>WAAB01020657.1:0-165753 GCA_013389865.1 Piaya cayana | reverse complement strand
GGTATAGCATTGCCACAGCCTACCTAAAAGCTAGAGCATTCAGCTGAGGTATGGAGAGCTTATGTTCACATTTTTGCTCAGAGCGTGATACTGCTGCAGGCTCACTAATATTTCTTGTGATTCCTAGTTATTGGCTGCTTGAAGTACATGGACTCTTCTCCCTTAAGAAAAATCAAAAGGGCTTTGTCCTTTTGATAAAATAATAAAAAAAAAAAAATGGAAACATCAGCAGCAGATTTTCACAGAGGAATTCTTGCTTACTGCCCAGCCCTAATCACAAATTCAAAGTCAAATGTATAGCAGCTAATGGTTAAATCCTACAGTTTTCTTTCAAACTGATAAGCATTACTGTGTAAAAAAAAAAAAACCTCTCCGCCTTCTCCTCTCAAATTCTATCCCCTCCTCCCGACAACTNTATGAAGTGGGGATAACTTCTGGTGGTCACCAGCCTCAGACCTGAGCCACTGAGCCAGAACAGAAGTTCATCTGAACAAACACAGATGTTTCAACACTACTGGGTCACCTTCGACTCCTCTGTCATTAGTGAGGACAAGCAGGCTCTTCTCAGACATGGTCCAGCTTATCCTAAAGTAACCATACAAAATTCATCAGATGAATTTACAATTGGAAACGTCAGCTTCCCTCCACTGACAATAAATGGGAGTCCTGGTTAAGCAACCTGCGTGGGGCCATGCATCCTTGTAGTCTTTCCAGACTTCTTTCTATCATTCTCCTCTAGAATTTAGTCCCTGCCAGAATACAGGGTAAGGGGCTGTCAGTGCTTGCAGCAGGTCACTGGGTGACCAGAGCTGGAGTGGTTTGTGTTCAGGAGAGCCCTGGTGGGAGCCCATCTTCACAGGCATGTCTGGCCTTCCCACCTCTTCAGCCAGTGCTGGAAGCAGAGTGGTTTGAAGAGAGCTAAAGCTATTTTTCCTTTGCTAGTCAGACAAAAGAATGTTGGAGTCAGATGCCATTTTTCGAGATATGTTTGCTTTCCTTCTTTGTGGGAGCAGAGCCCAGAATTAGGAGGGATCTTTCTGAGTACTAACACTGTAGCATTTGCAATTCCAGGGAGCCTGCAGTAGGTAAGAATGAGCACAGATCATTTTGTCTTTTTCAGGACATAGCCCCAGTGGGAAAATGACAGCGGATTTGGCATGCTGTTGCAAAGAATAATGAGATAACTTGGGAGTATGAATTTTCTGGGAAGAAGAAAAAAGATCATGTTACTGGGAGCGGTGGGGGAGAAGAAGAAAAGATTGGAGGGAGGAGATAAATTCAGATTACTACGGGGAATGAGAGAGACAGGACCACTGTGCTCAGAAAGAAGTAACAGCAGATCAGTTTGATGGGGAAAATAATCTGAGAGAGCAGGGAATCATCTTGGTGAGCTGAAGCACAGTGGATCTTGCTGCTCCCCTTCAGCTGCTACTATGGACCATAATTTCCTACTGGCAGAATAATTCCAGAATTTCAGGCACACAATAATCTCAGTGGCAATCTTTCTAGGTTTTCTGTGCTGGTTTGTTTTGCCCAAACTCATAAATTGCAGGAAACTGCACCTGGTGTTTCATACATTACCAAGGAACGTCCTGTCGCTCCCCATCTAATATTTTGATGGCCTCCCCATAGTGTCCTGATGCCTTTTAACTTCTGTTTTCCTGTCTCCAGGCATGGATGGAATGTTACTGTGCAGTGCAGGGTTTGGCCTTGTTATATAGGTTGGAAATCAGCACTTCTTAGTGCCTAAATCAGTAGGTTTTTCTGGAAATATTTTGGTGATTGCTTTGCAGGTGCAGGCAGGCGACAAAAACAGAATACTTCAAAAGTGCTTACTCATTTTGGAGAAAGAAGTGTTGCATAAAATGCATGGAATGCTTTGCTACATCTAGGAGGAAAGTTCTTGATATGATAATCCAGCTTCTTAGTGATATAAATCATCTTAGCTTGAGAGGCCTCTTCAGAGCAGTATCAGCTGATTTTGTGTGATTTTGTCTGATCAGCTAATTCTAGATTCAGACCAGTGCTTTGAAAGATTTTGCCTTGTTATTTCTTACTCTGATTGTCTACTGTCCCAAGTCTTAGTCTGGACTATAAAACAGTGGATTAGGGGCAATATTTTTCTCTCAACTCCAAATACAGTAAGAACCATGTCCAACCACCAAGCCTGCTAACCCTTAAGAGAGTGCAAATAACCATTCTTGCTCCCACTGCTAAAAAAGTAGTGGCCAGGTAGCAAAACAGAGTTGTTTTGATTTGTTGTGAGCCTTGAAATTTGACCCAATTTGCCCAAAACAGAATATAGCCCCTTTGACTCCCTAAATCATAGATTCCTACTCCTTGCTTCCTCCATGATGGCCAGTGTCTTGTCAGCAGTGAGTGAAAAACTTTTTTGCCCCATCCACTGGAGATCATTTTTCTACATCCTCGCAAGAACTTTTTGCAGGTAAAAAGTGCTATTATAACCAGGAATAAATATATTGTTCATTTTACATAGCAGGATTGTAACTGGTTAGTAGCTTGAAAATGAGCAAATATGTGTTTTAAATAATTCTCAAAAATATCTAATCTGTAGCTTTGGATTTGTAACCCAAAAATACTTAGAAAAGCTATATAGGTAGGCTCCATTAGAACTTTAGGATCAGCTTGTCTTTTTATTTGCAATACGGATAACAGCTAAAATTAATCATGTTCCACATTTCCCTGTCTCAGTTCAACCATTTCTGTAGCTTTACTGTTTATTTTATTTTTGTTCTTTCATTTGAAAGAAATACTGCCAGGTTGAGGTTAGCCACATTTGTGGTTTGCTCAGTTGAGCTTTGATTATATCTGAACCCTAGAGATACTGAGAGTAGCTTGGCTACCTAAGGAAACAAAGCATGTACGGGTTTAATTGTATGATTATGCTGACCTGCTTGACAGTCTTCTGCTCGGCTGACACCCATCATGCATGCCATGACCTTGCTCAGCAAATACTCTTTTCCCTCAAATTCTCACTGGTGGACCACGGTGTTCCCCTGCATCCCTTCCACATAAAAGGATGTATGGTTACAGGTTGGTTTGAAGGCACATACATGCCAGCTGGTGGATGCCACCTTGACTAAAATCAGTCAAAATCTTTGAAGGTTTGTCTGAGGTATGAGGCGCTGAGACCTATCACATGTAGCTATGGTAGACACTAGCTCCAGTTCCTGGAACAGTGTTCTTTTTTTTCTTATTTCACTGGTGCCATACTGCGAATCTGCCATGCTCAAAATCCATATGGGATGAAATTCCAGATTCCTGGAGTCCACTGGCCCAAGTTCTGTGGTTTTGGCTGCTGTGTTACTGTCTATACTCATTTTAGCTGTGTGTTAGTGGATGAGAACCTGGATCGAAATCTTGATTCCACTGAAATTTAAAGGGAATTTTGCTTCACTGGAGCCAAGATTTCATCTGAAATTGGAATTGGCAAGAAACAGATTGTAAAATAAACTTAAATTAAGCCAGCAGTTCTAAAACAACATGAAGGCTTGTAGAAAGAAGCAAATTTGTTTCCTATTTTAAAAACTTTCCATTAATTACAGAAAGAAAGAAGTTGGCATTTTGGGAAGGGGAATAAGGAGACATTATTTCCAAAATGAGCCTGTCCTTTTAAAAGTAACTTGAGGATTTGAAGGGTTGGGAGAATCAGGTAGGTATGGTCTCTGTGCTGTGCCTTCCTACTGCAGGTGTGTGTCTGCATGGTGTGTATTGACACCAGATGACCTGCTGTAATCATGTAATACTACCATTTGTCTCTATCTGGTTGCTGGCCCTCATCATTTTTTAGTAGATGAGTAGTCTGTCTTTTTGGTGTGTATGCATGCTGTGCCTTATAGGATGAGCCTCTAGCTGCTTTACAAAAACAAACAAAAAAAAAAACAACAAATGATAAATTGTATTAAGTAATGGTTTTTCAGGGTTTGGATTTTGATGGCTTTTTCAGAGCTCCAGCTTTGCTTTTTATCTTTAAAAACATTGGAATTGCTACCCAAGTAGCAGCTCCTTACTCACTAGAAAGTGAAGAAACATTCTGAGAAAATAATGACTTAATATCACATTTCCTGTATAGCTGCTAAAATGTCAGTAGCTGGTTGCTTGGGAAAAAAAAACCCTCAAAAATAACAGAATAGCAGCTTGGTTTAATAAAGCCTGAGATGTGATAGTTAAGGGAAAAAAATAACTTGCCAAATGTGCACACAACAAAATAGCCAAAAAAGAAACAGATACTTAGACATATGGCTTCCATTTACAGAGTATTCAGGCAGGGAGCACTTTCTCAAAACCCAACCACAGCTTTTTAAAATGTCTTTTCAAAAACAAATATTAGGTTAAAAAAAATCTGTTTCCAACAGAAACCAGGAGAAAGGTTGTCCCTGCAGCAGTAACGAAGGTTGACGTGGGCAGTCTGAGGGAGCAGGAGCACATAGCTGCTCTCATCAGTGATGCTGAGTCTTGTCCTGTCACATCTCAGACTGTGAGTGGGCAGACCTGTGATAAGAGGAACCAAGCCCTGCTTAAGAGGTTTTAGTGATGTGTTCAAGGCTGAGAATACTACCAAGACATTGGTTTATTTCTCAAAGACACATTGGGAATGCCATCATTTCTCTGCTTGCCTATGCTGAAGGACCCTTTGGAGATCCCTTAAAGGGGACTGCAAGCTTCTTCAATTCTGGTATCAAAAGGCTGAAGCTGCTGAGACTTTGACACCCCTATTTCAAACATTCCCTTCTTCTTCTTCATGTATCATGTATTCCTTGCATCATCTATTTGATGTCATGATTTTGTCCTCCTTTGGTCTTCCATAGGATCTTCTAGGAGTATCTTAACTTATTATATGGACACATTTTAGATTGAGAAGCAATTCTTAAAAAACAGAACTTCCAGGGTTCCTCAAACAGAAAAGTAGACTACAACCAGATTTCTTCTTTCCATTTCATGAAGATTACCTTTAAAAAAAAATCTGTGGAGGAAAAAAAAAAGATAACTAGGGAGGTCCTCTTTAATGAAATGAGAATTGGATTTTGGTGATAAGTTTTAATTTAGGGCAAATAATTTAATTGGAATGACTCATTAATTTGGGGGTGCGTAAATTGGGCCTCTGGCAGCCTATTATCTTTATTCTTCTCTAGGTCTTCTCTGTCAGCAGTATTAGAAAAGCCTTTTTCCTCTAATAAAATAAGGAGATGCTCCCTTTGAACATGTAGGGAGGGTGCTTTGTTGGTGCAGTGATTTTAATGTAACGGCATCTCATGTTTAGGGTCCCTCTTGTTATGAGCTGCCCAGACTGCAAGACCAGTGAAATTGTTTTCACATCATTCTGGCATACAGATACTTAGCTGTGTACAGGGTCTGAGTGATGTAGTGGGCCTGGGGTATCTGGCCATGTTCAGCTTCAGCATAAGAGAGATCAGTAACACTTTGCCTGTAAGGGCGGTCACAAGCTGGGTACTGGATGCATTGACAAAGTTGTCTACAAGGAGACCAGAACTATGTCACCAGAAGAAGCTGTATGTTAGGACTGGAGTACTGTAAATTGTTCTTGGAGTTAGTGGGTGAGTGGTACATCTGCTCATGTTTTGTTAATTTGGAGGTTCGGCTCTCAGCTTTGGTACGCGGCAAGTATATCCATTAATGTGTTAAGTGAAGTAAAACACAGAAAGTGAAGAGCCTTTTGAAGGGAGAGAAGCCAAGGAGAAAGCTCCTAAACTTGAATTCCACATGGCCTTCACACAGGTGCCACAGCAGCAGCTGTAGTCTGGAGAGTCTCTTCAAAATGATTATCCCCTTGTTAGACTAATGGGAACTTGACTTCCAGGTATGTTTCTATTTTGAATGCAAAAAAACCCCAATTCTCTGTGAAGCAGGATAAATCTCCCCAAATAACCACAGAACAGACTTAGCAAAGTAGAAACCTTATGACTTTGACTATACAAATCGAATTATGATCTTGGGGATTATGAACACATAGAGCTCCCAATTCACAATTTTACCTGAAAGATGAATCCACCTGTTGACCTACAGAGAAGTTATAAATAGAAGTTCATAGGGAGAACACTCCTCATTAACCTATTCGTGAGGTATGTTAACAGGGTAACAACAACTGCTTCTCTTACCATGATTTTCCACTATTGTCAATATGTTTCACACAATTTGCAACCTGTGTAACAGTTGTGCAGAGCCTCTAGAACATCTTTGTAATTGACATTGATACCTTGGTTATGCCTATACTTCTGTTTTGGAGAGTATCAGAGAAAGCCCTGGACTCTAATTCAGATGGCATAGGCTGGCTTCTCCTGTTTATGCTATTTGATGGTACTACATTTCAGAATGAATAGATCATGCCCACACTGTACTGGACAGAGTTGGGGGCATGACCTCCTCCATGCTCCCTGTGGTGCCCCCGAGGCCCTGAGATGTGTTTCTTTTCTGGCTGATTGATTTGTTATGTTTTCTGATTAAAAGTGCCTAAAATAATAAGGAGACTAGGACACAGCCTAGCAGACTGCTGTTTTTATAACCTGTTACCAAGTCTGTGTGTTATGTGGCACAAAAGCCCATGGAGGAATGTGAAAACCCAGGGTCTGTGAGATTGGCATTTGAGGACTTTCACAGGTTGAGGAAGCTGAACTTGGCATTGTGTATATGTCTGGGGTGGGCTATGTCAGCTACGCCTGCTCCTCCTCTGAGAGGAGATGCACTAGTTCATTCCAGAAAAGAGCCTGAGACTGTTCCCTCCCATGTTTGCGCGTGGCTATCCAAAGGACTGGAGCAAAGCTGAGAGTCCGTGGTTTGCTCTCTGGAGCAAAACAGAACAAACCAAGCTGACAGTAGACATAGCTGTCCAGGATTATAAAAGATTCACCTAATTTTAACAAGTCCAGGATGTGTACATGCTACTGCTAGATAAATTGCACAGATGTCCTATCAGAGGCATGCCTAAAATGCAAATCAAGAGATATACATCTCTGTCACTCAGTCTTTTAAATGTAATTCTCTTAGGGTGCTGCATCTCTTTTCTGTATGGACACATAGTCATGTAAACAGAAGTTATATACTGCAGATTCATCACGCTTAACCTTAGACATCTAAGTGTTAGTAGCACAAATGTAAGCTAGTCATCTGGCCCTCATGTGTAGTCTGCTGGGAGAAGTTGGCATCTAATTCTTTCTGCTGTATGCCTTGAGATAACGTATGGATCATCCTCCAGAATTCCCTGTTTCTCTTTCACATGTTCCTACAGGAGGAATGTGAACTGCTAACTTATATTTACACAGAAAACTTTTAGATATCTAAAATATGGTAACATTAATCCACCTTATATGTCTATGCAGAGAAGGTGAAACTGTGTAAGAGACTGGTTTTAGAGACTCCAGCATTACCCACTATTTAACACTGTCTCCTAGGCACCATTGGCTGGCCTTCACTTTTCCTCTTGCCAGAACCTAGAGTCTGTCACTTTGCATGGTATAACAATACCTTTTCATAGATCACAGAACCATTCAAATTAGGGAAAAAAACCCCTTAAGATTATTGAATCCAACTGTAATCCTAACATTGCCACGAGCACCACTAAACCATATCCCTAAGCACTGTATCTACACAATACCTCCAGGCCTGGTGACCCAACTGCAACCCTGAAGCACCACTAAACCTGCTTGACAATGCTTTCAGTGAAGAATTTTTTTCCTAATATCCTATCTAAACCTCTTCTGGTGCAACTTGAAGCTATTTTCTCTCATACACTTGTTACTTGGTAGGAGACCAACACATGCCTCACCACAACCTCCTTTCAGGTAGTTGTAGAGAGTGATCAGTATCCCCTATGCCTCCTTTTCTCCAGACTGAACAACCCCAGTTTCCTCAGCTGCTCCTCATTAAATTTGTGCTCTAGACCCTTGATCAGTTTCATTGCTTTTTGAATGTGCTACACCACCTTGGTTTAATGTCTAATCTGTGCTACCCTGGATAATGCTTTCGGTCATAATCCCTGATATATTTACCTGCCCTCACATTGGGCAGCTGCATTCCCCTACAAATCTCTTGCTCTAAGCCTTACAGATTTGTGCAAACTCTTCTAGTGGAAAGCTGCCATCTCCTTGTCTGGATACTCCTGCCTGCTGTTTCTCACTGAGCCAGAGGGTGAGGGACTCTCCTGAAAAGATTTCTGCATTTCCTGCTCCCAGAGCCACCATTCCAGCAAAGCCCTGAGGCACAGACTAAATCTTTCAGTAGATGAGTAATGCTATTCTAGCCCAAACTATTCCAGGCTACTCCATTTTTCTCCTGGATTTCATGCTGCCCCTGTCTCTCTAGTCCTTGAACTCCTTTGAGACATCATTAGTGTTAGACCCAAGTGCTTCTTCCTCTCTTCTTTCTTCTTCCTGAAGGGACAGCTGTATAAGATTTCAAAAAGAAACTCTGGATAGTCACTTGCATCTGCAGTTCTTAGGAGCTGCAGTGACTGTTGTCTGTCAGCTCTTGGTGCTGCCACGCTTGTTTCCATTTGTGGGGCTGCAACGTCCATTACTCCCTGTGGATTTCACACAGTTCCCCTCTAATTCCTGGGGTTCAAAAGCACACCACTGATGGGTCTCCCTGCCAGCTGTTCCCACTCTCTGAAAAAAAATCCAAACAAAAATTTCACAAAACTGAAAGATCTCCTACATCTCCATTTTTCTAATCTTATTGGTTTTGTGGGCACGTTTCTGCCAGCGGTTGCAGAAACTCCCAGATCTGCACCTGAACAGCAGAAACTCTCTTCTCTTTGGCTCCCAGATCAAATTAAATTGCTGTTTATTTCATTGCCCTGATAAATTTTTTATTAACTGTGTTAGAAGTCTGAGAGGAGGATAGAGGGGGAAGAGAAAGAAAAGAGCTGTTCAGGAATGTTGGCTGGGCAAAGTGCCCACCTTTAATGGGGTAGCAGTGACCAGAGGGTATTTGAAAATTGGCCAGTGCCTACTGCCAGGGATTTTTTCTGCCTGTGACAGCTGGTCATTGTTACTGGACAACTGCTTCTGTGTACATCTTAGATCTGTTTCTTTGTATGGCTTTTATCAAGTTAGTCTCAGTTTCTGCGTTTCTGCGTCTCAGTTTCTGCGTTTCTGCATTTCAGCAACTATAGCATGGATGATGAGTACAGGAGTGAGTAAGCAGCATTGGGTAAAACACAAACCCCACAATTTCTCCTCTACTTAGCCCTAATTCTCCTATCTCAAGATGAACTTAAACCACTGTCCCAGAGATTGGTTTCCCTCGGCACTGAATGAATTTGAGTTGCAGTTTTGGAGGTCTACCAAACCACTTGTTTATTCCTTATTCATCAGTACTGCAGAGCACTTAGTCTCTTCAAAGATTATTCAAGCCTTGTCTGACTGATAGCCATCTTTAAGGAAGCAAATCCCACCTTTTGATGGACCATGTATGTTACCTTTGTGTCTGCTGTCCCATTAATGAAATAGCGAATACCTAATCATGATGAAAGGTTGCAAACTTGGACAGTTTCTACTGCACAGCAGCAGCTAATGATGGCAACCCAAGGCTGCTAACTGTGCCACCAGCCTGAGGGAAGGGATCCTTAAGGGTAAATGTCCTGTATGTATCTGCCAAAAGCCCATCTAAAAGGCATTATGTCTCCTTGGGAATGCAGTAAATCCGCCAGATAGACCAAAGTAGAATAATTGATGTAGAGAAGCACTTCAGAACAGAAGGGTTAAGTACAAAGTAGGCACATTCAGGTGGGAGTGAAGTGGAGATAGCATTTATCTGTCTGTGGGGAAGTCAGGGGAGATAAAAGCCTTGTATCTGTTCTCACTGAAATTTTAGATGTGAAGCTCCCCAACAAGAGGCAATTGTTTAGCTACACATAAGCTTTAGGTGCATGGAGATTTCTTTCGGATCTAGAGGGGACTCAGAATCAAAATGCGCCCATGATGCCTGACATGAGGGGAATGTATGAGATAGGAAATTGTCGTGGATGCTAATCCTCCAAGTTTTTTTTACTTTCTGTTCCTTGTTGATCTTGTATGCTCAGTCATTGGCCCATAGTGGAAGGGAAAGCTCAGATTACTAATGGAAAGAGATGTCCTGAGCTCTAAAGAGATGTATGGACCTGCCTTCTCAGGAGCTTTCCAACCCAGTACTATAAAGCTGACAGCAGAGTGGCCTGAATTTTTTTGAAAGGCGTAACTGGGGCACACTTGACACCATGCAGGGAGAGAAGGAATGTAGGGGTTTTTTTGATGAATAGCTTTTTCTTTTCACGGCAGCTTCAAAAGCCGTTAATGGTAAGAAATTGTGATCCTTGGGATGGATCCGCCATTCAGTTGGAGAGAAGACTGAAGTAGATCTTGAGAAACGTAATTCAGTCAGGGATGCTGAGCTTGGGAGATAAAGAAGGTAGCAAGTCCTCCAGACTAAAGCTTCTGTGGGACATAGCATCTTAGCAGAAAAATACACTGACAGCATTGTTTACTTTCTCTAAGTATGAACAGGTATCAATGCTGTGAATATTTTTACTTCTACGTCTTTGTGATAAAATGTAGTGAAACTTGCTGTTCCATACCCCAGGTACTGAGGTATTCCAGATTCTGTCATTGTGAGGCAGCCTGTGAACTTCATGAAGCACTAGCTGGCAGAGGGGAGGATGAACTCTTTATCTGGATCCAGAGTGTTGTAAATCAGTGGGAAGATGCTTCTTATAACTTGAATGGTATTTTAGTTTATCATCAATTAAGGTTGCCTCTATAGGGTCTCAAAGTATGCCACAGTTCAGGTTCTTCAGTGAATTTGTTCATTAGAGGACCAATCACTGAGTTGCCTGCCATGGCAACACAGGTATTCTTGTCATACATCAGTCGTCTTCTCCTTCCCTTCTGCTGCTAGTGGTTTCTCACCATCCCCATTGTGTCTTCACTTCAGTTGTTCACAGTGACACAAAAGGTCTCCTGCCTGAAGGTCCATCTCCTCATGATAAAAGTCTTCCACAGAATTAGTCAGGGTGGAAGACAGGTAGATATCAAAACCATAAGCCTTTGGAAAATGGTGGCAGGCTGTCAGTTCCCATTAGCTAATGCTAACTGGGAAGCCTGCTGACTCTTCAGCATTGTAGGTGGAAGAGCTGAGTTTTTAATGAGCAGCAGAGGGAGTGGAGAGGTGCAAAAAACCTAAATAGTTTAGACTAGAAGTGATACTTTTGGTAAAGGATGACATACATACATGTGTGCATCCATGAGTCCATGCTAGTGTACAGCAATATTGACACAAAGTGAGCAATAACCTCCAGAAGCTTTATCACAGTCCAGAAGCTTTATCACATGAATGAATGCATCCTGGCCCTTCTTTCTTCAGCAGCTTCCTCCTGTCTGTTCTCCAGCAACATGGATCAATATAAGTAGAATTGTTGCGAGCTGCAAAGACAAATATGCTTTAAAAGAGGGAGATCTGTGAATTCTGGCTGAATGATGTAGTGGAAGATGTGGTGTTTGAGAGCTGGTTGATATATCAATGCAAATTTATTGACTTCACAGAAGTTGCTTCTGATATATTCCAGACTAGTGCTGAGGTGTGCTGGATTTGATCTAAGTGCAAAAGAACTCTGCAAACAACTATCAGACTCACCAAGTACTTAAACAAGTTTTGTACTTCTCTTTGGAGGTCACAGCTAGGACTAACAAGGGCAGACCAGGAATGGGATGTATTCAGCTGTGAAATAGCCTCCCAATGGCAAAGGTAGAAGAGTCATTTCCCAGAAACTTTAAAGAGTAGTTGGCCAAAACACTATTAAATATGCAGCAGAGAACAAACCTGCCTTTCCAAATGCCCCAAGCTCTGGAAGATAGAATAAGTGTGCAAATGATTCTTCTGTCTCTGGAGTATGTGAACATCTGAGATCTGCATTGCTGCAGGTCCCATTCTTCTCCCTAGCATTCGACCTACATTTAAATTCTAATTGACTTAGAGTGAAGACTCGTAAAGCTTTCTCTTTTTCGCCTGGATGCTGAATCCTCAATGAAAATATAAACTGTCATTAGATGTTGGGCGGATGTTGAGCATAAAGGAGATGGTTTGAGCTGAAAATTGCACAGCTTATTCCAATTAGTCATTCTGCATATAAAACACTCACAGCAACTCTGCTTTTAGTGGGGAAAGAAGTTAAAATAACTAAATACATGCCCACTGGATATTTTTATTAACACAAAAGTTGACACTGAGTGAGTGTTGGAGATGTCATGTGACACCTTAGTTTTCTGAACATCTCTATCACCATCCTTGCTACTGGGAGCAGCTTTTACTTCTTTGAGCAATACATTATCTGCCAGGGCCCTAAATACACTTATCAGACCTTGACCGGTCTCTCCAGGAGTATCCGCCTATCCTCTGACCAGCGGCTCCATGTAAGCTCAGGTCTGGATCTGTGTGTTAGGTGTACCTGTCTCCAGCTGGGTCTCTGGTAACATCTCTTGTATTGACCTTGGACCTGTGCAAGAGTTAGCTGGTCTCTAGCCTTGTCTCGGCCCTCATCTGCCTACATGTACCCTGGATCTGGTTCACTATCTCACCTTTTCTAAGACTGCTGATAAACCTTGATACCAGCACTTGGCTTTGCCCACTCTATTTAGATCCTATGGGACTGTGCTCAGCTGGTAAGGACACTGCCATGATCACCCTCAGCACATTGTCAGTGTAAGCTATGTGACTCTGTAAATTTTGAGCATGACTTACCTCTCTGAACTGTATTCTTTTAATAAGTATTAATATCTAACCTAAGGTAGTCTTAGAAATGCTTGGGGTGAATGGACCTCTCAAAATCTCTTTCTGTTTCTCTCTCTCTCAATTTCATTGACTGGTTTGGTTAAAAAAATGGACTTGTATTAAATGTATTATCTTAGCAGAGTACATTAACTGTCATGAATTACCACTACCACCCTTACCAACATAAACTCTATATGTAGGTGGTACTCCAATTTTAAGGAAAATCTTAAGAAGATTGTGCTTACACCTCTACCAACAGCCTGAACCTGATTGTCTCTATGAAAGCAAATGGGGCTATGTATGTGTAAGTGGGAGGAGACTGGATCATCATTCGAGTTTTGCCGTAACTGGACACAAAACAGCTTCTTACTTATAATGGTCTATCACTAATGAGTTACTTGTGTGTCTCCCAGTCCTTCTTTGACTGAACACTAAAATATCTGTTCTGGTCTATGCATCAAAGGGAGCCTTGTGTTGAGGTGTGTTATTAGGAATTATTAGAAGCATTTTCCTCTGTCTGTCTTTCTGTCCCCAAGGTTTTCTGCACTCTCCCACTGCACATTAGCCACAGGGAAGGGAGTCTAACGTATTGTTGGGACTTGATTCAATATTTGACCATTACATTGCTGAAGGCCATGGAAATTATGATTGTAATTCTATCTTCTGAATTTAAAAGGGTTTAAGCTCTTTAGATAAGAAAAAGGATCCCCTTGCTTGAGCCAATAGCAGCTCATGGCCGAAAGAAAAGATGCATATCAAATGTTCAGCCAAACCTTTTAATGGACCACCCTACATAAAGTAGTGTAGTGTAGGCAGTAAGTCTCAGGAATGCCCAGGAAGAAAGGTCCCTATCCATCCTCTACAGAACGTTCCACTTCTCTAGGAGATTTGATTTTGGAAAGGCCAAATCTTCTGAGGTTTGCCAGTACAAGGCTCCCAGTTCTGTTTCCCTTTTCTTTGGAGCTGGACTGCCCGAGATGCTTGGCTTCTTCCTTGTTTGGGGTGCAAAGGGCACACACATACTTGTTTTTCTCATAATCATGGCATACTGACAACAAATGCAAAGGAGAGAAGGAAGTAGATCTCAAAGGAGAGAAGGAAGTAGATCTCGAAGAAGAGAAGGAAGTAGATCTCTTCATGTGTTAGGCTTGACTTGATTTGTCTTGGGCCCTAAGAAAACTGTTGGGGACTTCCACGTTACTGGTGACTGTTGTGGAAGACAGTCAAATCTATTGACAGAGAGCAACTTCAAAGCCTTTAAATAGGTTAAAAAAATAGGTTACCCCTCATCCACAGGGCAGAAAATAAAAAGAAGTTGCATTCTCCCCGTTCCTCCAGAGCAAGTAGCTAGTTGTTGGCAGAGTTTCTGTGCCTGAAGGCATCATAATATAATGTGTATCATAATGGCTTCACATTGCCTGCTGTGAGCTGTGGGATTTGAAGAAGAGCAACCCAGGCTGGCCAGGAGAGCAGCATACACAGCTGGCTCCCAGCTGTCGTTGTGTTCCTACTTCCTGACGCTGCCTTCTCATCGAATGTGAAGGTGAAGCAGGGCTCCTCTGGCAGCTGGGCTGTCCCTGGCTTGTCCCACCGTGCCAGCTTCGCCTCATTGACAAGGGAGTTCAGGAGCAGAGCAAACAAAATGTGAGTGACGGGCAGTGTGCAAACAGGCAGCTTTCTTCGTACTGAAATACTCAGCAGGGTTCTGCCATGACCATTCTGGGATGGGGCAGCAGGATAGCCAAGGCAAGCCTGATGGAACAGTTGAAAGGACACAGTCGAGAAAGGAGACTTGCTTCCCTTTGGAGTAGAGAGGAAGGGTACTCCAGATACCTACTCAGGGTACCTAGGTCCTGTGCTGTGCTGTGTGTCAGGCTTCCAAAGTAGCTCTGGGGGGTGTTTTCTCTGAACCTCAAATAATTACTTGTAAGGCTGTGTACAGAAGGCTTGTAGACTTGGGGTGTGGTCCTTGCAGTTTGCCAGAATTGATGCCATATTATCAAAGGCAACTGTAACGAACATACAAATCTCTGCTGTACAAGCAGGTGTGTTTTATTTTGCCCTAAGTGGAAGGCTGTAGCAGAAGCCAAGGCTTCTGATGACCATTCCCTCCTGATTTCAGCCTAAATGCCACACTTTTGTTCTGACCCATCCTGTCCTTTTTCTCCAGAGAGTCATGTTGGAGGAGTGTCCCAGGGAGGCAGTGCTAGAGGTACTAAGGCTATTGCTTGGATGCTGGGGTCAGGGAAAGAGAGACTGTGTGACAGTGTAGCTAAAGAAGGTGTGTGATGGGGAGCTAGTCTGTTTCATGCATGAGGAAAGCCCAGCTGGAGTCCCTGGTATGGGGAGTATGTCAGGTCAAGAGGCAGAAGAATCCCCTTGAGTGCAACAGGGCAGAGGAGGAAACCTCTACGTTTCACAGACTTTAATTAAATCAGCACGGGGATTACATCAGAGATCCTATTATGGCACGGGTGTGCCATACTGCTGGAGACACTGGGGAAAAGTGACTAGTTTGGGGGAGTGCTTTTCCCTGTCTTGCTGATGCAAACACTCCCTAGAAGACCTCTGGCTATGCGGGAATCTGCTTTTCCAGAGGAGGTTAACAAGGAGAGGCTCAGCTCTTTACTGTGCTCTATTTCCTTTAATGAATTGGGGTCTTCCTCCACTATACACTCAGATGAGAAACAATGGAGCATGTGCAATCAGTTCTCACTCAGCTAGCCAACGAGATGTGAAATAGGTTCCAGGGTGGATGGTACCCTTGAACGAAGTAACACTGACTTGTTTTCTGTGATAATGTATGGACGCTCCTTCCCTTAAAGTCTCCTATGTAATTGAGCCCTGGCATCTGGAAACTGGTAGCAAGTGAGTAAATTGTTGCTTCCTAATGGAGGTTAAATGCTGGGAGCCTTGTTCACAGCATCTTATCCAACTGTCCCAAACACTCTCCTTGCCAGTGGAAACATGCCCTTCAGGGAAGCCTTGAGGCATGTAAATGACACAGGGATCCCTGTTGCCTCTACATGCATCTGGGATACAAAATGGTTTTTACTGTCGAAGTCATGGTAGGCCGCTCTGGCTATTTCCCATTTCATTTTGGACATTTTCTCTCTGTAGCTCAGGCTGTCACTTACATTTCTTGCTTGGCAGGCACTGAAGCAGACCTTTTTTTTTATTGACAGCTTTCCTCACTCTATGCGCTTTCTCGTTCTCTCCCTTGCATTTATTTCTTCCTTTTCCTTCTGTCTCTTCCTGTTGTCCTTCTCTCTTTTCTGTTTCTTTTTCCCCTTTCTGCTGGAGTACAAGCCTGGGGTGGTGGCTGCTGGGTACCCTTGCTTGTGTGTCACTCATTCATATTGCCCATGGTAAGTCACTTCCCCCACCCTATCTCATTAGTACCTCAATTTCTCCATGCATATATTTAGGATGATAATTAGGTATTTCACTAGTGCAGGAATTACAGGGCTTGAACAGATGATGTTTGCAACGTGCTTTGAGGTCCTTGGTACACAGTGATAATGAAGCCCATGCAGTCAGGCTGTGGGAAGACACACAGTGAAATAAAGACTGCCTCTGGCACAGACTAAAACAAACCCTGTTTTCAGTTCCCTTTTATGATGGACTTCATAGATTTTGGTAGCCATGATGTCGAAGTAAGTAGTGTCAGATGGAGGAACAAACCCCAGACTTTTCCTCACCTTACTGTTCTTTGAGCAGCCACAGAAAGCTTCCATTTGTCAATACTGCCTGGTTCTTGGAGACCAGGCTCAGGGGCTCACATGTGCGAAACTGTCTAGACTCAGGAAAGTCACTTAATTTAATGTACCACCAGTTAACACAAACTTTTAATTATCTATTTGTCTAGTGAGATACAAGAGAAAAAATTAACAAACATGCAGGGAAACAACTTTCCAGACCCTTCCCCCAGCTCAGCCTCACTCTAACACCTCTTCCCTCTCAAGTCCCCTCTCCCTCTGTTTTGACCATACATTCCATTCAGTTCCTATCAGTACCTTTGATGAGGTGATGGGTAGAACAGGAGACTGGGTCTGTAATGATGGCTTCTTGCTGCCACTTCTGGTTTCTTACTCTTTTCTTCCCCTGCTCTTTTCTCTTGTTTCCTTCTCCAGTCTAGGTCCTTCATAGGCCACAGTCCCTTCAAGGGCTGTTCCAGATCCAGTGTGGGTCTCCCACAGCCACAGCCCCTCAGAGGTACCCCCCAGTATAGCATACTTCCCTCTAAGAACTATTCTGGGATCTCTCACTAGCATGTCCCCTTCCACATTCATCCTCCTGTATCTGCTTTTCTGTGCTCTTTTGTGTCTCCTTTTGTGCTTCCTTGTACCTCTTCCTATGTATCCTCTTGTTTCTCTTCTCACATTTCCCCATATCTCCCCCCTGGATCTGAGGACCCTCTGGCTGGCTGCAGTGTTGGGGTGCAGTGGGTCATTCTTGGCTGTTACAGAGCTGATGGGACTGACTCATACCAGCATGGAGCTGCCCTGACCTCATCCACACAGGACTCCCTGCTTCCCTCTCTGAAACCAAAATCTGACAGTAATGACCCAAAAAGAGCATGCAGTCCCAAAAGAGAGGCAGCCCTGCAAGGTACCAGCTGCACAGTGCCGCCCTGATGGTGCAGATGTCTGTGTGTGCTCTGCAGCTGCTGGCTGAGCAAAGCAAATCCAAGCAGGTCACTGGCTAATTGTTCAGGTTTATGATTCCGCTTTCAGCTCTTCCTATGTGCTTCTCATCAGCAGATCAAAACCAGGGTGCTTTTGCACCAGTTTGCTGGCCTGAGAGCTGTTTGTCTGATATTTTTCAGGGAGTCACTCCTTTTGGATGGGACTACCAGCTTTTATATTCCCCTCTTGCCACCATCCTGATCAGAGCTTTGTTAGTGGGCTGGAGCTTCTAAGCTGGCAGATGCTTGCATGAGAGGGGTGATTTTGCAGAGGGCTACGCAGATGTTTATGCGTCAGTCCTTCTCTAAATTGGAAGTGGCATGTCTGTCAAATTCGGGCACAGCAAGATCCCTGGAAATGTATGGGAGCAACTCTGCTAAAATCAACTGAGCTATGCCAAAGCAAAATGGTGTGAGGGAATGGAGGATGAGACTCACTGTGACTGAGCAGAGGTACCATACGGTAGATGGGAGGCGAGGACTTCATTTTTCACCCTGTGACTGACAGGCTTACCTTCATCTCTATCATCCCTATAATAGATGTTGACCTCTTCACTCCAGCAGTGGAGTTTCGGTTGACAAATTCTGCCTCTCCCTCCCTTCTGGGTAGTCTGTTAGAGAAAAACAAGGCCATTTCATCAACTTCTGACTTGTTGTTTCAAAGGAAATTAATATTGCATGGTTGTGGTGACTGTCAGTCCTCTGAACCCAGAAACCTGTTGGCTAATTTCCACCACAATTGGTGGAGGAGTAAAAGCCTCAAGGCTATTATGGCTCCCATGTATTTTGTGCAAAGTATGATCCCAAAGGAAAGAAAGGCTTTTTTATTACCTTCATAGAGCAAAAACATGAAAGAATGAGCTCAACTCTTTTTCAGACATCAGCAAATCAATACAGCAACTCCACCTTTCACAGGAAAGCTGTGGGAAAAGAGAGATGTGCTCAGAGAAACTTGTGTTGCACTCTTCATCTTTACCTTTGCTTCCATGTACATGAGCAGATATAACTCTAAATAACTCCTTTCCAGATTGTGTAGAGCCCTGGTGTAGCCAGGGTGTACTGCCAGCAGAGTTGCTGCACCTCATACGCTGCAGAACCTGTGCTGACTGAGGCAGCAACTACTCCTGATGGGAACATTGAATTGTGGGATGTCAGTTGGGGAATTGTTTATGCAAGCTGGATTTGGATTTGAGCAAGTGCCTCCATATTGCTGCAGAGGGTTTACATTGTTCCTGAAAAAGAAATACGTAGGAGGAAAAGATGTTTTCTCACTAGTGGACAAATTAGGCTGTAACAAGTGGTGGTTCTGGTGTGTGCCCAGTCCTAGCCGGACTGAAATTATCAAGTCCCTGACCTGTTAGTTTCAGAGATGGTAAAAATGAACTACATGCACTCGTGGCTGCAGAACAGTTCTGAGTAAGTCTGTGTCTTTTAGTTTCTGGGTTTGTTGACATCCTACCCTTCTGTCCCATGCTCCTAGCCAGTACCTTTCATGCAGTTCTGCTTCTCCAGAGGAAGAACTCATCCTATCTGCAATGCTTTAAATATAGAAATTCCCAGAGCAATCTGACACTGTGATGGAGTAAGGCAAGAGGAGAAAGGTAGTTTTCTTTTTCTTTTCTCCCTTTCTTTTATCTATGAGACCTCTAATCATAACCAAAGCAGCTTCAAACTGCAAGAACATGGAAGAATACACTTTAGGGTTCCTCGTGGAAGTTCTAACTTTTTTGTCTCTGTGCTAGTGAGAATCAGGACCTCTGTGGTATGCCTGGAAATGAAAGGGGTGTGCTTGTAGCACGGGTAAGCAGGTGGAACATATGCAACTCTTTGCTGGAAATGCTCTGAGCTAGCCAAATCCTTCCCCTTTACTCCAAGCTCCTTCCAGCTCTGCACAAACATCTTCTCCCTCTCGTCCTCCCTCTCGCTTGTTCCAGCATCCTAAACCAGGGCCTTTGAGCTCTGCCCCTCCATCTAATCTGTGCTTCCCTGTCTAATGACATGCACTAATGTGTGCTAACAGATGTCTGAGCGAAAATTAGCTATGGTGTCCAAATCAATTAGACTGGAGAGGCTATGCAGGAACAATTGCTCAATAGACTGTGTGGGTTTCTTTTTTTTCCCCTTTCCTTTCTTTACAAGGGGTGAAATTTTGCAGCCCAGCCTTTGCCTTGCAAACTCCACTTCCAAGCACTCTACCTCTGTGCTTAATGGGTTCTGATCTGGTCTCCAGATGGAGCTGACTCCACCAGCTGCAGGCAAACAGCAGATGCTCTCTGAAAGGAGAGGTACATATTTCTCCAGAACCTCGCAGCATGGGTACAGCCGGCACGTCAGAGGCAGCTAAACGACCCTGGCATTTTTCATGTGTTTGCCTGCTTCACAGGAAAAGCAAATTAGTTTTACAGAATCAACCACTTGTGGAGCAGCATCTTGCAGAGAGTTCAAAACAGGCACATATAGACGTGTTGGCTCTGAAATGCTTGAAACCATTGCTGGGGTCTCAGCTGGTGTAGGAAAAGTTCTCAGAGAGGCTGGGAAGCAGAGGACACGAATCTTGAAATGTAGTTCCCACACTTCTTAAGCAACAGATCTTCTGCTGAGAGGCGCACTTATTTGTAGCTTTATTGTGTCCTGTAATAGAAGTCTTCCATTTCAAGGACCTCACAGTAGGGCTTGTGACAGATTATTACAGGTAACAGAAGTTTTATCTTTGCTTTTAATTAAACAGGTTTCTTACACTGCTTGTCAAAGGAATTCAACTTCCCAGGCCTAAAATCAGCTGTGTTGTTTGCAAGTAAAATATTGAAGTGTTCACAGGCATTAGTTTAGGGGTATGTAGGAATGACCAATGGTCATTCCCAGCATTTGCTGTCTCGTCTGGACCATCTTTATAGTAGCTGAATTAGTCTAGCCAGGGGACTGGCCACAGTTTTGAAGACCAGATCTGTCATAATGTGTAGGATTGGCCAGGGAAGACTAATTTCCATAGAAGTTAAGTCTTCTGGGCATAAGCTTGTAATTTCACAGGACTGAAAGAAAAAATATAGAATGTGTCTGGAAAAACAAAACCAAGGGAAAAAAAAGCTACTTTTATTAATTTAAAGGCCATTCAGTAGCAGTGTTTATTCCTGGACTGCTCCAAAGGATATTCCAGTTCCTGCTGTGTGTTCCTGAAGGCTAAACTGCATTTATGAGGATGCTCAGCAGTCTCTTTCCAGGCTGAACTTGCCTCATGCATGAAGTGGAAATGCATGGCTTGTAGTCATCTGTAGAAATAAACAGTGGAGTCCAGCTCTTCCCTTTGGGAGATTTGTCTAAAAGCAAATACTATGAAGAGTAATAATGTACGTAACAACAACTTGACAGAAGTCTTTCTGAACTTGTTTAGGGTTTCAGCCACCTTTCCTTTAGCTGCACCTACTTTTTGTGAACAAATAGTCCTTAAGGGTCTACAGCAAGGTACACCATCCTGGTCCCCCAATTTTGGCACAGGTAATTCTTCATCTCAGCTGCTGATACACCTCCAGTGGTTTTTTTTTCACTCCTATCTCTATTTTTTAATGTTTCTTCTAAGATAGTGCTGCCTGATGTTGCCAGTCAGTTAACCACAGAAACATTTACTCTCAGTAAGCAAGTACGTCAACCAAAGGCTTCAAATCATGTGTGCCTTGCTGAGCTGTGGCTTTGGTGCACTTAATCCCTCTCAAGACCCTTTCTCATTTCTCTGCAAGCCTGCATCTGATTTCCTACCTACTGTCACCTTTAACTCCATTTTGCTATCCCAATTTCCTGGCTTCTCCTTCACTCTCCCTCCTCCACACTTAAGTGTCTGTTCTTCAAATGATGTTTCTGTAGTCATTCTAGCCTGCTTGTTCCAAACTGCCTCTTGCTTTTGTTTTCTTCTTCCCATTTGTATCTCACTAAGCCTGTTTTGCTCTCAAGTCTGTCCTACAGCACTGCAACTTTCCTGTTCAACAGACCCCCTGCCTCTGCTCTCCCTCCTGCCTGGCTCTCCCCCAGCCCCATGCTGTGCCCACCTCCTGCCCCCTTCTGTGTGTGCAGTGATGGGCTGTGAACACATACTAGTGTTGCGTTGGTTCTGTCAGCTAGGCTTCCCAGCCACATTTATCAAAATTATCCCACAGTTCCTTGCAGCATCGAATATTAATAGAGTTCATTTAAAACCAAGAGTGTTGCTAATGCTTTTTTTCCGATACACTAAATGGAGGAAATAAGAATTACCCAAACAAGCACGCACACTGGAAGGGGGAATGGTGGGAATAGTTAATAAGGTAGGTGAAATTATTTGCAGAGGAGACATAGAAAAGAAGCAGCAGAACACATGCACCAAGCACGCCAGTCACTCTCCACAGACCTTGTGGCAAGGCTGGTAGAGTGCCCCTCCAGCTCCAAAGATGTGTGTTTCCTCCTATCTGATGCTGCTCTGCTTCAAAGCTGGGGAAATCTGGCCTTCTCTTTGCTATAAAAAGGCTGAGGGGACAAAATTTGAGATAAACTCAAGATGAGGTTTAGGAGGGAAGCTGGAAAGTTAGTTCAGCAGAGTACAAGAACAAAAAGACACCCCCATGCCATTCACCCCTTTGTCAGAACATCTCTACCTTTTCAGAGCTACTACAACCTTTTGCCATTCCCTGCTCACAAGTTTACTTGTGATGATGCTGAAATCCTTCTCCTTTTCTGTTTCCAAGTTCCTGTGTGTCTGACTCTGCAACCTGTTGTTCATCCCCCTAGCCCAGCAGCCAGAACAGGCTTTTTCCAAACACCCCAATGCAGTTCCTTTGCCCAGTGAAAACTGAACTGGGTTTGAAATACAGAAAATACCCAGAATTGTGTGCTGTGCTGGAAAAGACTTAATATGCTCTCAGGAGTTCCCACAGGTGTGTTCCACACTGCCATCAGACTGAGAGTTACCGTGTTGTCTTGCCACCCACAGCAAAGAGGCAGATATCAGTCAGCCATCAGCGACCTGTACAGGGAGAGGGAGAGAGAGGAAAGAGCTGCATCTCCATGGCAATGCTAAGAATTGCCCATGCCAGTGAGAGTACATCCAGCACTGCTTTCTGTCCCAACATCCCATGTCACAGACCAGGGTGCTCTTCACTCCTAGTGAGAGTTTAGTTTCAGCCATTCACCTCAGTTGAGCCTCCAGTATAGTTGGCCAAACTCAGCTACAGCAGCCTCACTCACTTGCAGAAGAAACATCATCTCCTATGGATTCTAGAAGGCAACTGCTTCTTATGTGCCCTCCCAACTCAGGAGGACACATATCCTTGTGTCTTGTTTTTAGAAACATCTCAGCCCTTTGGTGCCCTTATCTTCTCCAAGGAAGCTTGTGTCAGACACCCTGGATTTTTAACACTTGCCTTCCCTTGCCCAGGGATCAAGCATGTTGAACCCACTCATAAAGCAGTCCCATACTGTTCCTTTGGTTCATCTCCAAATGCAGTACCCAAACATTTTTTTGGTATTGTGATATACAGCAGTCAGGGAGCTTAGTTCTGTTCCTGCTGCTATGTATAAGAGCAGAGCTTGACCCCCTGCCTTTTGGGAATGGCCAGATCACTGTGCTGGTGAGAGATCCTGTGATGCTCTGAGAATCCTTCATGCTGAGCTCTTGCCTCCCTTTTTTCCTTCCTTTATTGACCTTTGGTGCTCAGCCAGCTCTGATGCTAAAAACAGCCCTAAGTGCTTTGTGGTTCTCACATGTAGATCTCCAGAGAGATGCAGCTTACGGCAGCTGCTTTACCCAGGTTTTTTTCTCATTCTGTTCTGCTTAGCCTAGGGAGCCATCCATGGCTTGGGGAAGTCAGAAAGATCATCTCAAAGATCAGAAAGAATATCTCAAGTACATAAAAGCACAATGATGAGTACCTTGATGCAATTAAAAAGGCTGATCCAGCCTTTTGATGCTACACTTTATAGTGTCTCCAGCCTTTGACATATTCAGTGATAGGAAAGGGAACAGGGACTTGTGGAATGCCAAGGAAGCCTAGAGAAAAGGTTTTGGTTTTAATTAAAGATTGTGATACAGCCAGGGCTTATGAGAGGTTGTCCAGTCCCACAAAACCAGGAATGTCAGACCAATATGTGCTGGTGGGTAGACCTAGGAATGAATGAAGGAGTTGGCATGAGTAGAGGGAAGGATGGTATTTGTTTTAAGGGGGGTGGGGGCACATGGGGGACAACAGCAAGAGTAAGAGAAGGGAAGAGATTAGACTTCACAAGGGGAAACAGCAAAAGTGGTCATATATTACTGATATGAAGGCTTCTGGAGATGTGTATGTAGAGGAGTAAGATGAGAAGAAACAGACAAAAAGCCTTCTGGAACTTTATGGAGCAAAACTAGATCCCAAGCAGAGTTCATTTAAATTTGCACTTTTATAGCTCTTGAAGTGATTCCTGTGGAAAAAAAAAAAAGTGGAGGGTGTTAGTGGTAGTGACAATGAAGTAAATAACTTAAATGGGAGCAGTAGTGCTCCCCAGTCTTCCTGCCCATCAGTTGATTTGACTGCCAGTGTTTTTACAGGGAAGGACATGATGATTTTGATGCTTCTCATTTCATACTTTCCCAACATGAAACACCTTTTGTCTCCTTCCAAGCCACCTTGATGCAGAATTTCATCAACTCTATCATTATGTCAGATTTATTTCTCCACAACCAAGAATTAGTGGCCTCCTGTGCCCCTGCTTCCTTCTCTCTGTGTTTTAGATACACAAAGTTAACGGGTTTAGACTCCTTTTCATATAATACTGTTTCCAGCCACTTTTACTAGGTTTGGGATTCTGCTAGGACTTGCAGAGGCTGTTTTGACCAACTAGAACATTTTAGGGGGGGGACACACCAAACAAAACAAAACATGAGACCTTTCCTGCACAGTTGTTTCACAAGAGGACAAAATTTAATTGCAAAGTGAATTGGGGACATCAGAGCAGCAGTGGCTGCAGGCAGTGAGGGGGAAGTTTAGTGCTAATAAATGAAATGTCCCTGATCCAAGGAGAGAAAATAATCAGCACAGCTACAGGACAAACCTGGGACATGACACCAAACAGCAGCACTTGTCACATTAATAACGCCCCTTTAATTTTGTCCAGATATTCTATTAAGCCCTTTTCCTGTAGCTGGGTGCTATAAGCCATGCTGACTCAGGATTATGAAGGGAGCTGGGACAAAAGAATGAGCTCAGAGAGGAGGTTCACAGCATGCAGAGCGTTTTGAGAATTTCCTTATTGACAACTTGTATGCCAGGAGGAGACACTAGAGGCATTCAGCCAGCCTAGGAACTGATGCTGTAAACGAGTATCTCAGAGCACTCTTTCATAAAACTCTGCAGTCCCACTGCCTTGAGAAGAGAGTGTTTCTTGGCTACTTCTGCTGTAGTTTTGCTGTCAGAGATCTTGTGTGGTTGCACTGCTTCGTGTGAAGTTAGTTAATGCCCATTGTCCCTCTCCAGTTAACTTGCAGATAGAGAAGCTGGGCTTTCTGCATGACACTATCCTTCCTGTGCTCTTTATCACAGTTCCTTGTGGCTGATGGAGGCTTAACTCCTTAGGCTGGAGACACAGCCATGCTGCCGTTGGCTGTGGAGACCAGTGCTGTGTTTCCATCCCTCTGCCTGCTCATGCACTGTTGATCTGACATGAATCTGGAGCAGGTGTAATATTGGTGGCAGGTGCTGTCCTCTAGGGTGGGATCTCCAAAAGCTCTGCTCCTCACCTGAGGAGCTGAGAGCATTTTCCTGAGGTACTGAGGGCTGAGACAGCCTTCTCCCACAGGCTGTGCCTACCCAGGTAGAACAAAACCGTGCATGTAGCAGAACATGCTTTTTCCTTTCTCTTTCCCCAAAACCCCCTTTCCATTTTTTTTTATCCAGCATGATATCACTCAGAGATCTGATGTTTGATACCTGAGCAGGAGAAAGAACAGACTGTAAGATTTTTTCAAGCTGTACATAACATAGCAGTAGCCTAGAGCACACCAGGTCCATGAGCAGAGGGCATGGGGGCAGCAATGGAAGGGCAGTGAAGGAACAGACAGGCAGACGCTGGGTGCTGCAAGCATAATTGCTGGCATGCCTTTAGGTGAAAAGAGTGCTGCTGCCTTCCCCACTGGGGCCAATTTGCTGTTGCTGCTCTTATCTCTGATGTTCATCAGGCTGCAGCTACAAACCTCCTTTGTCCAGAAATCAGCTGAACTCTTTCTCGCCTCCTCCTGCCTTCAGCTAGTGATGGGAAAGGGGACAATACACATTCGCCTGCCAGGACAAGGAAAGCTGTTCTGCTAAATTGGAAATCTAACCTGAGAAACAGGAGAAGTAAACCTTAGATATCAATGCAGCTGGGTGCCCTATGGAGTGCTTATGTACCTGAAATTCTGGCCTCTCAGGTTCTGAATTTGTTATTGGATATTCTGTGTGTGTCCGTGTTAGAGCACACAGTTCACAGAATTGCACTTTTAATGTGCAAAACAGTACTTCTTCTCAGACCCTGTGACCCTGGGATCTAAGCCTAAAACTGAAAATATGAGGCCTCCTGACAAAAGCACTCATGCCCTTTGGGGTTTTCAGCAAGCCCTTTAAATGCTCTGGCCCCCATTTATTCTCCCTTTTTCACTTTTAAAAAGGGAATTATACTAACCTACCTCAAATGATGTTATTTTAAGTACCCTGCTTATATTTTCTGAGGGCAAAAAGTACATTTCAGACTGAGTTGCCATGTTTTATTGAAGGCCTGTTGCAATTTTTTTTTACTGAGAGTTTAATATTTAATTTTGCCATTTTGCAATGAACACCATGCAGAATTAAAACCACACTTCTGCAAGTGAACTAATACTTCAAATAACTTATTTAGCTCTTAGCCAACTTAAAAAATAGACTTCCTTTTTAACTTTACATTTGGCATTTATATGGTAGAGACTGAAGAACATAATTTCATTTTGCTTATTCCAATTAAAACAAGTGTACTATCCATGGGGTCTAAGAAGTCTTTATAAGGTAAGGTTGCAAACAAAAGGTGAGAGTCTCTGCCCTGCAGAGCCTGCAGTTAAAAGAGACAAGATTAAAAAATAAAGTGATACAAGAAGTGCATTGCTACTCGAGGTGAGCTTAGGCATATGGAAACTTGCCCAAAATAAGAGCAAATGAGTGGCAGGGCCTGGCTCTGAACTGCTGTAATCAGTAGAATATTCTATTTTTGATAACTTCCTTGTCTTCTCTGTCCCTTGACACCCCTGTCCATTCAGAATTATTTAGCATATATAAGCATACATTTTTTAACACACGTACATTTTCTGCTTCTTTTTCCCTGTTAAGTTTTAAATACCTCAAATTAAGGAGTTGGAGTAGACACAAACAGACTACAGGTAATGGCAAGAAAGGACAGACAAAATTACTTACTTCTTTTCATTCCTGATAAGTTATTCTCCTTGGAATGCTTATTTCTGTTTTGTCTTCCCTTAAAATTTTTTTGAAAGTACAAGTACTAAATAAAAAGAAACACAGCTGCCATAAGGGGATAAGGTAGTCTTTCAAGCATTCTAGCCTTCTAATGGGAATGCAAAGTTGCAAGGATTCACAGCCATAAAACAGTTAACATTCAAATGCTGTCCTATGGCTTCTATATTTACAGTAACGAGGTCCAGTTCTGTCCGCCTTTTTAGGAGTGCAGGAGAGATACTTCAGCACTGAGTTAGTTGGGGAATTAAGTATCAAGCTCTTTGGCTAATACCAAGTGGTGTAGATCCATCTCAAATGACGGCTTAGCCATACTGTGGAATGAGCATCAATCTAGTTTGGTCTTTCTGTTGAAGGATGATGTTGTACAGGAGCTGCTGTATTGTCCTCTTTAATGTTTAGATTTAGCAAGCCAAGGAATGCCTCTCCTGCTTTTTGCATGTCTTTCGGGTGCTGCAGCAAACCTGAGTGACTTGTTCCATTGAATACATGGTCTTAGTGATGCTGAGGAGGACTGTTCTTCCACTACATGGTGCCCTCATAATTTGTCTGAAGCTTTACTCTTCTGCCATGTAGGTCCTAGGGAATTTGCTGCCACCTTTTACTTCTTCAGCATTACTGTTAAGCATATTGAATGCATGCATTTGTATTGTCCTTTCCTCTTTTTCAGTGAGGTGTAATGGGCATGAAAAATAGAGGAGCATTACTCTTGAAGCATTATTTAGGTTTGTATACTTTAACACAACTATGAAGATACATATGGGCTGATGTGCCAACCTCTGTACCGTTGTATTTTAGATCAGGCCTTAGATAATATTCCCAGCTAGTTAACAGTGTGCCATGCTGCTTTACTGTCTACTCTTGTCTTGAGTTTAGACAACTTACAGTTTTACAGTCTTCAGTGCTTTGAGAACTCTGGTTCAAAGTTGCACACCTATTCTGTCTGAAACGATGTGTAGGCCTCTTCATCCTCCATCTCACTTAACCACGAAGTGACTTCTTTCTCCAGAATTACTAATACATTCATTCCATTCTGTTCTTTCTGCCTCTATGCCTAATCTCTGCATATCTATTTATGTTTACCTACCCTGATGAATGTTTGCAGCTCCTCCTAA
The DNA here is from genome assembly GCA_013389865.1 of Piaya cayana. Lineage (NCBI taxonomy): Eukaryota > Metazoa > Chordata > Aves > Cuculiformes > Coccyzidae > Piaya > Piaya cayana. The sequence continues at coordinate 137,704 of WAAB01020657.1, read as the reverse complement.
CTAAGCATCATCCACCACTGTCATTAGTAAAGTACTTCTTTGGGTTTATTAATGAAGATGTTAAATGAAAGCAAACCTCACATGGATCCCTACAGCACCTCACTTACACACCTGCTTACAACCTTGCTCTTACATGCCCTTTGTCATTATCCCTTGTTTATGGTTCTTCAGGCAATTGCCAGTCTGTGACAGTGCTCCTAACCCAAACCAGATTGAATTAAATTTGCTAGCAAGAGTTCATGAAGCACTGTATTAAACATTGCCTCCTCTGAATTCTCTTCAACCATGAATTTTATAAACAGTCTAAAAATAGCACCATAGGCCATGCTTAGAACATACTGGATCCTCATAAGTTGTAGAGTTAGGGTCTGAGAATATATAATAAATATTTATAACATGGTGAATCTGGAAGACTACCCTGGCTCAGGTCTCATAATCTCCAGAACTGACATTGCTTGTGTCACAATGTCATGCCTGAGATACCCGATTTGGAATTTTCATCTGGTTTATAAGATACACTGTTCTTTCCCTTTGAATTATTAATTAATTGCTGGTATGAGCAGTAAGTTAAACATATGCTTATCACTTATCCTTGCTCCAAAAATGGATTCCAAACTCAGTGCTACAGTTCAGGGTGAGAATTGCACCAGGAAGGTTCCCATTCCAGCCTCATTTAGGAGGAAAAAAAATCACACTTTGGTACTAATCTTTCCCTGGTGATCAATTAATTCATCATTACTATTTATTTTCTGTATTTTCCCACAATCTGCTGACTCTCCAATTGCATGACTTTGAAGGAGTCCCAAGGGGCCAATCTATGAGAAGAATAAGCCTATGGGAAGAGAAGAGCTGGTCAATATTCCTATGACCATTTCCTAAATGGTGCAAGCCAAAATGGAAATGGTCAGGAGTATATTACTGTGAATGATGCTTCAAAATAAAATTGTGAAAGCAGTGATCATAAAATGTGAGATTATCTTCCTATTGGAGGATCAGTTCTGTCAGCATCAAAGCATTTTGCAGGAGTGTGGAGATGCAACAAATTTTTTTGACAGACAAGTGTCACAACATATCATTTAAACTTTCTACCTTCATTTCACTAATGTCAAAATGTTTAACTGCAATGAGGCAAAAAGGTTTCATTTCAACTGTACCATTAGATTTAATTTTGTTTAGATTGGCACATTAATTTTGATATCATATATTTATACCTAATGATGCACACTGTAGCCAAGCAGTGGGAAAGAACCTCCCTCTCCATGGTTTCAAAATACAGACTTCAAACATTTTCAGAGTTAAATTTTAATCAGTGACACTTACGTTCTTTCACTAGGGCAAATGTCTTACTCCATAGGCAGCCTTCAAATATTCCTACCAGCACTGCTTTCCTCTGAGATCCGTATTCCTTTTGGAGTTCTGTGTGCCCTGTCACATATAATTAGCAGCTGTTGAGTGAATTGATCAGTTAATTTCCATCTCACACTCAGATGCTTTTAATCCATTTACAGAGATTTTTCTCCCGCACATTTCCTCACCTGTGTTTTATCAATAGTTAAATTGATTGGGTCACTATTACTCACTACTTGCCCAAGCCCTCTTTCTTTGTTTGCTTCCTTCCAGACCATGAGTAGTTTAACAAGTGCTTGGTGCCTCAGTCATTTAAATGTCATCATGAATGTCACATCTTTTTATTTATTTATTAATTGACATACATACTATTACAGTCTTTCCAAACAAAAGTCATTCTTCCCTTCTGTAGCCTCTAGCGTGATCCCATCGCTGCTTTACAATACTTGTATCTGTTCCTTGGCTAAACACAGACAAAAGCAAACCATCTTTGAAATGTACAGGGCTCCTCAACAGTTCTATGAGAAGTTGGTCATGGCTGGTTTTAAATGAATTTTTAAGGAAGGGCACTTTCCTGGCTAATATTGTTTCCTCCACAAGGTATCTTGTCTATGAATTAGCTTTTCTAAAAAATGGGCCTAGAGTACAGGATGGGTCTTTGCAAAAGCCCAGCCCTGGTCAAATTCCAAGTTGTTGTATTTGTACTGTGATGATTTCCAAAAGGCTCAAGTGAGACCCACGTTGCCAGTGTGTATGCGTGCACACACACAGAGCTGGGTCAGTCCTTGGTCAAAAGACCTGGAAAAGAGAATGGGTAGGACAGAGAGGAAAAAGGAAGATAAAGAGGGCTTTCACTAGTATCTCAGACACACACAGTGTTCATGGCAGAGTAAGAACGTAGCCTTTCTCACCCCCAACCTAATGTCCCACCAATGGACCTCAGAGCCACCTGCCTCAGCTGTGTTTCCCTCTGTTCCCTTTGGGAAGTTGCGTCAGCTCTAAGGTGCTTCATGTTCCTTTCCTGTGACACTGGGATCATGACATCAGCCCTTCTCACGAAGTTCTAATCTGTGACAGAGGATCTCACATTCCCTGAGAAAGAGGCTCTCTGGGCACGGTCCTGAGATCAGTGCTTCCTCAGCCTGCTGGGCTTGAATAGAAATCATTGACAGGTGCAACTTCCATGTACATGTAGCTCCTCAGCTGGACAGAGAAGGTGTCTGAAGTAAATTTATCCTGCTTGCTTTCCAGCTTGCCACTAGCCAAAGCCCTGCCTATCTAGCAAGTGACACACCCCTCTTACAACCTTGAACACTGCCACCAAGGCCAATGCCCAGACACCAGGACAGTATTAATGGTGTAGGTTCTGTTGCACCTGCTCTGGCGTCGTGGTGTTCAGGTGCTAAACTGGTGTTTAATCATTTTTTATTAAGTGGCTCAAATGCCTCCTAAACTCTGACAGGTTTAGGGCATCAACTACTCTCTAGGAAGTCCATTCCAGTGTCTGACCACCCTCTCAGTAAAGAAATGTTTCCTAACATCCCATGATGTAGCTTTGAACCATTCCCACCCACCCAATCACTGGACACCAGAGAGAAGAGATTAGCACCTCCCTATCTACTTACCCTTCTAAGGAAGCTGCAGAGGGCAATGAGGTCATCCCTCAGCCTCCTTTTTTCCAAACTAGATGAGCACAAAGTCTTTAGGATATTCCTCATGGGACATTCCTTCTAGCCATGTCACCAGATATGTTGCCTTCTTCTGGACACATTCAAGGACCTTCACATACTTCTTAAACTGTGAGGCCCAGAACTGCACACAGGACTCGAGGTGAGGCTGCACCAATTCTGAATGCAATGGAATAATCACCTCTTCTGATGGACTGGTTATACTGTGCCTGATGCACCTCAGGATGCCATTTGTGATGATGTCATGTGTAGATGTGGTATTTCCCTGGAGGTAGCGTGGCTCAGCTGAGCACTAGTTTACCTTCTCATTCCTAGTTCCTTCATTGAGTCATCTTCCCCCTTCCCCTTCAGTCTGTGGCTCCCAGGAAGTCTGTGAATTTCAGGAAAACTAAACTTATTGTCAGGAGATTTACTTTCAATATATAGTGAATGTAGCTTCCCTGGAAAACTTCAAGGTGCCTTCAGAATGAGAAGGGTTGGAAGCCACCAGTTTAGATCATTTAAACTAAGTTACACAAACTCAAAGATCACAACTCCTTGAAGAGAAATGTCCAGTTTACTCAAACGAGGGACATACCAGTAATTTCCCAGCAGGCCAAGCACAGCTTGCACTGTACAAACAGTGAAGCAGATTAAAGCTGCCCTCAACTTTAATACAGTGCCACAGCCTGAGGGCACTACAGCTGATCTGATTTGGGAACCAGTCAGATCAGAATGGAGCTTGGCTCAGTGAGATATGTGTTCTCATTTGATATGAAATTGAAGGCAGCCAACAGAGCTACACTGCACAGCTCAGGGGACCCCAGTCAGGACAGACTTGTCGTGGCTGCTTGGCAGTTTACAAACCTCCAGCCAAATGACATCTCTTGAAGGGGCTGGGAATTTCAGGAGCAAATGGCAGTATGTGTGCCTAGATGACTATGTGTGTATCTAGACATATATACACAGTCAAAATTTGTATATATATTTTATATATATACACACAGAGAGAGACATCTACATATGACAGCTTTATGCCATATGTGTTATTTCTCTGCATGGAGTTTCAGAGAAATATGCATGTGCACACACACTTTTACCCAGACTTTCCAAACACCTTGGACAGTTCTAAGTCTTCAGTGTTTCACTTGAGCATGTACAGCTGAGTCAGAATTTCTTCCTGTTAGAAGTAAATACCTCTGGTGCTTCTGCCTGAAGGAAGAATCTGTTGTTTTTCCCTTCCTCCTTCCTTTCCTCCCCTCTGTCTCAGCCTGGGGCATCAGTGGAGCACACAACACCAGAGGCCATTGGAAGAATGAGTGTCTGAGTAGGCAATGTTCTCTTCTTGATGCGATTCCTGACGGTTGATTGAGATTATAGCTCGTTGCAAAGAAAGGTCAGTGAACACATCTCGTTACATAAATTTAAACATCTTTGGATGGCTACAGATGAGGTCACAGGGGGGCCTTGTGTTGCTTTGGAAATCAACCTCTGCAATCTGTAGGCTCCATGGCAGATAGGAGAGAGGTTTTGGCAGGAGTTAACCATCTTCCATGACCGCAGGGGTTGCTCAAGCTCTTACGTGGGGAATGGTGAGCTGGGGGAAGAAGGAAAGAGAGTGAAAAGTTAGATAGGAGTATTTCTCAAACAGCTGGAGCAGATGCTCTTCATTTGGGGGGCTTTGAATAGTAGTGAGAAGGAAAGCATAGACTTATACCTTGTCTGTATGTCTCTGGGCTCTACATTCTGCTGCCTGGGTAGTAAGTGAAGGCTTTGTACCATTAGATTTTCCGTTCCTCGGTCACATCCAACAAACTTCACTGGAATTTTGGAGATGGCAGGAGCCTATGAACAACTCTTGCAAAAAGCATGCAGGATCCGTTACTGAGTTAGAGACAAACTCCTTAGCTCTGCAGGAGCACACCTTAGTGCAGTGCTTCTCTGGTACAGGCAGCCAAAGCTCTCCATCTCAGTGCCATGTTTCTGCCTTCAAAGTCAGCAGAGAGCTTTATCTCCCTCCCAGTTTTCCATTACAACAGCCCTCTGTGCAATGGATATTATTTCCATCTCAGCTTCCCTTCATGTTTCCCCAACCCCACAATGCTGACCATGCCCAGTACCTTTTGCCTGGTCTCACACGGGGAGTATACGGCCGCTTGTTCTCAACAACTTCCCTCAACACTTCGAGGGATGGCCTGAGGCACACAGCACTACACAAAGACATGGGTCTGCATTGTTCCCATTGGGCCTTTGTGAACCGCTCCTCTGCATTTCTTCTTGTGCCAGGTCTCTGTCTCTGTTGATCTCTTTACATTCAGTAGAATGACTGGGGGGACAGCTTGAATCCAAAACAAGCTTTCCTGCTCTGTGTGATGGGGAAGCATCTCTCCTTCCCCGTTGTCACTACTTCCTTCCTGAGGTAACTAATAAATTGTTCTGAGTCTTTAAATGGGCTGTTATTTCTTCCTTTCATCAGCAGTCTCTCACTCTTATTTCACAGTGCAGCTTCAGCTTCCATGAATTTATTGGCATGACAAGGTACACAGGTGATGCCAAAGTTGACAACTTAATTCATCAAGTGCTACTGTCTTTCTTTCATCTACACTCTTCTGTCACTCCTCTCTTCCTTCCTCTTCCTCAGCTTTCCTTTCTGTCTGTCTTCCTGTCTCTCTGTCTCTCCCTCTCTCCCCACTTCTCACTCTAATAGTCTCCCCAGGTGATAGTTAGCTGTCTCACACTCAAAACAGTCTGTCTCCCTTGACAAACGGAGCTGTCAATCAGAGGGCTCACCAGAGAGGGGGAGGAATTGGTCTTTACAGCATGTTGGCTGTTTTCTTGCCTTTGCAACATGCGTGGAGGCAGGGGTTGAGGGCAACAGTCTTCAAACTGTTTTACAGAAGCCACGTTTGCTTGAAGGTTGGTTAGGGACTCCAGAAGAGTGAGCTGTTGTGTCACGGGGACGGAGGAAGAGAAAGCCCATCAACCCCAAATGTGTATAGACAGGTAGAAATATCATTTAAGAAGAAATCCAACATCTTGACAAAATCCCCCCAGAGGATAAAGTCTCTGTTAAACAGAGTAGCAAATGATCTCTCCTTTTCACCCCCCCAGTCCCATAATCCTTTGTTGGCATGGCAATTGCCAAAGTGTATAAAGAAAGAGACAGATCCCTCAGGTATCTGTCAGCACTAGATACAATCTACCCAGGACAGTGTGTGTGTGGCATTTAATCCTCCATATATCACGCGTATGCCCAGGATATAGTGTCGCACTGTATTTGCGCTGCATCCCTTGTGCCTATTTGTCATGAGTGTCTGCACCCGATCCAGTGGCAGGTTGATCCATAGTGTGATGCCATCTCAGTTATATCTCTGCTTTTCCTCAGGCTTTGGTGGAGTTTTCATCATTGTGTTCTAATGCAAAGTTTTTTTTATTTTTTTATCACACTTAGTACTTTAAGGAAATCATTTTTCCAGACTCTATCATATCATGACCATCAGAATGGAAAGTGTATGAGTGTATCCCTATCATCCATCAGTATCCGTAACTATATTGATTAAAATTCTGTTTCTTTCTCAGTTTGCACAGTGCTTAGTGGGTCCTGCTTTTTCTCTTTGGTTTATGAACAGCAGGGCCAAGTCTCTCCGCCCTTTCATACCCTTTCATGTAAAATAGTATTTTATCTTTACTTTATGCCAGCAGTGAAGAATCAGGCCTGTTTTGTCTGCCTGTGGAAAGATCTGCCTTGGCTTTGCTACGCCAAAAATTTGCAGCATAATAATTCTTCATAAGGAACCCTCTTTAACAGTCTGAGGCTTTGCAGATATTCCTCCCCTACTCCTCCTACTCACCAGCTGGAGCTGTAGATGGTGAGGCATCATAATTCTTATGACACCAATTCAGTGCCCATCACTGGGGATGCCATATGTCTTGCTCACAGTAGTTTCCTAAGAGTGAGAAGGGAACTGAGCCTTAGAAAGGTGGAGTAATTTACTGAAGGTGGTAGCACAAGTGTGTAGCAAAACAGTCATTGGATCTGGAGTACCAGATCTAACAAGTCATTCGAAAAGTCACTCCTCCCTTTATATTTTGGTACTGTTGCTTACCCTGCTGTGATATTACAGACTCAGATGTTCTGTTACAGCAGAGAGACATGACTTATGTTTTCCATTGGACTTAGTTTTTGATCCTATGATGCAGTGGAAGTTTTTGCATTTTTTTATTGGTCAACTCGCTTGATCATCCCAGAAGATCACCTCATTCCCTCTCTCCAGTCAGTAGCACTGGATTTTGTGAGTGGGGAGTATTTGCTTGCACAATCATAGACATAAGTTGCCAGTAAAGCTGTTGTCCCAATCAGTATAAAGGTGCTGGTGACCTTTATCAGATGTAACCTCATCCTCTTGAAAGGACAATATCAACCTATTTCTTCTCCGTTTGTTACTAGGTATTCCAAAACTTCTTACAAAATTTTGCTGCTTCTTTCTGGTAGGCACATGCATTTATAGCTAACCCTGGGCATCTGACAGCCAACCTCCTCTTGCCATTTCTGAACAATTTGCATGGGTAATCCCATTCATCTCTGGTAGAAACTGAGTACCCAAGGCTATTGTTCCTTGCACTTCTCTGCAGTCCTAGCATATAACATGCTAATTACCTCAGTTTGCTAGCACTGGAGACCAGTAAATTATTTCTGGAAGTTTTGAAGAGCACAGAATTGAACCCCACTGGGGAATTTGGAACAGCCAGTGGTTTTATGTGTTTTGGTAAAGCTGGAGGCTACAAGGAATAAACCTCATGCCTGGCAATATGGGAGAAATTCTTCTTTAAGTGAAATGGCACCTGTAATGTGTTTACAGAGCAAAGCTCTTGGAATCTATCTTTACCCCCCCTTGCAGTTGTCTGCTTATATACAGCATATCTTTACCGCATGGCAAAGCTTGGAAAAGGAATCACTGTGAGCTACTGCATGTGGCTGAACCTAAACAGAGCACTCTCTTTTGGCAAGGAACGGCAGACAGCAGAAACTCATGTCCCTAGGAAACCTTGGTTCTAAGTTGGTTTGTGGGAAGAAGATCACAACAATCACACCTTCGGTCTGGCCAGCTGCTTGTTTTGTTTGAAAATGCCTTTAGTTCAGGAGTACTGTATTTGTGTTTTCCACTTTCCTGCTGGATCAGATGTGTGTAGATGAGCATTTCTGACAGAAAGGATTCTTTGCCTTGAACTCTTTGGCTTTCCCTTCTCAGATAGCTGGTGATAACAACCTGGTCTTTAGAAAATATGCGGCTGCAGCTATGATCACCAAGCTCAACAACAGCTAACAATAGAAGGTCTCACAGCTGCTATTCCATGACTGTGTGTGCTGGGGAAGGCCACCATCTGCGGATCCAGCAATAGTGACAATGCAGGAATGTGCTGAGCAGCCCAAGCTGAAAAAAAACATGGAGTTGTACTTTCAGTCTTTTCCACACTCAAAATTTGCCACTTTTTGAAGACAGAGGTTTGTTCAGGTTCATTTTTACTTGAAATGTTTTTGTTGGGACTTTCATCATCAGAAGAGGCAGCTGCTCTCTGCTAAGACGCTTGTCTTCTGATTGCTGGTCTGACTACTCGGTGAAGCAGCTGTGGTGGCTTGTGTTCAAGTGAATCTTGCTGGGGAAACAGCGATGTTTTCTCACCAGACAGCTGTCCTAGACCATGAGTTGGAATGTACAGGGCCATGTACAGTACTTTACACTCTTCTCCAAATCTATACCCTTAACACAAAAGTCAATTTTATCTAAAGCATGTTAAGGACCAAATATGGGATTATTAGCTATGTTCTTTATACTTTTGACTGGAAGCAAAAACAGCACTTCCAATATGTTACACTAGCTTTCTGCTCCCCTGAGGACTGAAAGCAGTCTTGAAAGACTGCAAACAAGCTGTCCCACACCATTTTGCTAGTTTCAATCAGTAAGGAAAGAAAGACTCCTAATAAAAGATGTTTTACATGTACCACATGCATTTGATTTGAGTGAGAGGTTTGTCACTCAGAAGCTATCTGTCGCGATTGAAACTGAGCCAGATCCTTGGCTTTGTGGTATGCACAAGACACTTAAGTGCATTGTATTTACTGCCCTATGGCTTATTGCAGAGCCTGTGGGATAAAGCATGGGCAAGGAATCTCAGGAGAGGTTCTGGAGAAAGCTGCTTTTCCTTTTCAGCCTGTGTGTGGATGTCCATCAGGTGGTTCATGAAGGCTGATCTGTTGGTTGTACCTTCTGTACCTGATGAGCTGAATATAAGCAAAAGCATAAGATCTGAAAACAAACAAACAAACAAAAACTGACTCTGTTTCTTCTGCCGGTAACAAAAGCTGTGATGGTCATCATCATCTTCACTCACAGCAAGGTGTTAGCTGAAACTGGCTTCCTCCCTTGCTTTGCTAATCAGGAAAATCCCGATCATCTTCCTAACACATAGAAACCTTCTCTAAACCTCTAGCTCTTATCTTGGAATGACAGACTTTTCTCCATACTTTCTTCCCATACCTGGCCTGTGCTCCCCAGTGTACTTCCCAAGGAACCAGGGGCTGCTTGGACTCAGTTTTAAATACATAATGTGTCTTTTTTCTGTCAGCTTACTAATAAATAAACCCTGTTATGGCTGCAACACTTCTTGAAGGCATCATCCATTGTTGCTGTATAAGAGTGTGTCCAAAGGCCACTAACATCAAAGGAGGAGATTCCTGGGCTCTGAATCAAGCCCTAAAAGGGATGTATATTAGGATTCAGTGCATACTATGAACATCCAACATGCTTAATATTTCAGTGAAAAAGTTTTTCTTAACAAAATGCTCAGGAGTTGCATTTGGAGGACCTGGATGCTGAGGACAACTTTTCTTTTCCAGGATGGCCAGTTATATCTGCAGAAGAAGAGATCTTACTTTGTTTAAGTCTCATAAGCTAATACTTGCTAGATTTAAAAAATAGTCTAAAGGAATATATAAACACACTTGAAAAAAGACCAAAAGCTGTGTACATTTGTAGTCATGAAGGTGTTTAGGATTAAGTGAAATTCCAAGGGTAAACACTTCTGTTGTTGTTTACAAATGTCATGTGAAGAAGGCTGTGTTTTCACAGCACATTTCTCTAGGAGGGTTAGATATAAAGCCTTGCAGTCAGTTTTACAACTGGAGCAGCATAAGTGTCAAATACATAGAGCTGTCCTTCAAAGAGATGAACCACAGATGAGTGGATCGCTGTAGTCCCAGCAGTAATTCAGTATGTTAACAGAAAAGAAAAAGAACTTTGGAGCAAGGAACAGATACTTCACATACAGAGGTCCAAATCCGATGATAAGGGACTATCAGGCATGCATATGGCTTGTGCTTTGTGCTTTCATTTGCATAGAATCATAGAATCAACAGGTTGGAAAAGACCTCTTGGATTATCAAGTCCAGCCATTCCTATCTGCCACTAGACCATGTCCCTGAGCAACTTGTCTACCTGGTTTTTAAATACCTCCAGGGAAGGTGACTGAACCACTTCCCTGGACAGCCTGTTCCAGTGCCCAATGACCCTTTCAGTGAAGAACTTTTTTTCTGATATCCAGTCTGAACCCCCCCTGGCAGAGCTTGAGGCCATTCCCTCTTGTCCTGTCCCCTGTCACTTGGGAGAAGAGGCCAGCACCCTTCTTTCTACAACCTCCTTTCAGGTAGCTGTAGAGAGCAATAAGGTCATCCCTCAGCCTCCTTTTCTCAAGGCTAAACAACCCCAGCTCCCACCTACTCTTCTGGGCTGCATTAGGAACCAAAAAAGCATGTTTGTGACCTTGTGCTGGACCAGGGGACACCAAAAAATTCAGGTGTGGCTGTAATAGCATCAGGCCGAGACCGGGGCTCAGGCTTATAGCTGGAACTGCTTTAAGGCAAAAGACTAGGGTCTGGGTTTAAAGTTGAGGTGCTGGATTAGGAGCAGGAGTGAGACTGCTTTTACCCCTGTCCCGTAATGTCACATCCATGCACTGAAAAACAAGGCTGGGTTGAGACTTAAGCTACTCTTTTCTTACTGTTTCTCTCTCAGACAAGAAGTGAAATAATTTCTCTCCTGACAATTTCCATGGAGACAAGTTTAAACAAACATAAAACCAGTGGGAATTAGTGTAAACTATAGGGCCCAGTGCTATGCTGACTCTTCCAACAGCTCATGGCTAGGACAGTGTAACAGGTTTACACTCCATGCTGCTCTCTGCTAAAGAACAACATACTGGAAGTGTTTCCCATGCAATGTTATGCAGAAAAATAGTCCAGACACTTAACTGTATATTGAATGAGGCAGAGCCTTCCTTTAGACAAAATGGCTTGGCTTGTCAGCTCTTGCTCTCAAATCTGACACAGTATCCAGCTCAGCCTCTGGGAGGGCTTTCCACATGGTTTTAATTTACCACATCCTTTCTGGTTCTCTGCTCCCAGTTAGTGCAATGCATGCCGTCCCCATCTAGATTGAAATGATTTCCTCTGTGGTTTCCCAGTAAGTGAGGCTCAGCTGCATGATGGGGGAAGCTCGCCAAGATGCAAGGCCCAAGCTAGCAGCCGTTGTTCTCCTTCGTCCATACTCTCTGGGCATCTGCAGCAATGCTTGGATGGAGATCTGCCAGATCTCCAGTGGAGCAGAGTGGCATGGGGGCACACATGGGTTGGGAGTGGCAGATCTCTTCACTGGTTTCTATGATCTATCTGGGATAAACCTTTCCCTTTAGGCCACCAGGCATGCATGTGGCAAGCTACTCCCTTTAAGACAGTAGAAAGAAGGGATTTTTACACATTGTAAAAATACTGCAGGGTATTTTGAGAGGTTTTTGATTCCCAAGCGAATAAATTAAAAAAAAACAAAAACAAAAACCAAAAGCAAACAAAAACAATAAGCCTTCAACATTTTCCTCTACTTCTCCAAAAGCTTTAATGCCAAGGGAAGCTCTAGCAGAACGAAACAAGCCTAGCAGAGCAGAAGGCCAGAAAGATGCTTCAGAGTCCACTTTCTTTAATGAAGTTCAACAACTTCACTCTCTGCCCTCCTGCCCTGGTCACAGCTTCATCTCCCTCTGGCTAAGGCATGAATCAGACCATAAAAAAAAAACCACACATCTTGGGTTTCATGTCACATTTTGTCTTCACAGTGCTTCAGGACCATTAGCATTCTACCTCCCAAAGGGTAGCTGGATTTTGCTTTCCAGCCCTCTGCTTGCTCCCTTTGCAGACCTAAGCAGCAACAAGCTGTTTCTTGTTAGGGCTGTAAAGAGCTGTGATTAGCCTGCTGCACACATAAGAGGGAAATTAAACCATTTAGTTGTGTTTAGCAGCTCAGCCCCTTCTTCAGACCCTCTTTCCCCACTAAACACTTTAACTAAACAATGACTAATGAGGCCAATTTGCTGTCAATTAATTGCCCCAGGAAAGGACCCCTAATTGTGGTTAGCAAGGTGTTAACTCTATAGTATTCAAGGGCCGTACGATGGTCAGCGTCCCCCCTACCTCTGCCTTGGGGCTTATTAGCGTCTTTGTGTTTGTTGCAAAGTGCTGTTAATTGGGAGCTGGGGACAAGGAAATGAGAACTCTGGAGGCTAATTGATAGGCACCTGCAGAGGGCTTTAGTGGCTGCAAAGTTCCTTTGACTTTGGAGAGAAGTCCTGATGTTTTCTTTTTGCCCTGAAAGCCAGGGGCTCCTGTGGATTAGTGGGTGGAAGTCTTAATTTTCTCTAGCAGATGGGGGTTCTACTTGCCAATAGAGAGGAAGGTAAATAGGTTGGAGGAAGCAGCTAACTAATGAGGATATATGGAAGGGGTTATAGTGAGTTTCTCCATTTGCATCCAAGGTGCCCTTCTTGGGACAAGCAGTTAGAGCACTTAAATAGAGCTTATGGCTTTCTTATTTTCAGAACTATTTGCTTCTGTGTCTTGGAGGGATTAAATAGCTTTTGGTGTATCTTAGGCTGTAGAGTGGGGATATGAGCTCTATTTTTTTTAATGTATTTTGTGACTTATTGAGAAAATACATGACTGTTAAGCAGTCTTGTAATTTCAGATTGAGGAGTAGCAAACCCACAGTATTAGACTGCTTCTAAAGGTTTTATGCAAAGCTCTGTTTGCCCATAGGGAGCAGTAAGCTTGTCTCATTTTGAACTTTGTGTTCAAACTGTGTGTTTACAGGGCTCAGAGCCATCTTCCAACTATGTCTCCACATCTCTTTCTTCATATTTTTCACCCTGACATACCTAATTCAAGTTCCTAGTCCTGTGCTTCCTGCCCTTGTCTTATAAACGCACTCTCCTCCTGTGCGGAGACCTGTAGAGTGCAACCAGTGCAGGACCAGAAACTGCTACCCTGTGCCTGTAAGTACCCTTTGCATAGAAGCACTGCTGATGCTAAGCAGTGGTTCCCATTTCTGCCACTTTGAGCCTGTGCTATGTCTAGATGTTCTGATCAAAGGACAGGTATTTGGACTGTTGGCACACTGTGGCATGGACAGTTCCAGTATAAACTAAGTTAGGAAAAGACCTCTAGAAGCATTACTGGTTATACCCTTCAGCAAGGGTGGCCTTGATGCTTTCTCGCTCAATCCCCCATTGCACTCCTGGAAAGGTACCCCGGAGCTGGCCTCCTGGATGTGAACTTGCATGTCTTAACCACTGGACTGACTCATTTACTAGGAGATGAGGGGTGTAGCACCACTGCTTGCTTCTTTACATAGCCTTGAATGGCAAAGTTGATCCAGCCTGCCCACATGATCCCAGGTAATATCTCTGGAGGAGTTTCGTGCTCTGAAAGGTTTGGTCATAAAAAGCAGGGATAACAACAGCAGATGTTTGCATATTCTCTTGTTTGTGATTTCCTTGCTGTCTCCTGTATGTGGCTGCTAGTTTGTAATAACTGCTATAAAGGGTGTTTTTGAGACACGGTAATGTTTTGTGGAAACAAATCACTTGCTTTCATCTTGAGAGCAACAGTGATTGCGCTCGGGGAGTGTGCTCTATTTTTCATGTCTCAGTCTTTCTTATTATTTAAATTAATGTGAGTCGCAGTTGTCATGAAAGTGAAAGATTGACGGCAATTAACTACAACGAGCTTGGTGCAAGGAGGTTGTGTGCAAGTCTGTCCTACTTACCTCTGTCACTGTGCCTTGCCAGGGGCTTGAATTCCTGCACCAGCTCTGCCCTTGCACTACTGGTCTGCAGCCTCCCCCGGCTCTCTTGGCCCAGGGCACCCCACAGCATCTCTGCCCTTGTCTGGCTACTGCCTAGCAAGCCACCCACTCTTCCAGTGTGAGCTTCTCAAGAAGAATGGCTGCTCATTAGTTTGGAGTTTGTTATTTACCATCACTGGCATACAAGATGAGATGCTGAGCTGGTATCAGGCTTGTCCTGCAGATGTGGAATGCAGAAGAAACAAATAAGTGAATTTCAAGCCATTCTTGTCAGAGCTCATTTCCATCTCTCTTTCCATCAGTCCCTGGCATGAGTAGGGCATCCTGCTTCTCTGGAGATGGAGTATCAGGGTGCTAAACTATGCTTTCCATCACATCAGTGTCTGCTCACTGCCCCATCCAGGGGGATCCTAAGCATAGGGTAATGGATAACCCATGTTACATTTACTCTGAAAGGCAGGGAGATGCCTGGCAGTTTTGTCCTTTTCAGTAGTATCAGAGAGCCCAGAAGTAACCCCAGAGCCTGAATTGTCCAGTAGCAACCTTGTCTTCCATGGAGGACCAACTTGTTAGGCTGAATATGAAAAAACAACTGAAAATGCTGTTTAACTACAGTGCTTCACCGACTATGGGTCTGCAGGCTGTGGGTTTTTTGCCTGTGCTAATGGTTCAGAGGCCAGACACAAATGGATTATCCAGTTAAGGGTCAACAAGAGATGGCTGGGCAAATGGAGGCTGTGACACCCAGAAGATCCTGGTCCCAAGAGGTTTTGTTCTCAGCAATCATTCCAGCAGTCTGGGAACTGTGAAAACATAACACAACCCGTACATGAGAAAAATAATAAGGTCAAAGCTTCTCATTTTAAGACTGTCCTAAAAAGGTGTGTGCAAAGTAATGACAAGTGCCAAGGAGGCAATGCTAGCTGTTGCTGGTGGTGACAGTTTTGGCATTTTAACACACTGGCTTGACACATTGAAAATTAAAAGTCTCTGGCTTTTTATCTGAGTAAAGTTACTGTCCACTAAGATCCAGTCATTTTTAATGCTAGTGGGTTTCAAATTTTAAGCAGATGAAAACAAACTAGGTTTTAAATTCACAGGGAAATTATTTCCTGCTCTATTCCCCTTCCTCTCAGCCTTTCCTTGCCCTCTGACAAAGGTGGCAGCTGAAAGGAACCACCCATTATACTGAACAGGATTTCAGCCTTGGATGCTCTTTGCTCCCTCATCTGAAAAAGTGGCAGGCCAAATATGACCATTTGGACACATCCTCCCCCCCTTGGGCATTTGGTCTGCGTGGTCAAATCTGTTTGTACTTGCTGAATTTACTTGATCCTCTGCAGACTAAAATGACTTGACAGCTTTGGAAAGTGGTAGGGTGCAAAATGTCCTGTCTGCAGCTCTGCTGCTGGTGCCCTGTAGTTGCTTTTGTTGCTCATACCTCAGTTTTCTTGGCTATCATCACACCACTCTGTTAGGTCCTCAGACTGGCCTACAGTTTCATCCACTAGACATGATTGGGCTTAGTCCTTGGTTTGTTGCATGGCTTTTTCTCCTGATGCAAATGAAACCCTCCTGAGGTTAAGATAAAACCCCCAAAATGTTGTCTACCAATGGTTCTACTCCTGGGCTCTGCTTACCCATGTTTGCCAGCAGACTAAAGAATCTGTGCTGAGAACATTCCAAAGTCACCTTGCTGGTGTCTCCTGACAGAGCAGCTAGAACACAACGCTTGGGAAAATAGCAGCCTCTGTTATGCTTTTCCAGCCTAAACCCCTCCTTGTTTTCTTCTGTGCATGTTGATCTCAGATCTGAAACAGTATGTACTGTAGTTATCTGTGCTACTACAGGACAGACTTGGCCCTCTTAGTTGCTTTATTCCCTATAGTAAGAGTAGTGATTTGGATTTCTGCACAAAAATTTGCAGGGCTCTCCGAACCTGCAGCTCTGCTGGCTGGAGTAATCGATCTCTATGTCCTGAGCAGTGAGTCAGGGGACTGCCCTCATCCAGTGAGATAGAAAGCATAAGCGTAAAGTGCTTTGGAGTCCTGCCAACTTGGTGCTGAGCCAAATCTCAGCGTGGTGCTGCAATCCGCCTCTGCTTTGGTGTGCCATGAAACACAGAGCCACAAGCATCTCTTTCTGAGACCACTGTGTGATTGTTGTTTTGTGCTGCCAGGCATTTGCCATTCAGAATGGGTGTGTGATAAGGGAGAAGGAGGCACAAAATGGATCACAGTGAAACTCTTCGATATGGTGAGATCAAATTTTTTGACAACGTCAGAGTTGTCCAGTAATATTTATTTTGTTTTGTTCTGTTGCCTCCTACCTCTTCCTGAAGGAGCAGACACATTGCTGATTGCTTGCAGCATATCACCAATATGAAATGTACTACATCTTGGTTTTGTCAGGTGATTTTGCTTTGAGAGGAAGTGATGATTTTCTGCTGTGCTTTGCTTTACCCAGTATTGTGCTGCTAAGCAAATATCCCTAGTCTGAAATTTCTTCGCTCAAGGGAAGGGGACCCTGATGCAGTCAACAATCCCCCCAGCATGCCTTGCTTTGGTTGCTTCTCTAGGAGTCGATTAGCTTTCAATTATAGCACTTGAGCAGCAAACTGACTTCGAAGTTCACTTCTTTCCTCCTTGTGCCAGCTAGGGCACATTACTGAGAGCCTCATCCAGATGATTTTTGCATATCTCCAAGGATGAAGTTTCTACCACCTCTCAGGGGAACCTGTTCCTGTCTTTATCTCCCCAAAGTAAAAGCTTTTTCCTCATTTTGAGTCAGAATTTTCCCCATGTTGCGGCTCGTGCCTGCTGCTTTTCACTGTTCACTATGCACCTCTGAGGAAAGCCTACCTCTATCTTTTTCGCACCTTCTCACTAGCTATTTATAGCCAGCAATAATTACCTCAGCCTTCTTTTCTTCAGGCTGAACAGACCCCCCTGTCTTAAATTCTCCTTGTACATCCCATGCTATAGCCCTTTGACCATCTTGGGAGCATTCTAGTGGGCTTCCTTCAGTATGTCTATGGCCTTCTTCTACTGGGGAGAGAGCCCAAAACTAATGTAGCACTTCAGCTAACAAGCAACACATAATGAGATATAATCACTTCCCTCCACTTACGAGGTTACACTTTCACTAATACAACCCATCATGCTTCGTCTTTGCTGCAAGGGCACACTGCTAACTGATGACTGAGTCTGTTGGACCTCCGCATCTCCTGGACTGCTTCAGCCCAGCATTTTCACCCTTGCAGAAAATATCAGGCTGGTTGAAGTCCCTCACCAGGGCCTGTGATTATAAAACTGCTGTCTTTCTAAAGCATGCTTCATCCCCTGCCTCTTTCTGATCAAACAGTTGGTACCAGGCACCAACCAGTGGGATTGACACTGTGAAGTCCTTTGATCCGTTCACCTAAGCTCCCAGCTAGTTCACCACTGAAGGCAGTGCTGGGTGTGCTCCAGCCGCTTCTTTGCAAGGAGTGCATCCCATTTCCTCACCTTTCCATTCTGTCTTTCCTTAAAAAACTGTACTTGTCCCACTCAGCACTGCCAGTCCTGAGAACTGTCCACTGTCTCCCATACCAATGGGTTTATAACACTATGAATCTCAATGAACGTCTAATTCCTCCTGGTTTTTCACACAATGCTTGCAATGGTGCACAGATGTTTGAGGTGGACCCTCAGCTGTTCTGCTTTCACAAGGAGAGTGCAAAAGCTTTCCCTCTTAAGTTGCCCCCCCTGCAGCTAATTTTTCACTGCCTTCTGTGCCGTCACTTAGCAGATTATGGCAATCCTTCCCCAATGTGCTTATCTTGAATCCCTTCTTGCCTAGGTGACTGAGGCTGTTGGTAAAGACGCCTCTGACTCACCGTATTCAACAGGTCTTGTTCCTGCTTGGGAGCCCCTGTTCCTCCAAGGGGGCCCCATGATCATAGATGCTGAAGCCTTGTCCATGAGTTTGGGGCCTACAAAGAGGGGCTAATGAGCTATGGGTTGTAAACAATACTCCTGTGAATCCAGTAACACAGCTGGAAGTGGCGAGTTGCTCTTTTCAGGGTTAATTTCCATTTCCCCATCTGGCTCTTTGTCTCAAAAGGGCCATCAGCCACTCCTGCCAAGGAGTGGGGAGGGGAGGCTGCTGTCTGTTTATTCTGTGGTAAGCAAAGCAGAAAATATTGTTGTTTCATTCTTCACTACACACAAATGTGGAAACTGGCAATAAATAAATAAATAAATTCCTTTTTAGTCATACTTCCTCACCACCTCCAGAGCGTGGAGCATGGATGCATGACATGGATGTGAGAGCAAAGAGACTGCAACAGCCTGATATGCTTGGAGGCCAATACACCAGAGCCCTCCACACCTGGAGATATCTGTTCAGGTTCCGGTGTGGTCGCTTTGGTCCCATAACACCAACTCAGTTATCTTGGAAGGTTTTTAAGGATCCTAAATACCCAAGCTATGGCTAGTCTTGTGACTCTTTCAAGACCCTACCGTGCTTTTGATGCTGTGCCACATGAGGTGCAGTCAGCCAGAAGATACCTACTGTGAACAGCCTATGGGGAATCATTCTTTGCTGAAAGATGTTGCAGAAACCTTCCCACTGGCACTACTGTGCTACCCTCAGCAAAATCCAGTTAGTCATGCCTCACCTCCCTGCCTCTTATGTCATCATGGCACTCACAACAGAAATTAGCTTAACAGCTCTCTGGTTCAGTTTCAGTGAGCCCTTGTTATGTGAGCAGCAGAGCAGGGTCTTGACTAGCAGTATGAATTTCATAGAATCATAGAATCATAGAATAACCAGGTTGGAAGAGACCCATCAGATCATCAAGTCCAACCATTCCTATCAAAAACTAAACCATGCCCCTTAACACCTCGTAAGTGGGCATGTGATGGTTCATTTCATTTATGATTTCAAAGTGCAAATAATTCAAAGAGAGTCAAGGGAGTCAAATTTAAATCTAAACTGGCACTTTATTAATTATGCCTATAAAGTGACTTACAATAAAAGGAGACAGAGAACAAGGAAAGAGATGGGGAGAAGAAAGAAGGAAAAGGGGTTCATAGCTACCACCACAGGTCCACAGATGTCCAGCGTCTCTGGGAGTCCTGGTCCAGAAGGCATTCCGTTGTTTTGGTCTTTGCTGGAAATGATCCCACGGTGGAGGGGGTCTTCTGTCTTGGTCTTCTGTTGCCCCCCCCCATTCAGTTGCTCCAGAGATGTCTTTTATGTTTGTCAATGCACCTGTAACCTGCCTTTGCTGGTGGAGATGTGCCAGTCTCCACCTAGCAGGCCACACATGCCAAGAGAGGAATGTTTGCAGGTCTCCTCCCCTTGTGCATGGCTCCTTCTGGTGGCAGTAGTCAACCTGGGGTCTCCCAGTGAAGGCCAGTAGTCATCGTCACCTTGTGCACATGCTCTGTTGGCTATGGGTCTGTGGTCGTTACTCTTCCTGTCTTTTCCTCCTTGCTTCATGGATCTTTCGCAATGGTAGGGAGCAAGGAGGCTTAAAGACAGGTACAAAACATTTTTGAGATAAGGAAGCAGGTACAGGTAATTAGGTACAAAGCATTCGTTCCGTACCAGTTCTGGCTGTTTTCTGAGGCCTGCTTTTCTGATTTATACAGTCAAGTTCTGAGGCTAAAAATAAGAAAAAATGTTGAGACAGAAATCGATCCTTTGACCGACTCTTACACCACCCGTGCCTTAAACACCTCTAGAGAAGGTCAATCAACTACCTCTCTGGGTAGCCTGTTCCAGTGTCCAATGACCCTTTCTGTGAAATTTTTTTTCCTAATGTCCAGTCTAAATCTACCCTAAATTTTGTCTGTTGGTGGGAGGTATCTGTAACTAATATACCCACTGAGTCAGTGTCTTGAGTCCTGGCACCATGTGGGAGGATGTGGAACTGTGTCTGGGACTGTTTGGAGTGTCAAAATTAGCTGGGATGATGCTTGGAGTCTTCTGTGCCACCTTGGGACAGTCAGGCAAGCTCTCAGAGGTTATTTTATGAAGGCTACCAAACCTGTCCAAACACCGAGTGTCACAGTTGCTGCAAAGACCATTCCTACCTGCAGATTCTTGAAGCAGTGGTGCATATTATTCTGCTATAATTTCAGAAGCACATGTAGTAATGAGGAGTGTAGCCTGTGAGAGGAGTCTGTGACTTCCTCTGGTTGATAGGTAGGTTAATGAGTCAGACAGACTGCTGTCCAGAAGTCTAGATAACCAGGTCCAACTTTCTTTTGTCTTCACAGTTCCACCAAAGATCTCCAATATCTCCTCAGACATCACCGTGAATGAAGGCAGCAACGTGACCCTTGTTTGCATGGCAAATGGGCGCCCTGAGCCTGTCATCACCTGGAGGCACCTCACCCCAACAGGTAAGAGACCTAACTGGACTCAACTCTGCCGGCCACCTTTAAACTGTACAGTAGTTTCCTTCTCTTCCAACATCAATGGAAAATTTCAGTAGCAGTAAAGGCGGCTGCAAAAAAGTGGCAAGAATCTTAAATGCACCACAAGATTGTTTTGCAGTGTGATTTCCGAGGCACAATAATCCAGTTGTCTGAGGCAACAAATGAAATTACTTCAGTAGATGCTCTACAGAATTGGACCTGTAATTCTGTTTAGCTTTGGTCTTCATCTAGTTGTCCCAATCTCTCCTGCTGGTAATGCACAGCACAGTGGTGGAGACAAAACACTGCTGGTGCCAGAGAGAGGGGAAAGGATCTCTCTTTAGATATTACATAGAAGAAGTTCTTTCTGAAAACCTTGAAATTTACTTCCCACTGATTTGCTTTACGAGGAAGAGGCACAGTGGCACAGGTGTTTTCATATTTCTCTCCACTTCAGCAGAGAGTATCCCTGTGTCTTGAGTGGTGAGTAAAGAAGACATTTGATCTGCAAGGTAAGCGAAAAGCAGGGTGGAGACAGAATAAAGGAGATCTTACTAGCCTTGTTCTGCCATCTAACTGTGCTTTCCACTCTTAAGAACATGGCAAGCTCAGAAGAAGAATATCCTTTCAGTAGTCAGACTCCATGGGGTTAGTAACTTGGGTTACAAAGAAACCTTTGCTCCCTAAAGATTTATCAATAAGATGGTATGAAGAGCTAGGATTCTCTTCCTCTGTATCATGTCCTTTGAGGAGAGAAGTACTCTACCTGATTTCTATTGCTGTCAGATATTTTCATCTGAATGTGCAGTGAGAGTATTGATTAGCTGCATATAGTCTACTGTGATAGTCCCATATATGTAAAGGGTTAAAGAGGGTTTGAGGTAAGCAGAGGACAAGCATTCTGCATGTTCTGCAGACAGTCAAGCTGTCTGTTGCAATTCAGCATGCAGAAAAGGGAACAGCAGTGCAGAAATAAGATTAGAGAAAGAAAGGTAGAATGATGCATTGGAAGGGAGCTCAATCCAAGGGTTTCTTTCAGAAGCCCTTGAATTAGGGATCTGTGGCTCATATTGGGGTTACTCAGGTTTCCTGTCTCATCCCTTCAACCAAACTAAAAATCCTCCTGAGCTTTCATGTATATGAAAGCCAGATAGGCAGTTTATATTTCTGGCCCATTTCTTGCAGTACCAAAAGAATGAGGATGGGGAAAGGCTGCAAGGACAAGGTGGATGGAACAGATCTGATGAGGGGAATACTAGTCTTGGTCACTACCTGACTTTCCTCTTCTCTTGTTCTCAGTATTAAGCATGTCTGTGCCATTTGCATGTATAAGGAAACAGAACCTATTGTTTTGAGCTTTAATTATCTATGTAGAATCTTCTCATCCTGGCATCTCTGTTTTTAAGATTCAATCCTCCATCTAACTCTTTCTTGTAGTAAAGTAGGAGATATTCTCTAGTTATTCTGTGAACACAGCCTGACATTGTCCAAGTTAAGGGTGCTTCAAGGATGCTAGCTTAAATCTTCATGAAACCCAAAGCATATTCATGCTTTGTGGGGTTTTTCCCAGTTGTACCGCCTACTCAGTGCATGAAACACAGGCTTCTTTCTCCCCTTTTAAAAAATCTCCTCAGAGCAATTCTTTATCCTGGCTACCCCCTCGGGTGAACAACAGGACTGGGGAATTCCTCTTTGATTCCAGGGCCAGTTTTCCTGGATCTATTCAGGTTTCCAGCTTGTCTCTTTACACTTTTTCTCCCATGCTATGTGTCTCAGAAGTGTTGCCTTGTTAGAATCCCTCAGTGCCATCTCACTGACGCTCTTCCAATACATCATCAGTTCTCCCCTCTACAGCAAAGCCTGCCAAGCACCTTCTTCTAAACCAACCAGAACAAGGGATGAAGGGCAGGCAGTCCCCAGTCTGTCACCTCCATATCTTGTCCAAATTCTTGTTGTTCTTTTTCTTTTTTCCCATCTCAACCTATTTGCTGTCTTTTACAGGTAGAGAGGAACTGCTTTCAGGTAGACCTCAGGTCTTTGAGCGGCATGTAGGCCAGTAAGGTTTTTATCCCAAAATGAGGGACAGAAGGGCTTCTTATAAATGTTTTCCTTGAGGTTGACAATTAATATAAATTCCAAATCCATTTCAGAGCTGCTGCAGTTAGAAATTTGTCTTATCTTGGAATCTCCATTTTCCAGAACTATAAAGCATTTTTTGCTCCATTTATGCTACTTTTGAAGACATCTGCTATGCACTGAAGAGCTATTTTAGATCATTATAAAGGTTTCTAAAATGCTTCTCGCTCCTTGGATTTTTTTCATGGTTAAACTCATGACTGCAGAACTGGAAGAACAACCGTTACTGAGTTTGTGTAGGAGGTTTTGAATGGACAGGTTGTGAAATAAAACCAGCACTGGAAGGGGAGAGGGACAAATTACTTTTTCTTTGTGTAGTTTCCTCTAGGAGTTCATTAGCGAATTTGTCTATTGCTTCTTTCGTTCATTGACTTCATCAATAGTGTTTGTTGGCTAATTACTTGAGTTAGGATCACAGAAATTATTTATTTCTTGTGGACTGGGAAGTGGAAGATAAAAATGCAAAGAGAGAACAGTGTTGCTACTTGGGCAAAGGCAGCAGGGACGCATGTTCATGTAAAAGCTTCTGGACCTCAGGAGTGATCATAGCCTGGAAAGTTTAAAAAATGCTTTATAAAATGCTGTATCATTTCCTTTTCTGGTCCTTCAGTGAGCAGTTGAACTAGGATCTTTCCTGCATCAAGTGTAAGTTCCCAAGCCCTGAAGCAATCCAGAGGTAAAAGCCATCTCCTTAGCCTGTGAGATAACTGAAGTGTGGCTGTGGCTGGAAGGAAGGCAGGCAGGTAAGGGAGAAATACTTTATTCTGGTGAATGACAACGCAGATCATCTTGAATTTAATGAAAGCAGGAATGACATTTCTTGGTATGATGCAAGTCCTTGCTCTTCACTTTCATTCCTTTTCAGATGATGGACTGATTGGGCTTTGACAGAGGTGGAAAGAGTCAGCTAGACTCTTTTCTACTTTATCCAACAGGTTATTGTGCTGTAGGACACTGGCAACCTGGTCTAACTAGTTGTGGATAGTTTCATAGGCATTGCCTGGGAACACGAACAGCTTCATTAGCTCTTCTCTTCCAGACAGCAAAGCCTCTTCTGGGATTATTGACATGCAGCTTCCAGCAACATCTCATGCACTTCCCTGCTCATAGTCCCACCATTTCTTGTGAATCAGGACACGACTGTGGACTTATTAAGCCTGCTGTACCCTATGACTTCTGCCATCCCAGTTTGTGACGATAAACCATGGAAAAGACCATAGCAGCCCTCTGAACTGGATTTGTTAGGAAACTCTAATTTGTTCAGTTGGAGTGAGGATGAGTGCTGATGATTTCCTACACAGCTTTAGAAATATTTCACTAGAGGATATGCTATAGTCTCTTATCTCTTAAAAAAGGGACAAGACCCAGATTCTTCCCTCTGTGACTTTGTATGAGGAGTGGGTGTTATCCTGTTGTTTTCTTCTCCTTAATATTAACTCATAACCTACATGATCCATGGCCAGCAAAGGAATAAATGACTTTTTTTTTCCCTTCTGAGTGCAGTCTAATCACATTTCCTGTAGCAGCACTACAGCCCGGACAAGGTACCAGCGTAGGGTCATGTATCATTTATCATACTGACATGTTCTGTGTGGACTACCACAGGCAGCCTACCCATATGTGGCTAGTTATGTTAGGAGATGCCCTGGTCCATGCACAAGATAACGACTAACACAGCCAAGAAAATAATCCACTGGGATAGTCTACAGATGGTAGGCAATGCCTGCTTTTGAGCTTATCTTAACTTTACTTCACTTGCTTTTACTGTTTGAGCATAACCAGTTAAGGACTGAATAATTATGTTCTCCTAGCACAGAATGTGAGATTTGTGTAAAACTGGCAGGTATCTCATTCCTGATACAACTTCCCCAACCTCAACCCAGCATGGCTGTTTGATAGAGAAGAGAACAGTCTGTATTCTCCTAAATTCCACCTGACAGTCTAAAGATACCCACTTTGGCTCAAAAAAGAGCATAGTTATTACAGTGGTAATCACAGCATAAAAACCAGTCTAGAGCAAAGTAGATAAGTATTGATTGTAGCACCCAAGTTTCATGTCACAGCATAAAATGAAACGAGATGGGAAGGCTTGTCAAATATACCACTCTGATTCTCTCTAGAAGGTGGTAGAAATTCTTTGAATCTTAGAGAATTTACCATAGCCTGGGAGGTTTAGAAAGGATAGAGAATAAGAAGAGTGCCTGCATGCTTTGTGTAATTGAGGTGGTATACATATAATATGTTTATAAACAGCTGTACAACTCATTGCCATGGAAAGTTATTTAAAGACAAGAGCTTGGCAAGACTCAAGCAGTTTGTATGTTCCTGAGAATAATGTGAACAAATCTGGATATTCTTGTTATTCACAACACAAAAAAAAAAAAAGAAATGGATGTTAAACTCATGCTTTGGGGCTCAATTACTAGAGATCAGGATGAGATGTAAACTGAAAGAGACAGATTGTCTCACACCCACACACACTTGTGTACCTTCCTTCAGTGCATGCCAGTTTACTTACAGGGCTGAACACTGAACATGAGGGAAGCAGAGCCCTTCGAAGGCATGAAATTCAGAGGTGACCATATAGTTCACAGGGACAACTTTGATCTTCACAACCTGTGTTTATGTTCCTGTTATTGCTGTCTAAACATTGCCTTGCTACTGCAAATTATGTTGCACAGAAGCCAGTTTATGGCCAAAGAAGATAACAAACAAAACCCTCAATCAGAGCCATCACAAGTGAACCCTGTAGGCGCTAGGGTAGTGACCAGTAGGAAGGGGATTTTCTGGTTATCTAAACCATTTGGATTTAGCCCACCTCTCTGCTACACTCTTGAAACAGTTGTGAAGAGAAGTGCTGGAGAAGGGGGAGGCTGTGGTTTTTTTCATTTGGGTTTGGTGGTTTTTTTGTGGTGTTACTGTGCCAGGTTTTCTCATGTCACGTCCTTTTGTCCCTCTAACTACTTTTGTCTGATCAGGTAATTTAAGGTTTACAAGGTACTTTTTTGCTTTTTTTGACCCAAGCCTGCATTTTAGAGTATTGTGAGGCAACTGATGCTTTTTCCTCCTTTTTTTTCTTTTTAATTCTTTTTTTAAATTGCATCTTCAATACTCTTTGGCAAAATAATTCTCTCATCTTCAACAGACACCTCTTACTTTTCCTCTTATACACTCCTTGTTTGTTTTAGGACTCTTTCTGAGATGACTTTTTCTCTCTTGCTCTAGTCTTCATCTTACCCAACATTATAGAGGGAAAAAGAAAAAAAAAAAAGACAGAAAAATATGCTGGCTCACAAGCAGGCTGGGAAACAAGCCAAAGTTTTGACTTTTTCAGGAGCTTCTTAAGAAGGTATCCAAAGTTGTTTCAACCTCTTTTTGCTTCCTACTTCCACTTACTCCACATTTTTTTGCTTTTTTATAAGTCCTTTCTTAATTCATGGCCCATAGTTATGGGGCCTTCCTGTCCCCTTCCTTGCCTATAATAAACTGAAGGTGTTTTCTGCCCAGCACACTGGAGAGCTTTGATTTTTTTC
This sequence comes from Piaya cayana, assembly GCA_013389865.1. Taxonomy (NCBI): domain Eukaryota; kingdom Metazoa; phylum Chordata; class Aves; order Cuculiformes; family Coccyzidae; genus Piaya; species Piaya cayana. The sequence goes on along the minus strand of WAAB01020657.1, from coordinate 111,425 downwards.
CTTCTGGTCCCAGAAAGACACATACAATACACAGAGATCCTTCCCATTTTAATGATACCCCATTTGATTCCTGTAGTCTACAATGCTGTTTCAGTACGAACATTGTTGATGGATGAAACATTTATTTTCTTAAAAGCTTTGATTTCTTTCTCCTATCCCATGGCAGGGAGAGCAAGGCTTTATAAGTATTTGGAATTTCTGGGGAACAGGCAAATAAGTGTGCTGTAGAAGAGAATTTGCCTTGCTTCTTTCAGCAGTGGATGGAGGGGAACATCTGGAGTCTTCTTGTCAGTGCTCACCTGCTCCACCTGTGTGCTGCTGATGAGAAGATGTGGTAGTTGTGTACCAAGCTAGTGGTTTTCTTGCCAAACAGGAAAGCTGCTCTTTACAGCAAGTTGAAGTCAAAGTTGCCTCCATTTTTCCTTCTCCTAGATGGGTAACACTTATAGTCAGCCATGACGTTAAAAGTCTTTCCATGGCATTTTAAAGACTAGGCTGGTTTGTGCCTATATGAAAATGTTCATTACCTATAGAAAACCAGCATTTTTCTAGTTCATTGCATCCTGTAATGTTGTCTGTGCAGTGCTGTAGTCACTACCTCTACCCTCAAGGCTAACACTTCACAATGGAGATGTTCCTGATTAGTAGGGACATTCAGGAATAACTAGCCACTTCTTTCTCTGTCTTGAAAAATCCTAGAATGCTGGAGATGGGAATGAAAACCGATCACCTAAGAAGATAAGAGTTCAAAATCTTCCATATTTAATGGTGCCATGAAAAGGAATTGCCATACTCTGCTATAAGTAGGAACTTGGCAGCAGGCTGATGAACCTTACTAAATTCTCTGTCAATCCCACCAGCACCAACCCATGGAAATCATGACATGAATACTACAAAAAGAGGAAAGGCCTGCTGCTTACCCTTCTAGTGAGGTAGACACTGTTCATCTTGCCCTCCTTCCCTAGCAGCCTTCCCTGTGCTCCAAACCCATCACTGAGCACTATTGTATCCTACCTATAAGTAGTCAACTACAGCAAAACAAATGGTCTGGAGAGAATGTTATCGAGTGTAGGACACTATGAGTGTGTGTGTTATCGTGTCTCCCTCTAGTGATCTGAACTAATGAGTCTGCTTTGGGTCTCTTGTGCTTAGAGCTTCTTATTCTATGACAAAGCATCTCTGAGTTTACAGGGGTGAAAGGCTGATATTTGTTGACTGGGTTCCATTTCCCCTGACACCTGGAGGTCATATTCCCCACTGGCAGCTCTGTGTTTACAGCTGTAGTTCATATCTGAAAATTTAAATGTGCTTGTAAAGACACAGAGGTTGGTTGTGAATTAAAGAGCAAAAAAATTCACAGCCGTTTAAGTTTAATACTGTTAATTCAAATATCCTTAAGAAAGCTATCCTTAAGAAGAAAATGGAAAGGCTGGATTTTTCTGTAGCCATGAGCTGTAAGTACTTTAACTTTAGGAAATCATATTTCTCACTCTCTCTTCACCTCTCTTCTGTGTAGGAGAGACACACCAATAAAAGGGGAAAGTTAAGGTGGTAGCTTATAACTGTTCCCTGCTTTTGTTTTTTGTCTTTTTTTTCTTAATTTAAAGAGAGAGGAATCATTGTTTTCATTATTTCATGTGGCTTCACCTGATGTTAATGACTTCACCAGCTTCAGTGCCTGATACATTTTGCGCTGGATTCAGAGCTAGTCTCCTCTCATCTGAGGACCCCACTGAGTGTGGATGACAGCACCACTGCAAGACAGTTTCTGCCAGGACAGTGATGTCTGGAGGGAGTTTCCCATTTAGCCGGGAAGCCTTCACCCCTTCTAGCTTCTCCCACACAAAGATCTGACTGTGTCTTGCCTCTACCTCCACCCCGTGCCTATACCATTGATGAAGCAACTTGTATTATATATCCCAGCTCTACAAATAGCTGGATAATAGTGAGAGAGAGAAAATGGAGGAGCACAGGGACAATCAGGAAGGAAAACATGATTTCCAGCCTCTACAAACATAAACTAAGAGCAAAGAAAAAGTCAACACAGGGGACAAGACATCCCAAACCTTCTTGCCATTATGACCATAGCAAGGCTAGGTGTCATTCGCCTGAAAACATTATTTAGGAGAGCTTTTTTAGGAGGTCTCTGTTCAAAAGTATTGTTCTTATTTATTCTTCAGTTACTTTTTCTTTCTCTCTGAATAGCATCTGAAAAATATGGCTCTGCTCTTGTATTCTGTATTTTTTCATGCAGTGGCTGAATATATCGTCCTTTCTCGTAAACTTGCAGTAAGTGCCCACTGCAGTGTTACTGCAGCACGGGAGCAAAGCAGGCAGCAGCAGGGAGGCTGGGAAGGGACTGCAGGCCCATCCAGGGAAGCATGAACTGAGGTCTGATGCAGATTTTGCAGTTTGCACCCAGTTTAGGGTGACTTGAGCTATTTGAAGGATGAGCATATCCCACCAAAGGGTCAGCACAGGCCACCAGCAGCAAACTTATGATGCAGGTGCTAACAATCTGGGAAAAGCATTGATCATGAAGGATTTCTGTTGCTGTTGCGTTGACTGAGGGCCGTGGCAGAGTGGAAGCATTATGAAGTAAGGATAGGGCTGTATCCATGTCACACCTTCCTTGGCAGCTCATAGAGCTCACAGCTTGTCCAGGCTTGTGTCCCAGGAAAGGTACTGGTGGGAGAGAAGCTGCCTGCAATCTGGAGTAGGCAGAAGGAAGAGCAATACAGCCTCTTAGGGGGTCCGTTGGCTTCTTGTAAGGATGTCTGAAGCTCAATGTCCTGTTGCATGTGCCTGGCTGAGATCTGCTGTCAGGTTCATCTTAGTACGTGTACTGTAATGGTCATCATTACTATCATCCTTACCTCCTGTGCAGCTTGTAGATCTGTAAAAGCCACATATGTGTGCATGTACACACTGCTGTATGCCTTATTTGTGAGCATTTTACTATGTGTTCGTTTGTATGTTTGCTGTGCATGCCTTTTGCTGCACAGGTTAGCTTTTCGATGTTTACCAGCCTAATGCACTAGCCTCAAAGGCTTGCATTTCCTTAGTGGTAGCATTGTGAAATGTAGCAGGAAGCATAAAAAATAAAAACAAAGGAGGAGTGAGATAGCATCCTCAGTCATGTTGTACCTGCCATCCTTTGACTGTGGGTCATGGATCTCTACAACTGTCCAAAGCCTGTCTGTACAGCCCAAATTACAGCTGCATGAAGGGGACAGAGAATAAGTATTTGTAGTGTCAGTTATGACAAGACACAAAATTTCAGAAGTCCACTGAACTGCAGAAGCTCAAAAAAGACTCCAGACTTTGAAACTCCATCCTCTCTGTGACATGCTTACTTGCTTGCATCTACTGCATTTATCTCCGCGGCACTTGGGCATCTTCCAAGTAAATAAATAATTGTTTCCTGCTTCTGTCTCCCCTTCTGCCTAAGGGGCTTGAAGTTAATTTGTGCTATTAGTCTTCAGGCAAAGGCTGCTATTGTAAAAGGAAGTTAGGGCATATATAGGTAAATGGTCCTTGCACTGTGAATTTCTAAGTGTTCCCATTTCCTGTGAGATCTACAACCACTTGACTGCTGTGGGGACAACTTGTAGCACTTGGGAGCTTTCCAGGGAACAACATGAGTGGAGATGGGAAGCCCATGTTCCCTAGACGTTTCTCCAGTAAGACCCAGCTCAGAAGCCTAGAGCTGTGTGTACCGTAACTTGGGAGAAATACAAGCTCATGCAGAGGCAAGTCACTCCATGTGAGAGGCTGGTTTGTGCCTTAGGAAATGCCAGGATGGGTCTCCATGTCCATGCATAGAGCAGAGGCTGTAAGGGACTTGGAGACAAAGAAAAGTCACATTTGCCATGCAGCGTCTCCTGTGTAAGACCCAGGGAAGATGAAGGAAGGAGACTGTTAACTCGAACAGACAAAAGTAATTAGAGGAGTAAAATAATAGATTAATGAGCAGCCAGTGTCATGGGAACTTATTAATTATCAGTAGAGGATTTCCTTCAATGTGCAGGCTGGCCGAGGGCATGCAAGATAGCAACCAAAACTCTAGTGCCATTTAAGGAAGCTGCTAGGGAATTTGTGGCACAGGGTGTCTGGAGAATGGTAGCAGAGGTTGAGTTAAATGCTTCCTTTGAATCTCGTGTTATGTGTGGCTCAGGTAACAGCTAGAGAGGAGAGGGATCTGGGAAATACTAGATTGTATCTAACTGATGTTAATAATGGCTCAATAAAAATGCTCTGATAAGAACACATTAAAGTTGCACAGCTAAGCTCTCGCAAGATAGGTAAGGTGAGATTTAAGGTTACAAATGCAACCTTAACTCTTCTCCTGCTGAGTGTACCTTAGCAGGCAGCCTCTAATTAAGGGGCATCAGGCTATTCCACAAGTAATATATCATAACATTTGTTAATGCTCTCTTCAGCTTTGGACAGATGCATATAGTGTCTTGTGATATTGTGGTTTTGTCTGTGTGTGCCTGGTGAAATAGAGTCCATTTTAATTATGGCACTTAAAATTCTATATTAGGTGTATTTGTAGGGCAACCTACCATCCATTCTCTCAGGTCACCATTTCATGTGTCAGAAAGCAGTAGGCATGGAAGATGTTGACACTAGCTGCAGGTAGTATTGTATATGGGATTTTCCTTTCTAATACTGATTTCAACTCCTTCAGCTCACCATGTTGTGGCTTATACCCAGTTGCCTTTCTGAAGCATTCAAACTGTTCACAGGGTGAGATGTTACTCTGTCCCATCAGACCGTGCCACAAAATATGCTCTTCTTCTGTCACACAGGAGGTAACTGTTCACATATCAGTGTATTTTCCTTTTAGGACTCCTACATTTACAACTTTCAGTCTCACTGCATATGCAATGATTGTGATATAATGGGAAAGAGAAAAATATAAAGGTCAAAACTGTTCTTGGGGAACATTGCAGAAGTGAACAGATTCCGTGCGTCTAAACCACACATTGTAGATCTGTCATCCTTCCTTGAGAGTAGTGCTGAGTTTTTATCTTCCCCATTGAACACAAATTCCTTTGAGGGGAAGCTATCCCTTCTGCTATGTAAGTCTTTGAGAAAAACCTCTGTCCTTCTTTGCAGAGCCCTACTGCAGTAGTCTTAGGTTTCTCAAAAGCCTCCATCCCTGTGTCTGGCAAGTACGAGCTACAGCGCATCCTGCTATCCTACTGGTCATCTTTGCAGCTATATATAGGTAGGCCTTCTGTGGTTGTATTTGAAGCAAATATTCAACATGATTGGACCATGAGTAAAATCAAATGTAAAATCTGTTGAGCACCATGACAGTTGAGATGTAGACTTGCATGTGTGTTTGAGAGCTTCTAAAGCAGTTTGCGTTGAAGATCACTATCCAAAGAATGGATGAGGTAGCAGTAAAGGCAAAGGCAGCAGTTTTAGCAGCAGCCAGAGATGTGTAGATATTTTTAAAGTTTTCCAAGTGTGAATTTGGTTGTTCCCAGCAAGAAACAGTTGTGCTGTGAAAGCTGTCCTTTAGAGGCAGATGCAGGCTGGTTTGAATGGAGCAGAAGCTCATCAAGAGTGTTACATGTGAAAACGAAAGGTCATAAAACCTCAAGTGGCCCTCCAGGAGACAGGCACTGGCCATCCGTGGGGGAACAGAGCTTATGTGCAAGCTACAAGAGGAGAAGGAAAGGTAGAGAATTTCATAGAAAGCCCCTGGCACAGCAAAATATGCTGATTAATTTGCACAGACCTGCATGGATCTGAAGTGAGCTAAAAATTTCCTCACACTGAGACTTTGGGGATCACTGAGCCGAGTTTGTTTAAAAGAAATGAGCTTCATCTGAGAGGTTTTGCAACTCGTGCTAATGAGAGTCTGTCTGTCAAACTTAAGTGGCATCAAGTGGCTCAGAACAAGGGCTCTTGGGCGTTAAATGGTTCCTACCAAATACCAAGCCCATTACCATGATTGGCTGTTATAGCCCTCTAAACGGCAAAAGTGATTAAATTGGTCGTTATGAAACACTAAAGATGCATAATTATGAAAAATAAGGCTTGAGTAAGAAGAGATTTCATCTCACTCACTGCTTTGTATCTCAAGGAGGAATCAATGTAGAAATGTTTTAAAAGCATCCAAGGGTTACCCCGTGTCTGGTTTTCTCCTGACATTCTGGGAATTGTGAGTATGCTTGGAAGTGAGGGTGTTGCTCCAGTCTTTAGGCTGATCTATGAATTGGAGGCTGAATGTTCCAAGTCCCCTTCTCCACATAAGATTAAATCTCCTTTGTCAGGGAGGATTTGACTCCCTGCTATCCCTCACTTAGTCTTGTTCTTGGAGGGAATTTATTTTCTCTTGGTAAGATGCCACATGTAACCTGCCCAACTGTTTGGTGTGAATATGTTAGGTTCTGTCAAGAGGGAGATCACACTTAGCTCTACTGAAGCCCCAGTAGAGCAGTGTGCGGCTGCGTGGATGGTCGAGGGAGGTTACACTGTGCAGGAGCAGCTCCAGCAAATCCATGCTAAAGCAGTATCATATTGGCATACTTAGCAAACTGTAGAATCAGAATTAAGAACTGAAGGGTTTAGGGAAAGAAGCTGCTGTGAGAGGCCTTGAGGTACTACCACTGCCAAGCAAGGTCAGCTCCACCTGGCTATCCCTACTGTTTGCTAAGGGGAGGTCCAGTGCACAATTTTCCTCACTCCCCTTGGCACATCAGACACTATTGTCTTATCCAGGAGGGAAAGATTTATGTCCTTTCAGTAGCAAGCTCAAGGGTTGCCACATGCATGAGCATAGGTATGTTTTCTTCTTCCAGGAAGCCCTCAGCTGCTCCAGAGGGATGTTCTCCATGACACAGAGAGGGGGTTTCTAGGAGGCAATTTAACAAAGGTCGATGACAAAAATTAAATGTCAGGACTTTTGTCACTGGATTTTGGTTACCGTGTAGAAGAAGGCAGAGAGCACTGAGTATCTGTAAAGCTCTCTACAGGTGAGTGAGGGCGTTGAATAAAGACTTGCACAGCTCTTAGGCATCTTTGAGCTTAGATGTCAGGGGAAGGGGTTGTGAAGTTCTACTGGTGAAAAAGGGAAGGGCTTTTGCCTCCATAGCAGTTCAAGTCCCTGTTTTTTTGGAAACTCTGAGGATGAGATCAGTGCTTTGCCCTTTTCCTGCTCTCCTAGTCTTGCCTCCCAGCTGAGTCAGTATCCCCAGCTGATGCTTTGAAGCACCTCTCAAATGTAGTTCTCCCATTAAAAGGCTAGAATTGCACCAGAGACAGAACAGAACACATGCATGGTGGTCCTCCGGCACAGCTGAGTCAAGCTAGACTTCCTAAAACTCTATTTCTGGTTTGCATAGACTCACAAACTTATTTATTCATTTTACTCTCCTTTTACTTCTGTCCCTCTTTGCTGCCACCATTACCCTAGAAGAGTTTCATAATCTCCTTAGAAAGACTAATAGTGGTACTGAGTTATGCAAAGCCTCCAGCAGCCCTCTGCTTTCCCTGGCTGGCTGCACTTCTCTGTAGTTCAGTGCTAGCATTATCACTGAGCCCAAGTCCTTGTTTCTCTTGTTGTTACTAAGTGGGCACAAGAGATATGCTGATATTTATGTTCCCTTATTCCTGCGTCTGGGGTGTAATGTACTAGCATGTCCTACCTCTAACTCCACTCACCATTCATCTCCCTCATATATCTGTCTATCTCTGCTCTCTGTCCTTCCTCATATGACAGGTGATGTTGAGTATCTTTCAGGAACTTGATTTGTTTGTAAATGATCAGACATTGCTTGGTACCCAAGTATGTCATTTAAGGCATTAATCACTTTTAAGAAAGTATTCCATGTATGTGTGTCATTTATGACTTTACTCATACCCCAGAAGACGGGCAATATCGTTTGCATATGTATGAGTGTGTGAGCCATCTAGTCAGCTGATTTACCAGATAAAATTGTCTTTTCCCCATTACTCCCATGTAGTCAAAAGAAAATGTGTTGCTTTCTAAATGGAAAGCCAAATATCTCTTCCTTTTGAAGTGACTGCACTCTTCACAGAGGTAAAGTTGTAACACACCTCTTTGCACCTAACCATATTCAATCCACCTGCAAATCTAGGCTACTCAGACAAACTTGATCTATCTGAAAAGCTACTTGTGTTAATTTAAACCCAGTTAGAAGCATCCTGAGAGGTTTCAGATCACTTTTGAGGTGTTGAACAGAAGACAGCTTGTGAAAATTGACTGATTTCATTCTTTAGATGCTTTTCTAACTTTTTTCATGGCTTCTTGTAATTTGCAAGTTGTTGGCTTAAATCCCCATCTGTACTGGAAAAGATTGTTCTCTGTAAGGGTGAATGTTTTTCACAAATTCTGGTTATGGGGTTGCAGAAATACTTCATTATTGCAGTTCTCTTCCAGAGAACACTGTGACCATTGTGAAATTCCTTGCCCACACGCTATCTTGTAAGGCATCTAAAAAATGTCTGCATATAAATTTTTACCAAAATGCTGAATAAATTTGTCTAAGATGTCCAATATTATTGGTCTAGCTTATGCTAAAAAAATAATAGGGTTGTGGTAGCCATTAACTGTGGACTTGACAGTATGACTGTGTGTGTATTAGGATCCAAATCACTCAAAGATTCAACTTGTACACTCAAAACTCTTCCCTGCAGAAAAAAAAATAGCCCAGATGCCTCAAAGTCCTTAATTTGTGTTCAGGGAATAGTTTTTCGGGGAAGTATGATTACAGAGCTTGGAGGAGAGAATGAGTGAAAAACTGCGATGGGTTTCACATGTGGAATTTTTTCCCAGCAATTTCTCATTTTATAATTTGGTCTGTAAGCCCCAACTGCATTTTAATCAGTTGCTTTTGACAAGGATGACTTTGATGCCAAAGATGGGGAGGGGGAACTCAGTTATATAATCGAAGTTGTTTTCATATAATTTAGAAAGGCCTTGAGAATTCCTCAAAGTTTACATCCTTCAGGGGCAGGATATCAGTTTCTGGAAACTGTACAGGGAATTTTGCCTAAGCAGGGAGGTTGCATGTTTCCAGCCTAAAAATGAGTATACTAGAAGCAAACATTGCCTTGCAACTGCAATTTTACTTGTTTTGCTGATCTTTCTTGCATCAGTCGATTTTGCCCCTATGTTGTCCCTCTCTTTGCCAATTCCTTTATTAGTCTATGATTTATACAGTGTCAATAAATGTAGAAGGGAATGTGGCAACCTCTCTGTGTCCCCCTCTCGAAACCTACCTTGGAAATTCATATTTAAGGCTGTAAACAGCACCCACTTGGACCCATCTTAATATTGCTGTCACAAATTGTGTGAATTGTCTTTAAGGTGTTGAAAATGAGTTCACAAGAAGAGACTTCATTCAGGAGAGATTTCAGATTTTCTGAAAGTGACTTTAAATGTAGAAATTTTATCAAAATATTCAACATAGCAAAGGCTGCTCGCTTACCTGGCTAGCCTGCAAACCCAAAGACCATACCACCCACTAGCTGTTGCTTACTAGACATCAACCTAGTAGAGGTGAGTGTGTGTCATATAACCATGTACCAAAGCAATCCTTCTGTTACTTGACTGTCCTTTTTTTTCTGACTGTTTGTAGCATAGGCTCTTTAATCTCCAGAATTCTCCAGGTCAGGAAAAGAAAATGGACTGAGGTACCCTTGTCAATAGCTCTTCCATCAAAGCCGGCCTAATTTGTATGCAGGCAATAAGTAAATGATGCCTGTGGGGAAAGACAGCAGAGACAGGGCTGTTGAGCAATTTCAAGCAGTCCTTCCCCATATGCATTTTTCAGTGTTCTGAAGGCCATTTTAAAAGGTAACTCTACTTTAAATTCCTGGACTTGCAGATTTGTGAAGGAGCAGGGTCATTAAAACCATGCCGTCCCCTGTAAGTATCTGAAAAGAGTGTAACTTGAACCAAGGTGCTGTGCAAGAAGATAAGCATATTTGCTGTCTCAAGATGATGTTCATTTGAGGGGTATAGCAGTTTCCAATGCATGTGCCCTATAAATGTGGTGCTTGGGACAGAAGTGTTGCTGGAGCCCTTTCTCATGCCAAGAGCTGGAAGCTTAGCGACTATGAGAGGGAAAGAGTGGTAGCTGGCAGAGAGCTTGGAGCAGAGACCCATGGAGGGGGGAAGGCTGTTCTACATGATGCCCGTCACAAACAGGAATCAAACATACAGCTATTTCACAAACAGCATCTTCAAGGAGACCAAGATTGTCTCCCCCTGCTTCTGCTCATTTAGCTCATTAAATAAGAGCTGCTGTGGGACACAAGGCTGATGAGGCCTGAATGACTTTCCAGCCATTTAATGTCTTCTGCACTTTGCCCTTCTCCACTTTTCAAAACAGGGAAGAGCAAGCCCTCCTCATTTCGCAAACACAAAACATTTCCATCTATTTTGGAAGTTGTCACAGGCCATATCCCCACCAAGCCACAGTGCAGTTGTCAGAGATGCTTTGCCCTCTTTCCCCTGGAAATCGACTCTTCTCTCCTTATCAATGTCAAAAGCAAATAGTCATAGCCTGTTACCTCCTTCCCTCAACTCGGTGCTGGCAGCTGATCTTCCACCCTCTTCCTGTGCTTGAGATACCTGCTGCAGTAATGGGATCCTCCTGCAAGCTCTTTAATTGAAAGGAATTTCTGTCTGGCCTGGAGATGTCAGGAGGCTGACAGAGACATGTTTCTGTAAAATGAGGCTTGATCTCCAGTGAACAGGCAGTGTCTGGATCATTGAGAATCCTTCACACTGGCTGGCTGCAGCCAGCTTTTCAACGGGGGACGTTAATTATGGTGCGTCTGTCAGGGTGTAGGTGCTGGAGACCCCTCAGGCTTGGCTGCCAGCTGTCCCTCTGCAGTGCTGGCCTGTAAGGTGCCATTGCTTTCTCTCTACTTGGCGCTCCCTCTTGCCTGCTGTGCCACTTCCATTTCTGATTCTCATCAATTTGAAACCAAGCCCTGCTGACCCTGCTGACCACTGCTCATACATCTCCTGGCATGGTTAATAATAATGGCCTCTGTGGGAAATGATGGGCTAAGACAGAGAAGGGATATAATGATGCTCTGGCAGGGCAGAAAGAGGAAAGTGAAGTGACAAGGAGCTAAACAGAAAGAGAGGGGTGTGATGATAAAAACAAACAAACCTGCAAATGTCTAAAACCCCACAGCAACAGGATCCCTGAAACAAATGGGGAGAGACAAGCTTGAGTCCCTGAGGGAGAGAAGAGAGGAAAGGAGAGAGAGGAAAGCGAGCAGAGAATCAGCCAATAATTGAAATGGCATCAGGTAAGAAAAGAACTGGAAAGCACAGACAGGCTTGGAATTGGCAGGTGGCAAAGAAAGAGGATGAAAGACAGAGGGAGAGAGCATGGAGGAAGGAAGATGTGGATGTAGAGAGTGAAAGGAAAAAGCAGAGGGAATGGAGCTAACAATAGAAGATGGACATGTAACAGGAGGTGGGGGAGCATGAGATCTGTGCATTGGCAGAGGAGGAAAAGCAGAGGTGAACTGAACCAGAGTAGAGAAAAGAGAGGAAAGAAGATATTTGGGGTTAGAAAGATGGAGAACTGAACAAAGCAATGGGAAATGAAGTGTCAAAGGAAAACAAGGTGAAAAGCCCCAGGTCTGTGCCATTAAAGGTCACCAGAGAGGCAGAAAGAACAGGGCTTGGGAGCACAGAGTGCCTGATGACACTTGCTTCTTCAGGACTTCATAAGTCCCCACCAGCTGCTTGGGATCCAAGTGTAAATTCCAGGGAAGTGCTTTTCATTTTTAAATAAGCAGAGTTTGATTTGATGTAAAAGCTTTTGGACCTGTGCTGCAGCCACACCGCTCGTAGTACATAGCAGGAAGCTTTGTTGTAGTTATTATCTCCTTTGCAATATAATGGCACCAGCAAAGAAAACAGCAGGCATCTCTTGCTTGGGCACATCAGCCACTTCCCCACTCTGTTTGCTGGGTAATTGTCTCTAGCGTCTCTCCCTGCACAGGAGGGATGTTTCCTTCTGTTGGTAAAGCAGATCAATGCTGACATCATGTACCATCAGAGAATTTTTCTCTTAGTGCAAACAGTTGCTGCTGCCCTCAGCGCTCATCAATAACCAATTATGCGATCATCTGCATTTTCTGGCTCGCTATTTTTTACCCTCACTCAGAGGAAATCAGAGAAGACGGTTAAATTTCCTCTCTGTAATTTCTGTCCCTCAGCTGTAGCTGGGATGAAGCTGAGCGGCAGTTGTTGGAACAGGACTGCTTTTGCTGTGTCGTGGGGAGCTTAACCAGAGCACAGGGGTGACCCGTGGCTGCCTAGGCAGAGGTGTGTGGGCAGGTCTTTGGCAGGGTTCATCAGTCTTCTTAGCTGCATACAGGCTCAATAATCAAAAGCCATTTTCCAAGCAAACCTCAGTGGTCCATCTCTGAAAACACTAGCACTCGTGTCTTGGTTTCTGTGCTCAAGCCTGTCCCTGCCCTCCTGTGTAACACTGCATGAGCCATGCATCTTTCTGTGCCCCCATGTCACCAAACATAAGAATTTTAGATTTGATGTACTTCTAAGGCACTTCTGGTGTTTTTTGAGGGAATGGAACAGAAATGAATTTATGGTAATCACAAAAATTGTTTGGCATTGGGTTATAAGTGCAAATACATGTATAAATGCAGAGCTTGCTTGCTTCAGATATTCCACAGCATTTCTCAGATGGAGTCACTGGGACACCTTTAGCATAAGGCATGAGAATAGGTGTGAAGAGCAGCCACAAATAGTGTACAAACACAAAAATATATTTTTTTAATTATCTGCATAAATACTCATGGAATTACATCATTATCCTTTTCCCCAGCTTTTTTCCAACTCCTTAGAAACCACGCTTACCCCACCCATCTTTGCCATTTCAGCTTCCACCTGTTCGTGTGGAGTGTTCAAATAAGCTCCCATTCTATTTTTATTTTTTCCTGGTAAAGATGAGAGCCGTTATTATCAAATACAAGTGGTTGTTGCACTGAGAAAAGGAGGGACCTGGGTGAGCTTCCTGGCTGGCATTCTAATGCAGAGGTTCGGTTTTCAATTAATTAGGTGCTCTCTGAAAGCAGAGCTACTGGAGCACATGGGACAATATTGACTAAAGCACAAAACGGTCCAGTGGGTGACCTTCATGCTCTTGCCTATGTAGCCAGTCAGGATGCATGGCATGTAAATGCCACCCAATCGGTATTCATTTCGTATGACCTGTAACCAACCCACACTAGGGAATGGATGAAGGGCAGCATTCAGGTATGTAATATGATAATCAGATAATATATCAGACTGTGGTTCCATAAAGCCAGAAGGGTCAACAGGACTTGAAAATGTATTCTGCAGCTTCTGAGAAGATGAATTGTTGAAGATTAGTGTGTCTTCAATATAAAATGAATGAATAAACACATAAATAAGTGTCATGTAACATGGCTCCCACTTCTCCCTAACCAACCAGCTGGCTCCCAGGGAAACTTCTGAGCTGTGTGGACACCCTTGCTCATATTTGGTTTCAGTTTTGTTTGCACATATGAAAGATTCTGGCCCCTTCACTATTAGAGGCATAAAGAAATTGTGTGGTTCGGTCACACTGTTTTTCTTAGCCCATTGAGATGGTGGTCTCCCTTACTGAGATCACAAGATATTCTCCTGTTGACAGTCACGCTGTCTGGGCTCCCAGGGGTGGAGGCAAGATACTGCCTGTCCTGGTTTCTGTTGATAGCATGCCAAGGGAAGGTTTCCTGCTGGGCATCTACAGGCTGTTTCCTTGCCAGCCTGCTGAAGGTTTGAGTCAAATCACCTTTGCCTCACAGAGTGACACACATTTCCTTAAGAGTCAGCCTTTAACTGACCTTTGACTAGATGACCTGACTCCCTTACATTTTGGAGGAGAGACTGTTATTACGACTGGCTGAAGTTGTGGTGTTTAAAGTTTTAGCCAAACATACTCAGCTGTTTTCTCCAGAGAGACTACAGCTGTACTAATGCTATAAATCATTAACATCAAACTATAAAATAGTTTCCAAGGCATTTGTGCTGCTGCTGCTCATCTCTAGTGTGAGGAATAGCCTATGATGCCAATCCCTGTCTCCAAGATCATCTGTATGATCTCACCAATAGCATTGTTTATGCTTCCCAAAAGTGTATTCATGTCAAACCTCAGAGTTCAAAAAAAGGGAGACAACAGACAGACAGACAGAGTGGTTTCTGGTGTGTAAATGGATACAGCTGCCCAAAAAAACCTGGGAGCCATTTTCACAAGGCACTCAGAATAGCTGTGTTCTAGTCAGTGAGAGCAGCTTTTAAGACAGAATCTTTCTTTTCTCACAGCTCAAGGACTGAGTAAGAAAAAGTAGTAAATATCAGGGAAGAGAAGTGACCTCTGAATTTTCTCAGAAAATATCTGTCTCTCTTGTAACTGAAAAAAAACGTAACTGGGCTTTGCGAAGAAATATTCCTTGCATTAAGGGAAAACAGGAAGTATGATAAGATTTTACTGTAGCTAAATTTTAAGGCCAGAAGGGATCATCTAGTTTGATTTCATGCATAGGATAATCCTGAGAATCTGGAATGGCAATTTCTGCGTAAAGTCCATGACATCGATTGGACCGACAGCCCATCTTTCACAAGAGCACAGGTGGCACTGCTGTTGCCTTTCCTCATGGCCTGTGCTTGCCTTTGGAGCACCTGAGCACTACATGCCGCCTCAAGAGGCTCCACTGAACCAGTGTCCCAAATCCATGGCCCCCTCCCCTTCCAAACCAGTTTTCCTTTCCACTGACATCTTCATGCATCTTGTGGTGTGTGTGGAGAAGGCGGCAAATGGAAGCTGAAGAGGTAAAAATACAATCATAGCTCTCCTTCAAACTCACAAGCCGTTCAGATCAGGTTCTGGGGATAAGCTGTCATTTGTCTCTCTTCCAGACTAGTTCAAACTGGCTCACCTTTCCCTCACTGAAATACTCATGATTTGAGTGCCTTAGGTGAGAGAAGCTTAACAGCTTTGCTGCACTTAGGACATCATTGTCAAATTGAAGGATTGGGGAGGAGCCACTTCACCCAAGGAAAGTATTTAGCGACTGCCAAAGCACAGCTAGCTTCCTCTCAACAGTCTTGGAGGGGAACAAAGTGCTGTCTTGCATTTCACCTACTTAGGGAAATGGTTTGAATTTGAGGATGTGAATGAGGTAAGTAGTGGGGAAAAAGCAGCTGGTTCCTGGAATGCACAGCTTCCTGTCTCAGTGTATGACATGGAAGTCGCTTGTTTTTACCATTTCTGATGTAACACTGCAGAGAGAGGACAGAGATCTGCAAACAGGTGAGGGCAGGAGATCCTAGTCCTAAGGAGCGTCCCATGCAGAAAACTTTGTGTAAAGTTTGCAAGTTACCGAGGCTGTTAAAGCAAATACTAAGTGGAGCTAGAAAGAGAACACTCCAAAGGGTTGCAACATCTGGTTGCATTTTGGGCTGTTACACTGCATTAACATATGCGCTGGTTTTGAGGATCTGACTTTATATCTTCACGTATCCTAACTTTGGAGTAACAGAATCCACCACAAACAATAAAATAGGAATTGGAAAAGAAGACGCAGTTGGATGTGTATTTTGCCCTGAAGAACCAGTGATCAGGTAGCACACAGGTAAACATATTAAGTAGAAGAGGTCAAGAGCCTCATCAAGAAGAGGGCAGTCAAAGGAAGGCTTTGTATAAGTGAGGGAGAAATTTGATATGTCAGATCTTCTTAAGAGAGGTTCTTGCCTTTCTGGGTAACACAGTTGATACCTGCTCTGACTTGCTTAAAGAAATGGGGCAACTGAAATGTTTTTTATGCTGGAAAATCAAAAAATGAGACTTTGCTTTTGTTGTGGGATAGTGGAGAACAAGCTGCATCCTCTCATATATAGAAGGGCCTGATGGATCTCCCTTTATCACAGTAAAAGGGAAAACTTCTTTGAAACTGTAAAGTGTACTGACTTCTGAAAACCTCTACAGTTTTCCTGCTGACTCTTTGGTTGATCACCACTAGAAGACAGAGCAAATCACTTGACTGGATTTGTATCATCTCACTGGATAGAAATTGCTACTGTCAGGGTTTACTGCTGCTATTTTGTGCCTACTCATTTATTTGTCATCTAAGGATATCAGAGAGGTTTACAGTACAGTGCTGTCTGGCTGCTAACCCATAAGACAGGGAGTCATTATTTCTCATTCTATTTCCAACTCTATCCAAATGTGGAGTGTCTGTCCAACAACCCTCTTCCCCTGCCAGTGCCTCTGCTAACAGAGACTGTACTCTTGCATTTGCCTACAACCCACTGAATCCCTTAGTACGTACTCTACAGCCTAGCATAGCTGGTATGGAGCAAGGAGAAGCTGGAGCCTGTGCTCTGTTAGAAGCCCAACCTATTCTGTGTGTTCCTCAGGTCTAAATACAGCCAACTTGGAAGCAATATGAACAACTGAAAAGAAATTAGTGGAAGCTCGTGTCTGTCTTTCGGAACTTGAGATGTTCCAAAGGAGCTGTTGCACTTAGAGCATGTGAATGATCTCCCTATAGCCAGCCAGCATGGAGCCATGCTTGTGCTTATACTTGTTCCCTGGGTTTGCAACTGTTCTGGACCTCATGGGAGGGAGAGTAGCTGGAACTGATGCAAGCAGTTTAAGCCTCAGAACAGTCTGACAGGACAAAGAATGAAAGCACTGGAGCAAATTATTCTGGATAGGCCCAATTGTACGAAGGCATATTTAATACATAAGCTGTGTTGGCTTAAGCAGGTTCAAATCTCAGGTCTTAGTCTGTAATTTTTTTCCACTGCATGTCAATGCAATTTAGTGGATGGACTTAATAGCTGTTAGATAATTATCTGATTTGGAATCTTTAAAGGATATTGGCAAATTTGGGAAATAGCATATTTTTAATACTCCAAGCTTATTAAAATTTTGGATTTAAGATGGGCTTTTCACATGTTAGGCACATGATCATTAAAGTGAGAAGTAGAAAAGGGTGATCAAGGCAAGATGCATGTTACCATACCAGCAGCCCAAAGAGCAGCTTTTGAATGTGTATATTTCCTGTCTTCCAGACCTTCTTTTGACTTTGAAGGAGATGTCTGAATGTTAAGAAATATGATCAGTTATTTGTGGTCCACAGATAATCGTACTATACTGTTCACATAAAAGGGAAGGAAATAGCTGAGACATATCCTCTGATTTACAGTAATATTTGTAGAACTGAGATTTAAAATATGTGTCCTTCGAATAGTTTTCTGTAATTGAACAGTGATGGAGAATATTCAACAACTTGGACAGGAGAAACCTACAGTGTTCCCATCTGAAGACAGCTCTGCTGCATGGCTACAGATATTCCAGCAAGAGAACAGACCTGAGTCTATTCATACAAATCTCCATACTGTTCAGGGGCATCCTATAGGGGCCTGTCAGAAGAACCATAGAAGAAATTGATGATTTAAAAGCATTCTTAGTGTTACTAGAGTCACTGTGTGAGAATTGGATAAGTGAGTAATCAATCAAAACCTAACTGTCTCACCAGAAGATGCTGGAAAGAGAGGACAGCTTTAGACCCTTTGGGTCTTTGAAGCAGAACATTTCTTTTAAATGGTCACTTTCCTTTCAGGTATTAACAGTAACTTTCTAAAGCCGTGGGCAGACTATAAACTCTGACAAGTGCCAGTATCATCCCTGGAAAACTGATTTTTATTTAGGCAGTCATGTGAGTCCTAGAGAGTCTGGGCAAATGGGGGTTTTAGTATTTGATATGGAATTTCATATTCAAATAGATTACTTTTTTTTTCTCACCACTGGACTTTTACCACTGCCTCCCCAGGAGAGCAGTCAGCATTTATTTGTTGATTGATTAGGTAATGAATGGAAGTGATTAATTGGAAAAAAAAAGAAGATGGTGGCTTTGGAGAAGGAAATGCCTTTGACAGCTATTGAGAGAAAAGCATAAAATCTTCAGTCCAGATGTAAAGGATTAGATAACAAAAGAAACAGATGAATAACACTTACCTAGTTTTGAGAGGGAAGAACATGATAAAATGATAATGCCATATATACTCTGTGTGTGTATATTTTCACCTTCTAATTCTTGGGAACACCTCCATATTTTGAATGAGTTAATAACTGTGCATTTGTTATACAACAACTGCAGAAGTTAAGAAGGTTAGAAAGCCAGAATAGCAAAAGAAAGCTACAGGAAAGAAAAACCAGATGCAAAAAAGTAGTTGTCTATGGATTCAGCAACAAATAGAATGGGAAAATGGACAAAGTGCAGGAGAGAAATACAAAACTGAGATATTTCCATTTTTTTAAGTAAGTACTTCTAAAAAAATACATTTGAGCTTGTAACAAAGTTTTCTAATATTTTTCATTGTGGCAGAAAGATCTTTTGACTTGTGCATCAGCTGTGAAAAGGTTTTTCAGGAATACCCTCGAGCTGGAGAATGTTGTCTGGCTGTAGAGAAGGACAGCAAGGGCAATGGAGCACTGTGTGTGGCCTTCCTGTCTGAGAGGCTGCAGTAATTCTCGGAACAAAATGGCTTTAAAAATGTTAAAGGACAGAAATAGACATTATGCTTTACTTCAATATGTTCCTTCTTTAGAATACATATCTAAGCCCTTCCAGTGTGCATTCAGCTGTGACACGTGCCTTATGCAAAGGTACTTGGTATTGAACTAGGTAACAAACCTTATTGTACCTGTGTAAATGTTGAAAATAAAGAGAAAGCGGAGTGTCAAAAAGGAGTACATCAATATAGGTGCAGCCTTCCTGACTAAGGAAACCCAAATCTTAACAGAAAGCAAAGTATATCTGGAGAGAGGCTGCAGAAATGGCAGAACAAATCATTTTAGTATAGCATAGTGGGGCTTTGAATAGGAAGCTGATAAACCTAAATTCTGCTTTTACATCTGCCATGGAATATGTGATCCCATGTAAACAGTACCCTTTCTTTGTGCCTCAGTTTCCTCAGCCATAAAATGATATTCATCTTTAGAGCACTTAGGGCCACATGTCTGAAAAGTCTTTTGCAAGAGCTAAACATTATTTATCCTAAATGACAGCACCTTGTGTTCGCTTTGCACTTTCCTCTATTACCAGCCCTTTCTTCACTCATAGTTTTCTTTATTTATGTCTTTGCCTCCCCATTACCTTTGCGTTAAAGCTCGCATCTGCATTGATTTTACATCACTGCACTGTACTGCAGCCATTACCAGTTTACACTTCAGATAGATCCTTTCAAATCTTTAACCCATTGCTCCAAGAGTCCTGATCACAGGATATCTATCAGCAGATAACTCCAATTGTGGTTATTGTGATGGGGGATTAACTGACCCATTACTGTTGAGGGAAAGGGCCAAATACACAGTTGATAACTATTCATACAGCTTCTGGGTCACTCCTCCTCAGAGCATAGAAGGCTTCTCAAAGCGGTATACTATCAATATTATAATAAAATAAAGCACTTTGGAAAGCACGGTAGTAACTTGGGAAGGTTGAACAGTGTTTCATGTCATGTGGAGACTTCTGCCTGTTAGGAAATATGAGTCACTTAAAAAAATGAGCTTTGTGGCTCCATTCCCCTGTCTGTGTGTTGTTAAATCACCATATGTACAGCACACTGACTTTGTGTGTACAGCGGCAGCAACATTTCCCATTGACTGTGGAGAGAGCCAGGTGCCACAACCCTGGAGGACAGGAGTTCTGGTTTGCTCACTGCTTTCCTGAATATGAATGTCCAGCACACCCTCAAACCCACATCAGCTATCCTGGCAGCTGGTCAGTATATAGCTTTTCATCTTCTTCTGCCTCCGGTCCTTATTGGGAAAACATCGTAAAATCACCTTTTCATTTTATTATGAAAAAGGTTTGGTATAGATAGTGAGTGTGTCCCTGCTCAACAGGAGAAGAACCACACAGCCATATGAGGTGGGTCAGTAAGACACTAAAAATATTTGTTGATATGTCCAAGGAAGAGTTTGGCTGATACTCTGAGTTGTTTCAATGTTTGAGCTTGCTGTTGTGCGTCAGTTAGGAGGGGTAACTAGAACAGAATAAAAGGTTTGTCTAAGATCTTCACTGAAGTCCAGCATAACTCATGTGGAAGTCTTTCCTTCAGCTGGCAGGCATTCTAAGGAGAAGGCCCTATCTCTGTGTCTAAGCGCCAGCCTTACAAAAGAAAGTATCAAATGTAAGCTACTCCCTTTTTGCTTGGTAAAGGACAGCGATGTTCCAAGGAACAGTTGAGGCATGTCAGTAGTGTGCTGGGATGAATTGAAAGCCTAAGTGACCCGTCAGTCAGGTTCATGTTGACTAAAAAGCTCAGCAAATGATCTGATCACTTGAACAAAGCAGACCGGAGTCCTGTAAGTGCCGGCATTAGTAAGTGTTTCTATGTTTAAGTTGCTGCATAACTTCAATTGCTTTTCACAATGTACTAAACCACAGATTTACAATGATGTTGGCGTATAAATAATTGCTAAGACAGCAGGGCGTTGGAAGCAGAGGAGCAGGTATCCTTTCATTTTTGAATTAGTTACGGGACTCACTCGCCAGGAGTCCTGACACTAGAATTACTGTATCCTGACATTGGCATAACTCTGTATTCAGTCAAACTGAATTCCTTATAGCCTTGCCTAGCTGCCATATGCAAGGGGGTTGAGTTATTCCTCACAGAGTAAACACTGAGACTGGAAAATAAAAGATCCTGTGATTAATTTACTGAAGAACAGAAGAGATTCATTCACCATGCACTTGGTCTCAATGTTCAAGGGAAATTGCTCATGCTCTTGTTCCATTTGAGAATGTGCTCATTTAGTGAAGATGAAAGCTTGGAGAACTGGAAGTTTGATCGGAGCTTGATTTTGGAAAAAGCAATTTTGAGGTCATCCAAGGACAGATGAAGTAGCAAGAGTGAAGGTACATGTTTGGATGGAATACTATGATAAGAGATACTTCCTTTTAACTGAGGAGATATCCCCGTGTTAAGTATTAAACAAACCTATCTTTCAATTTTCACACCACATTAAAACACTCACCCCTAGTAGTCCACGCTGTCAGATTAGTTACAAGCAGAAGCACTGGGGAAGGGCCAACTCTCCATGGGACAGCCCTCCATGGGGAACACTGTCTCCTAGAAGCTGTTACATTTAAGGTTAGGTTTAGAATTAGGGTTACAGCTAGATGTAGAGCTGTCCTCACAGAATTGTCCCATGCAGAGTTGTTGATGAAGTAGTCCTAGACCCAAACCACCTGGCTGGTCTCTGAAATAGCCAGAATGGTAGTGTGTGAATGATCATAGAATTATAGAATGCCTTGAGTTGGAAGGAACCTTAATGATCATCTGATTCCCCTACCATGGGCTGGGACATCTTCCACTAGATCAAGCTGCTCAAGGTCTCATCCAGCCTGGCTTTGAACACTTTGAGGGATGGGGCATCAACAGCTTCCCTGGGCAACCTGTTCCAGTGCCTCACCACCTTCATAGTGAACAAATTCTAGTCTAGTCTAAATCTGCCCCTTTCCAATCTAAAGCCGTTCCCCCTAGTCCAATCACTACATGCCTTTATAAAAAGTCCCTGCCCAGCTTTCCTGGAGCCCCTTCAGGTATAGGAAGGTCACTATAAGGTCTCCTTGGAGCCTTCTCTTCTCTAGGCTTAACAGTCCCACCTCTCTCAGCCTGTCCTCGTATGAGAGGTGCTCTGCCCTCTAATCATTCTTGTAGCCCTTCTCTGGACTCATTCCAATAGTTCCATATCCTTATGTTGAGGATTCCAGAACTGGACACAATACTCCAGGTAAGGTCTCACAAGAGAGCAATGGAGGGGCAGAATCACCTCACTCCGTGATGTGAATATGAGTTGTACTTCACACAGTAACATTTTTAGTACTTGCTTCTGTCCTTGGAATTGAGGGGGTGGGAGGAGTTGTTTGAATTATTGTTTTCACTTTCACTCGCTTTGATATATTGGTTACTTTTTCATAAAAATGAACATGATTTGATCCACTGTGAGCTAAAAATTAAGAAACTGCAGGCAAGATACACTTGTATTAGTTAAATAAGTGTGTGGCAGCAAGGTCTCTTATGGTGGAAATTGTGTCCTGGTAGTTTTACATCCATGTGGGTTCCTGCCAGCACTCTGGTACAGTGGAGGTGGGCCCACGTTGAGCAGAGACACCCAGTTCTGGGTGGAGACCTCAGAGAAACTGGAGTTTCAAGAGGCACACAGAGTAGACTGTTTAGATGGATGAGCCTTTGGCATGACGACTTGCATTTCTCAGCATGAATGGAGATTAAAAACTGACCACCAGGAAACAAAGAAAAGAAATAAGTTACATAGTGTCTCTCATTTTCTCTCTATGTGTAAGGCATGGTGAGGGTACCTCGAAGATGTGGAAAGCTGGGTGACCCTGGTAAGAGATACCTCTGGTTTCCCTTGCACCTGCCTGCTGCCCTGGGAAAACTAAATAGAGCTGTGTGATGAGGATGAAATAGCAATGTAATGCCTACGGCAGAGAGTGCTGCTGCCAGTGAATATTTTTCGGTGCCCTGAGGCAGAACTGTTTCTAGTTGGGACACTGGAGTGTTGATGTGCTAATTCAAAGGAAATGCTGAGTTCTAATTGCAGTGGAGTGAGAGGAGGGTGCATGGGTTCAACAATAGACTAACTTCAAGAAGGCATGGCATAAGGACATAAAGATAGATAAAGACATAGATTTAAAGAAAATGTCTCCAGCCCATTCTACCAAAATGTTTCTAATTAGCTCTGTTCTGCTGGCCCTCTTCCTCCTTTTCAGTGAGCACATCTGAGGCTATGCAGCTCTTGTTTGTCCAAGGTAAAATCCAGCTTTCAGGAGAATCGGTCTTGTTATTCCTGAAGTCAGCATTACACTTCAGTTGAGGATTGTACAGTTATTTTTTTCTCTTCCAGGGTTTCAGAAGGCTAATGTATTTAATTCCTACTTTGGATAGAACGAGCGGATGTGGGCAAAAGAACTAACACAGAACTGGACACAGCTGGTGATTTCAAGCACAAATTTTCTAGGAGATTTGAAAGCTTGGTGGCTAGTTTCTCTTACAATGATCACTCATTTTTATATGCCTAGGTGCTTCTTGATTTCACATTCAACAGGGGAAGGAAGTGCCTGACTAGAAGGAAACAGACCAACATCAAGCTATTTCTTCATCATCTCAAGCAAGAAATCCCCTTAGAGAGTTCATTCAACTGAGATTTCTAGCTCTGTTTTGCAAACTGAGGCCCCTTGCCCTTCTGGTAGAGATGTGATATAGAGGAGATAGGGAGTTAAATAGTTTGTCTGAACAGATGACCCTAGAAAGTTACTTATATTCCTATGTGCCACTAATGCCATCTGTAAAACACAGAGAAAAATACTTACAAAGAATAGGAATAGCAGTTGGATTGGGTGTCCAAAGACAGCTGAGAATGTCTCATATAACTAATTGCTTCTCTTTGTGACCTTTTTTATTGCCTGTTGTCGGTACCCATGGTATATAAGGTTTTGCTTATGTTATGATTGGTGCGTGATTGCTCTTTGTTCACCTATCCAAATGAGATTAGAAGCCAGGGTGCAAATGTGAGCAAATATGGTCCATTTGTAATTGTCTTCATTAATGAGGTACCGATTCTTCCACTAGGGATGTGAAATGGTGTCCTGTGACCCAGGTCACCGGTTGCAAGCCTCAAACTGCTGGGGCAAAGAGTTTTGGTGTAATCCAGCATGATGACATTTGTTAATGTTACCAGTTCATTAAAAAAATTTGAGTAGCAGATATGTTCATAAAGCTCACAGCCTGCTCACAGATAATTCATGAGCATAATAAAAGGATTCATTATTCATGTAAGATCTTTGCTGTTAAAATTAAACCAGCTCTAATACCTCACGTGCATTGGTGCATGTTGGAAAGGTTTATTTGTTGCATTTGTCTTGTGCTCTGAGATCATGGGATTAAAGTTACTATGGAGAGATAAAGCAGTATGGACCATTACAGCTGTCGTTAATGCCCTCATTAGCTGAGGCTGTATGAATACATAAAAGTTGTACCACTTTAACTGCATAGGTGTAGTTAAAGCAGCCCATCGCCATGTAATGTGCATTGTACTAAAGCAACACAGCTGAACAGGAGCAAAAATAGACTATCCCAGAATATGGACATATATGTTCCAGACATTAAATTTATTAACATCAGGCCCAGGAGTACTGCCCTCTTTTTCATCTGTTTTCTTTTTCTGTTTCTATTTCTGTTTTGTTTTCTTTTCCTAATTCTTTTTCAGCCATATCTCTGCTGAAGATTGCAGTTCTGCTTAGGTGGAGGAGGGACTGGTATCAAACTTCTCTCATCTGCTTTGGTACAAAGTCAGCTGAAGTTAGTGTTAGCTTTTTGCCTTAAGTGGAGTAAGAGATGCTGGCATGATCAGTGGGAGCAATAATCTCTTTCTAAGAGGTAAGAGTAAGCACACAGAAAGTATAGTGTCTTCAAATGTTAGGCCTAGAGTGAGAGCTGTCTGACCGTAGGCTCCTAATCTTAATCACACTACTACTGTATTGATATCCAAAAGTTGTAGACAAGGCCTAATACCCCTAATAGAATCATTTGAATGCTAGCTAAATGATACAAATCATGCAGAAATCAATGAGTATAACTATCCAGCCTGACACTAGCATAAGCTGTCTGCAATTGCACATTTGAAAGAGTTGTATTATACATCCTAAACAGAAAGCTATACACATTGAAAGGCCTGTGCACAAATTGGTACTTGAACTGCTAACAAAACAGTCTGTTGCATGTAAATGAATGTGTGAGCATGGATATTCCCCTGACAGGAATCCACATGCATGCCAAGTGAAACACACCAGCAAGGCATTGTTTGTGGTAACAGTGGTATAATTGTTTTCATAACTAAAACATCCCATGGATAGCAAAGGATGTTTAGGGGAGGGGGGAAATCTGTTATATTTAGTTTTTCCTTGTGGACTTTGGCGGTAGTGAAATAACTTTTTAATCTATTCTTCTTATTCATTTGATGTATTTTGAGTGATAAAACTCCTTTAGAAAACAGCGAAGTGAAGCTGCCACCAGAGAAGAGAGAAAATGCCTTCTGTAGGACATATCATTTACAAACAAACATGTCTGCACTTGTATACTGAGGCGTCCCTGCTAATAATTCCCCATTTAATTTTTTTACCTTCTTTCAATCTGCCACCTGTAGCACTACACAGGGAACAGGGCAAGCGCTGCAGTATGAATATGATTAATAAACCCCTCACAGTTCCTGAGTAGACAATGTAAGAGGGGAGGTGGAACATGAAGTCAAAGGAAAGTCTAGATGAGGCAGGGACAGTCTCTGATGCTCCTAACCAGCACTTTATTATAAAGTCATATCTGCTGCTTTGTTCCCAAGATCTGGTACTGAGAGGAGTTCTCCCCAACAGATACTTAAGAAGAGTTTCAGGGCACTTTGCTAAGGCAGGAACCAGTGGCAGAACAGAGCAGATTCTGCATGAGTGCCTTAAGTGCTCTCATGTTGCTCCATCCCACAAAGTTGCCCTCTAGCCCGTGGAACTGTTTATGCACTAGCCATACTGGCTTGTTCTGGACTACTACTACAAATTGTACCTTCTAGAAAGGGCTTTGCATGCACATTTATGGAGTGTCCTTCCTTTCTGGATGGAGAAAGGACACATATTCCACTGCATATTCCAGCCAGTTCATGAAGCATCAGTCCTGCTGTTTTCCCCTCCTCTTGGTTAGGGAGGGCAGAGCTAAACTGTGTTCCTGCCCCATCTGCAGAAGCTGTGAGATGAAAGAGTAAAGCTCCTTGTCAATGCCTGAGCCAAAGGCTTTGGATTTTGTAAGCTGTCAGCCTGCTTCTTTATTAAATATCATCCTGTTCGCACTGTGACCTTCCAGAGTGAGTGCCTGGAGAAAAGTGATCAGTGAGCTAAGTATAGCAGTGCTTAGTGTCTTCTACAGTATGTACCCCCACATGACCAGGTTTTGAATACGGGCATGGTCCAGGTGTGGTCTTCATGTGCAACCAGTTTATAGACATAGAGGGAGATCAAGGCTCTGTATTAGTGCTCCTTGATATGTTAGTATCCTTTGATATTATTGATCAAAGAACTTTGAGCAATGTCAAGGACCCAACAGGAGGGGGTTGCTCCATTCCTGTTTGCTGGACAGATTGTGGGGTCAGTATTGTCCCTTCCCTTCTGCTCTTTTCTGTGCACACACAAGCCCAGAGCACTAAGAGATGTGAGACACAATGTGCTGCTTTGCCAGTAACACATTGACATGGCTCAGTTCTGCATGCCTGTCCCCACTGAGGCAGTCTCTGACAGCATTACCAAGATGTTTCCCTGCCTGGAGGAAAGAAGCAGATTGAAGAAGGGCTGCTACTTCCAACCAAGCACAGTGATGATGGAAGTGTTTGTGACAGGAGGGGCATCCTCACTGTACAACATATCTCACCATCATTTGAGGCATCTGACTACCAGCCATCAGAGCAGGCCCTCACCTTCTGGTCACGGTGAACTGTTGACTCTTCTTTAGCACTCATGCCACAGAAGTGTCAAGGAAAATACGCTGATATGCCTGTAGAGGTGGCCATATAATGCATCTTGCCTTGAACAGCTTATATTGAAGTTGAATACCTTATGATCTAAGCAAGGAAGATACACTTCCTAATAGTACATGTTCTTTTTTGGGGTGAGGGGTTGAAGCAATAGGCCTACTCCACAAAGCAGGTCTGGGCAACCTTGTTGGTCACTAATCTGTAACTACCATCTTCACATCAGAACAATTCTCCCACTTGGTAGTTCAGACTGTGGTACATGGGAAGAACAGTTTTCAAGTAGCTGTCAAAAGAGACACTCTTGTTTTGGAAAAGCTGCCTTGAACAATGGCTACTTCTCCCCATAAAAGGAAGAAGAAATACAATTAGTAGGTAGCAAGGAAGAGAAGAAAAAACTAACTCAGCAGTGAGGTTGCCCTTAAGAAGTGACTATTGCCAGGAGCACCTTATGAAGAAAGGTGCCTTAGGAGTCACCATGGACAATGGACGATGAGCAGGTCCAATCCATAAATTGGACCTATATCTAGTGACAGTTGGGTATTGGATATATTTGGAAGTTGCTTTATTTTTTTACCTCTCCCTCCAGTTGGAAGCAAGGCCTGAGAGAAGCCCTGCATCTGAAGCTGTGCATTTTGCTGATCTTTAAAAATAGCTGGGAAACACACGGTTTCTCTGTTTGGTTTTGTATCACTTAACCATCCTCCAGCTGCATGACAAATAGGGAGAATTTGTGCTGGCTGGGGAAGCAGCATATGTGAAGAGACAGCCACCTGCCCCCTCATTAGTACAGCAGATAACAGGAATGGTCTCTCCGTGCCAGGCTCAACCACCATGTGTCAGTAGCAGGAGAGATGTACTTGAAAGAAGTTCACATCATGGGGATAAGGGATAACATCACCTCTCCCCACCCAGACTGTCCAGACAGGGGTAGAGAGGACAGACTGTGCCAACCAGGATTGTCAGCCTGGCAAGTGGAGAGGTCCACAGGTTGTACCAGTTAGCTGCTGCCCCCATTCCTCTCAACCTCCCTGCATCTACTGCAACTCAGAAACAGCCCCTAGGCCTGCAAAGAAGCCCTTAATGGAGGGCTAGTGGTTTAGCTGCTTTCCCTGTGCATGCACCCCTCTTCAGCCAGGGTGGTTTGCACTCCTGCTTTCATTTTAACTCCTCAGCTCCCTGTCAATGTTGCCAACCAGCTCACCTCATTAAGTTACAGAGGAGGAGGCCTCCAGATTGATGGCAGGCAGGTTTAATGTGGCTCTTTCTGAGCACTCAAGTGCAGCATGTAGGAGGCTGCTGGGGAGATATTCCCACAGGCTCCAGCAGAACTGACTGATTGAAGTTGCTCTGAATTGATGGCTAATGGGGGAGCTTTCTTTGATAGCTCTTTCATTCTGGATGCAGCTGGATAGAAAAGGATATCTGAACACGAGGGAGAGGGGTTTTATCCCCCCACGCCTTTATTAACAGATGTTTCCAGGGCACTCCAGGAGCAGAATGAGATCTGATGAAAACCTAATGATTTAAATGATTCTTAACTCCTCCTCTTTCAGCAGCTGCTCATTTATACTCACCAACTGCATATAAGCACTGAGGACTAAGCAGGCAGCCAGGCCAACCAGAAAGGTGACAACTGTGAAAAGTGAAAAATTCGCTTAGACCACTGTAGTTCAATGTGGCCTCTCCATCTGTGGCCACAAAAATAGGTTCTTGTTTTGGTGTAGATGTGGTAGTTGCAGGAATAGCATCTAAGGCCTCAGTGTAATGGGTGTTTAGATAGTGATGGATTAAGGCTGAGAGGTAGGGGCATAACTGGTGTAGGGAGGCATGGGGCTTTAGGGCAGGAAGGAGTAACATTACTGGAGGCTTTAGAGAAGATTTCACAGCACCTGCTCATATTATGTATGGCTCAAGCTTCTGTGGTAAGAAATAGGCGTACTCAGTCAGAATTATATGAAAACTGATTAACAGTTTCAGAACTGGCTAATGGTGAGGTTTTTGGACCCTCCCTAGAGAGGCTTTAATTTAACAGGCTCACTGTAAGTACTTTTCCTCCTACAATATCTAACCTTTTAATCCCATCATGCATTTTCCCCATTGCTGCAAGTTCTACATCCCATAAAGTTTCTCTCAGCCAGATGTCCCTGCAATCTGTGTGTATCCATGAGCTGACATATTTGTGAGCATGCTGTTTTTCTTTCACATACACAGATCAGAGTGGGTGTTAGAGAATCCAGAAACTCCAATAATTTGATCCAGTTTGAGATCATCAGGCCAGATTTTGGCTGACATAAATCAGTGCTGACTTGGAGCAGAGTCGTTTTCCTCCATTAGAGTATCTGACTCATAATTTTCAATCTAAGCCTTGGCATCTGGCTGACTCTGTGGCAGGGCACTAAAGAACCTATTTGTGTAGGGCTTGCTTTGCTCATTTCCATGGCTTGACGTGGCAGCCACTTGTCTTCAGTGATGTGTACCATGCCCCATCTTAAACTGCTGAGGTAGAGTTAATGGATGCAGAAAGCAACTACACCCTTACCTGGGAACTTGGTCATTGCATTGTGATTAAAAATGCCTTTGCCTTTACGAGAAAAGACTTGGACTGCAGTGACTTTCAGTTGCAGGTGATCAGAAAGTGCAGTTTTTCACCTCAGAGAAAGCAGCTTCACTTTCAATGCCATGTTGAAGCCTTCAACCATATTTGAAAAAAAGTTGCTGCTCTCATAAACAGCACCCTCTTCTTCAAGGACAGAGGTTTTTCTCATACCTATTTTTATGCAGTATGCATCAGAGATTGCTTGATCATCAACTTCAGATCACAACAGGAGAAAGTTAATATGTCTACTTGGTTGGGATCCAAAAGAAAGAAGACTTTGAGCTGTGGCAGCTGACAATCTAGGAGTAAGCTTCTAGACAAAGCAGATGAGGTCCATCCTGGCCCTTTTGCTTAGTAAGATCCTGATGTAGGTGTGCACAGGCCCAGTGACAATGAACTCTAATGGTGTTATTCCTCCTCCCTTTCCCTGCCTGTAAAAGGCCATCTGGTAAGTCCACATGTTTGTGAAGTCACTTGCCAGCTGGAGTGATTGATGTCCTGTGACTTAGTGGGGCTGATGCTGGAGGCAGTCCCATAGCACTCCATCATGGCACCAGTCCCCTCACTGGCTAGGCTTGGATTGAGGAAAGCACTGGTGCGGGTTCATTGTAACTTAGTATGAGTGCATGCTAACGTGCAGCCAGTATGGTAACAAGGAAATCCTTCAAACATGGATTAGATTGATGGAGTGTATTGATGCAATTTTAATTATAAGAAGCCTTGTATGCAGTTTCCCTCCTTTGTTCCTCCCTGTTGTGCTTTCACCTTCAGTGAAATGCTGGGTACTAGTTAGACCCTGCTGTTGTAAACATGTCATGGGTGCACAATGGATGGAGCAAAGATCTGGATGAGATCTCACAAACTAAATAGTCCATATCCCAGCATAATGGCTGGGTCAGCTCTTCCTGAGTCATCCCTGATAACTGTATCTCTATCTTGTTTTGAAAGACTCCATACCCTCACGGGACAATTCATGCTTGTGCTTCATTATCATTACTGTTCTTCCTGAGGTCTAACTGAATCTTCCTTGTTGCAGTTTGAGACCGTACCTTTTTTTCTTCTCAGTCATGAATCAGATGCGATCATCTCTTATTTATTTTGTGGCATCACTTTTATTGTGTCCTCCTTCACTCTCTTTTAAGTTAAGCAGGTCCCACTGGTTTTTGTCTTTCCTTGTAGCTTATGTGTTCTAGATATCTGGTCATTCCTCTGGTCTTTTCCGGAGTCTGAAGTTTGTCTACATCCTTCTTGTCCTCATGCCTCCATGCTCATCCTGCTCTGACCTTTCCAGTGGATTTCCAGTTTGTCAGATAAATACATTAGCGATCTATTGATTGCAACTCAGTCTGATTATAGGTTATGCAAGTATGAGAAGGTATTCATGATCCTACCAAATCAACAAATGTCAGCTGATTGTCTGCTGACTTGTCATCCTGGGGCTTGAACCTGGAACTAGTCTGACAGACTGTTGTTCTCAGCTGTAAGAGGAAACAGGTATGAAACCAACTGTCTGCCTTTTGGCTGGGCAACAGATGTATTTGTGCTACTGCCACTGCAGTTCTCATCTGCTCTCATCATCTTTAGCAAATGTGGAAGTCACTCCTGGCTACTACTCAATAGCTGAGCCATCAGGCCATGAATGGTGATTGTTTGAATCTGAAACAATTATTTTGTGTGTTGCCCTGGTTTTACCTTTGCTATATGGTGCACCAAATATGATTTCACCAATATTATACACCATTGTTACTACTTAGAAAGTGCCTCATTCCCCATCCCAAAGCTGAGCCACTCAAAGTACAGGGACTGCTGAAAATATATCACAGAGATTTATGGCAAGCTCATATTTGTATTACAAAAAAATCTCCATCTATTTCAAGGATATTCTTTGAGAAGCAAGAAGAGATGGGGGAAAAAAATCACACTTCCATGCACTTTGTCCCATGGGAAAACAGATCTAGTTGCAACCTTCACAGATGCACTTAGCTCATAAGTTCATCACGACACAGCTGCACTCAAGTCAGGGCATCTCATCGGTTCCTGCTCGAATTGGCAGAGTTACACAAGGGACGAATCTGGACCTGCTGCCCGTGCTCCACACAACGCTTATATTGAACCATCGACATCCCAGCCAGTGTGTCTGCAGATCGAAGGTTAAGCTGGCAAAAAAAACCCTGCCTGGAGTTTGTTCACATGCACACTCTCTTGTTCTCACCCTCCCTTTCCAACTCTCCCCTGACCTGCCTTTACTGAACTTTGGCCAAATATTGCCTCTTATTTCTAGCAGAGAGGGTTTTTTTATACCATTTCTCCTGTTGCTATATCACTGTAGCCTGATTTTAATGGCCTTTGAGATTGCACCACTGAGATGCTAGCTTTACTTTATGAAAAAGCCTTCCATACTCCTAATTTCTTTTCTTCCCTGTTGCTCTTCATCATGCTTTCTTGCATTTATATTGTGGAAGTATTGGCTGTTTGAACCCATATATGATGCTATTGGAGAATAGCTCATTGTTAAGTCTTGGGAAGGGAGGAAGAAGGGAGGAAGCTTTCATTCCTTGTCTAGTGAGAGGGTCTGGCAGGTCTATTTCTTCCCGTCAGTGGGGTCTCACAATTCAGTACAGGAAAGCTCAGGGGTGAAAGCAGCTGAGAGATGTTGAGGCTGGAAGTAAAGGATTAGAGCCTGTCTGTCTATACAGCTGTGCTGTCTGGACAGCAAGCAATATTGGATGCATGAGAGAGGTGACTGGGAAGCACAAGTACAGGCAGGCAGACCAGTCAGCTGGAAGGCTAGGAGATGTAAGCATCCCATTTCAGCTGGTGGTTGAGGGGTACAGGGAGTGCACGTGAGCCCAAATTGATATGCAAAATTAGCCCAGATGCTCAGGTAGAGCAGGAGCCTCAGCTCATTCACCAGCATAGAGGGAATTCCTGGGCTGTCGGGATCACCATGCTGGGCAGAACAGAGCAGCTGGGCTAGGGGACCAAGCAGCATCTCCAGGGAAACCCATTAATACAGTTGATGAAATTCCCAACCAATGTGGATTGTTCTGAGTACTTTCAAAGCAAGCAGAGTAATACCAGCTGGGAATGTGACCAGGAGAGGAAGGTTATCATCAAATCAAAAAGGACTGCATTGCCCTCATTAGACTTTGTCTTAACAGGAATGCCCTGGGTTTTCTGTCTCTAACATGATTGTTTCCCAATTGCATGAAGAAAACACTGATGTTCTGTTTAGGGACAAGGGACTAAGGGAACAACATTAGTATGGTCTTGTTCTTGGGTTTTCACCAGCTCTAGCAAGTGACCTTAGACACTGCGTGCCTCACCTTCCCTTCCTCTATCTCACTAGATGTAAAGAGAATTAATTCAGTAAAAACTTTCCCACCTCTGCTGTCTAGTATCGGTGTGAAGTTAGTACATGTTCTCTTGCAGCCACTCTTTCTTGTCTTCAGTCTTGCATTTGCAGTTTAGCTCAGTCCAAACTCCTCAGTCATCACTTAGCCTCTTGTCTAAGCTTTACAGGTGCCAAAACTGGTATGTCTCTCTCTCCTGATCCTCAGTCTACTTTAACTTCTAGTTCCTTCTCTGGAATCAACAGAGGAAGAAATCTCAGGGAAGTCTAGATTCCCAAGTCATTTTGGGTTTAAGATTGACAGCACAGCAAATACATAGCAATGGGAAGGGGGAGATACAGATACAGTCTGCTGGGATCATCTGTCCATCAGTCAGCAAGAATGTAGTGCTTTATTCACTTAATGCATCTTCTTATGTCGTAAAGCACAGTCCAAATGAAAGCTTGGGGAAAATGGATTTCATAGTCCATAAAAAGCCCATTTCTTGCACTGCTGGGTAAGACCATGAACAACTTAGAATGGGCTTTGCTGTGCTGGAAATTAAACAGACCTGAATGTCTGGCATTAACAGTGATCAAAACATTGTGCTGTTCTAGGCCCTGCTCCTAAGTATATTCACTGAAATACCTGGGGACAACATCACAGCCTTTGAAGGCTCTCCTTCACTTAATAGTAATGACAGGGTACCTCAGGTTTTGTGGACCACAGGGAAATGCATTCATGTTTTCCAAAAAAAGTATGGGATGATTTATCTAGGGACGGTAAACCCACTAGGTATCTTGGGCTGGAAAGTGTGTCGAGATTTATTCTGGTCAGGATCCCCTAGCATAAGAAGAAAGTGGAAAAAGAGAGGTAAAAAACCCTCCATTAATAAAAAGACACTCTAAGCCAGAAGCTACATATACAGTGGGGACCTTCACATAGGCATGCGTGAGTGCTCAGAAAATGATGGGATGTTCGTTCACTGTAGCAGGGTGTAGTGGGTGTGCATAATGAGCAGACTTTAACTTTGAGGGTGGTGAGAATGGGTCAGAGGAATTTATACTAAAGAGAAGCAAAATTTATCACCCAGAACTACTGGGTTACCTGCCCTGCTCTGCTGTCAGACTGTGCCCAGAGCTATACAGGTTGCTTGGGGAATCTAGACACCTGTCCTGGATGCCAACATACACTAGAACATCCCAAAAGGACTCATGTTAGCTCCAGCCCAGAGAGCCTTTTTTCCTGTCCCTTCCCACTCTATCCCCCAGGTAGCATATTGTGAAGGGGTCTGACACCAAATCCACTCCCTGTAAGGGCTTCATGCGGTTTGGGTGTTTCTGGAGGCAGGTCAAACTGTTTGCAGTGACAAAGGGGTTGGAGAGGTGCCTAGAATTGGAGCTGCATATGTAAGCTCTATTCCTTCAGTGCACTCAAAGAACACCAGACTCAACTGACAGACCCAGGTTTTCACCCTTGTGCTGTTTTTCTAAACAGTTTATGTCTAATATAGATACAGTTTATATTGTTGCTTGAATTAGGTTCTTGTTTGAGTAAGCATGAGCATTTTATGTCACCACAACTGGTACATGTTTGTCAGCTAACATAAATGCAGCATTATTTGGAATAGGCATTCTGGTAACAGACAGCAGAATATAGCCTTGCTCATAAAAGATATCGGAGCTTAAAGAAGGATGCTTTTCCTGGCAGCCCTAGTTTTCAGCGTGGACTTCATCCCTAGTGCATCCTTAGTGCATGTTGTTATTGTTCAGTACACTTGCAAAACCTTGGATTCCACACAGCTTTTCTGTTCCTAGCTGTAGATACGTGACTTTCATGAAATCAACAGATGGTGAACAGAAACAAGTCCCAGCTCAGCAAATACACTGCCAAAAGCCCTCAAGCCCAGAGCTTGCTCTTGCTCACCTCACTTTAAACCCATTGGGCCACATTCTGGCCTCTTCAAGATGGTTATAAGTCTAGAGTTAACATTTTGATGGTGTACATCTGGCAGTAGGCAGGCATAGCAGAGATCAGAGCCTGCACGTGCTTTTGTGTTTGGAGTTATGTGCATTGGCCTTGATTGAAGTGTGTACACATCAAGGGTAACTTCAAAGTCCATTTCCAGTCTCCTTTCCATGTTCTACTGTGCCATTTTGATCATGTACCAACTTCATAGCCCCATTTAACATGCTGCTAAATCCTTGCACTCATTTGATGTATATCTCAAAGTGGGTGCAACCTGCACTCATCAGATTTATCCATTTCAATCTTTATTGTGAACTAGGTTATCCCCAGAACTGGCCGTACAATGTTGCAGGGTCCTCTGGCAGGAAAGCAGAGATGCTGGTAGCTGGCTGTGTACACAGCGTGAGTGAGCAACTTTCCCTATAGCTGAGCTGCCAGAAAGACAGGCATGACCACACTTCAGCTTAGTTTTACAGTCCAGTATCTTAGCCCAAACCCACTATCAGCAGCAATCCAATGCTGTAAACAGGGACAGCTGATGCACTGGCACATAATGCCTGTATTCGTGTTGGCACTGTCATGGACCTGGTAACTGCACCAGGGCAAACACTAGAGATCATAATGTCCTAAATTGTTTGAGATAGGTAGATCACTTCAGTAGTTCTGTTAGGGTCTGAGACTCTACAAGCCAAGCAGAAGAACCAGCCTCTATAACTTGTGTTGCAATGGATCCAGCACGACTGGGGCTGAGGGGAAGTAAGGTCAATTTTTTGCTCATACCACTGATGCACGTGTCAATTCTTCCCTCTCTTAAGTTGCCTCAAGAAAACTTGCCGATTTTCTGTGCTTTGGAAAAAGCTGTTGGTTCTATCTTAGGTCTTTTACAGAAATGGCTTTCTTTGGCATCTTCTTTTTTTTTTTTTCAAATTTCTATTCCTGAATAAGTGAAGAAAGAAAAATAGCTTGTGTTAAGCTGAGCTCCATATACCTGAGAACAGAGCAGGAGCCACATTGCTGGGAGTGGTGAAGACAGTGTATGTGAGGGTATTTGCATGTAGCTAGAGCTGAACTGGGAGGAGTAGTGAATGTGCAATGGATTGTGCAAAGGGAGTGCAGGACGGCATTAGAACAGGATTAGGGGAGAGAGATGCACCTCTGTTTCTGTACAAAAGAGGTTGAAAGAGGATTTGCATATGTAGCACGTGTATAGCTGGGAGTGGAACAGTAATTAAGAGTAAGTGAAGGTGAAGCTGAAAGAGGAATTCCATGTTCTGTGGAAGATCTTTCCATGTAAGCCATTGTTCCGAAAGGTTATTAGCAGGCAGCAGTACAGACTGTCCTGAGCCGTACACTCTGCCTTTGTCTGACTACAGGATTTTTACAAGCTTTTTTTTTTTCTTTGATAGCTGACAGCATAATGGTCCTGGACAATGCCAAATCATCATCTGCGCACTTGCTAGAGGAGCTGGGCTTTTATATGAGAGTGAGGAAGATAAAAACAGCACACTCAAAGCAGGATAGAAATGACTGAACAAGGAAATGAGAGAAGAAGAGAGAGACTTAAATGCCGTTTGTTGGGCTGGCTGGTTTTTTTTCCTTCCTTTTAATCTTCTCCCCTCCCCTTCTCATCATGTTCTGGATGTTGTGTTCCAGAACTGCTTCAGTCATTTTGTGGACCCAAATCTGCAGAGCATGAAGGGTCAGGTTTTGAGGTAAACACCAAGTAGATGCTTTAGAAAATGGTGGGGGAAAAAAAGCCCTGTACAAGGGAAGTTTAGGACAGACATTGTGCCTCCTTCCCCAAGCAGCATTTCTGTTCCTGACAGGCAGCAATTGCAATTAGACTCCACCAAAATGCTTCCCCAGGAGTATGGCATAAGAGAGACCTGTTGGATTAGGTCCTTAAACTGGACAGGTTTGAACTGAGCAGCACCAAGAGGGTTCCCCAGCTCTTCCCACCAGTAATATTAGTTGACTCTGTCCACATCCCAGAGCAGACATTGCTGTGCTGCCCCTATTGAGCTGTGTTCTTCCTGCTGGCAGCCATTTCAGTCCAGAAGGGTCTTGGTTATGAGTACCACCTGCTGACCAGGAGTGCATTTATGTTGCAAGACTGAGACAGGAAGACAAACTTTTCTAACACTCAGACGTATAAAGAAAGATCAGCATTCAGATACTTTCTTTCCCATAGGCAGGCTTGGGAGGTGTATCTCCAAAGCCTGTGTTCCATTCCCTTATCTCCCTTCCAGGAGTCTTCCTACACATCCCTTACTGCACAGTTCCTTTTATAATGTGGCAAGAGGGTGAGCAACAATCAATCTTGTGCTCCTTTTCGCCTGCTTCCCTTACAAAGATTGCAGAAGCTGTTACAGTCATTAAGACTGAAAAAACCTGCTATTGAAGCACTTCTGCTGCCAGTCTGTTTGGTAGGAGGAGGATTTCCTTCAATCAGCAGGTCCCTAAGTTGCCCCAGATATACAACACATGCTGGCAGGGATGGCATCTGGCTTTATCAGCTTTGTTGTTAGGAACAAGCTTCATAAAATAACCCTGTCATGCAGTAATAAGGCAACACATTGCAATTTGTGTCGGTAAACCCTTTATGCTGTTGTGTGTTACTGTGAAAGATATGATTGTGTCTGGCATTATGAAGTATTTTAGAAATGTTTTAGGATATTTCAGCTTATTGTACCAGTCACATTGTCTGCATGCCTTCAGCAACAAATGCAGATGCTTTACTAATCTTAAGTCCAGCTTTACATGGCAGAGGGAATCCTCCAAAATAATGTCATCCTTCTACATGTAAAATCATCAGAGCTTTTTGGTGTATTCTATCTTAGACCCTGCCAAGACTGATAGGAAAAGCACAGCAGGATTTTTTTTCTCTTTTTTAATGGGTAAGGCTTCTGCTTCTGCCAAGGTGTGAAACATTGCAATGTAGCAATTTAACATTCAGAGAAGAAATTCTGCCATGAATGGTGTGGTTTTCGTGGGGAGGCAAAGATATACTTCCCCAGGGAGCTGATTTGCTTCTCCTTAGTGGTTTAAGACTGGTTGTGATTATGGGGTTGGGGCATTATGGATGGAGAGAGTCTGGATGTTCTTATGTATAGCTCTACTCAGCAGGATAATAACTCTCTTTGTTAGTATCTTTGTCATGCTACTAGATTAGCTACCGTGGTTGTGTTGTCAACACAAACTGGGAACCAATGTTAGGAATCTCACCCCAGTGTCTAGAGCCCTTTCTGCTTTGTTAGTAAGCTTCTTGTGTGCTAGCTTGTGCAAAGAGCCTCAGTTTTGCTTTAGTACTTGATGGAATATAAAAAGCTTATTAAAAAATAAGTAACAATAACCATGTAATTAACGTTACATTTGTTATCATCCAAGTCCTGTACTGACTACTGATGTTTGGCACAAGCACTGACATGCAATTTAAAAAGAAAAAATAGATTGAATGAGAATTTAGCTTCTGGAGAGTGTTTGAAGGCTTCAGCCATGCTTCAAATTAGTGGTACCATGCTAACTCTTTCTTTGGACTTGGACTGAAGCAGCTAGTCAGTCCAACCACATTTTCTAGAAGGAGCTCAGGTACTGGGACTCAGTATTTCCAAAGCAGCTCCTTTTCCTTTCAAGCTGCAAAAGAAGGAATCATTTTTCTAGCCCAAAATATGCTGTTCATTTTGGCATCCTAGCCTGACCATGGCAGAAATTGTAGAGAATGGGCTCCTTTTGAGAAGGTGGCCTCCAGTGTAAGCTGGGCTGTTCAAAACCTCTTCCTGCCCCTGCCATCAAACCAGATAGAGGAATTGAAGAAACAGTCAACTGAGGGAATCCTACTGCAGCCTAGAGCAGGGTCTGCTGGTCCTCAGCATGTAGATATAATACACTGAATAGCAAAGTGGAGGCTCCTGTGCTTTCTCTGCCTACTGTCTACTAAGAGGAGGACTATGATAGTTCTCAGTATTTTGAGGAATGTAATTCTTGGCTGTGCTGTGACAAGTTCCTCTCTGGCCTAAGATCATGACAGTGAGTTAAAGAGGGAGTTTGAGGACAGGACCATACATATGCCTGTATCCTTTAGCTACAGGCTGCACAGAAATGTCTTGGAGAGAGAAAACCAAAATTGAAAACAGTTTCTGTGTCTAAAATGGAGAGAAAATGCTAGGTGAGTGTTCAATCAATCAACAGTAGAGTAGAAATTGTTTCCTCTGGGCTGCAAAAATGGGTGCTCAGGAGATAGAGAGATGGGCAGGCAGGTACCAGTAGCATCCCAAGCATTGAACTTTTCTTCTGGCCTTCCTTCTGCCAGTGCGTTGGGAGGTAGCAGCTGCAGTCTGCCTGCATGTCATTGCCACTGGGACCTTTCCTTCTCCAACAGACTTGTTTCTCACCTTGGTCTTACACCATCCCTTGCCTGCTTGCTACCATGGAGTTATCTTCTGTGAATCCCCCAGGTAAGGCTGGAGGCGGAGGCATCTTCAATGGCATATTGGTTGAAGGGTTCCTGAAGTCTGAGGGTGTTTGTTTTTCATTTCCTCCTTTTTGCCTTCCTCGCCTAATGCTCTTTCATTACCCTTCCTCAGCCAAATGGCTTCTACTTGCAGAAAAGTAGTAGGTACTGTACACATGGCAGGTGTCCCCCTGGGAAGCTGTGCCAGATGAGGGGCTATACCGTCAGGAAAGAGTAGGCCAGTGCACTCTATGCTCTTGCATAATAAATATATGTATAATATTTTATTTATCAATTTTTTTTTTCTACCTTTTACAGTATTACTGTCCAGCTCCTGTCATAGTCCTTCGCCAGTCTTTCCACCTTGACTACTCACGTCTACTTTAAAATGTTTTCAGACCTCCCTTTTAACTGAGCAGAAGAAAAATCAAAACCTGAGGAGGTTTCCATGACCTCTATGCAGCTTTTTTTGCTGCTGGTCTGAGACTGGAGCAGTCCAGGGCACGCAGAGGGGGTATTAAGTAAGGAACGGGGGGGTGAGCCAGTTCTGTTCATTCATTCATTTCCTCTAGCACTGCTGGTGTTGACTTCTAGAGCAGTTTTCTGAACTAGATGATGGGTTACATATCCATATGTGAGCATGCATGATACTTCACAGAGTTACTGCACAAATATGTTCTTGCAGTACTAACTGTGACTGCCAAGAATTGTAGGGAAAAAGTGGGGGAAAAAAACCCTCAAAATCTC
Organism: Piaya cayana; assembly: GCA_013389865.1. NCBI lineage: Eukaryota > Metazoa > Chordata > Aves > Cuculiformes > Coccyzidae > Piaya > Piaya cayana. Next base: position 71,681 of record WAAB01020657.1, on the reverse strand, counting down.
AAAGCTGGGATGCTTCTGGGCTTGTTAGGGGAAAAGGGAGTTGAGGTGAAGGCCCTGCTGACAACAGTGGTCTGTTGTAGCCTCCCAAGTCAGCACTCTCCATTGAAACAGAGAAGGAAAAAGGCAGGGCCTATGCTGCCTACAGTTTGTACTAGAAAAGAGGAGATAAGTCAGAGATTAAAAGGAATGCAGCGGTCACTCATAGTAGCTCTGAATAATTTGCTGCATTCTTGTCAGCAAATTACCTTTTTTCTGCAACCACTGTCCCCTCCTTCTCCCCACACAGATGTCTCCCCCTCCTTCTCCTTCCATCTCTCCTGAAACCTCTTCCACGTTCACCTGATGCTCCATTATGTAGCATCACCTGAGCTTACTGAGAAACATATGGCTGCAATTTGTGACTCATTACTTGAAAGGCCAGAGATCAGACCCACTGCGTTGAATGACCTATGGCATCCTATGTAGAAAGGGGACATGGCAGCAGTCTGCTCCCAGCACCCCACACTCTGTCTCCTATGAGGAAATGCTGGCAAGTTTTCCAAGAGGATGACAGGACACTGTTGTAGGCAAAGATGACCTTGCTGTTGCCTTTTGTGCTTTCTCTGAGAGTAAGAAACTTTTTATCTTATGTGTGTGCCTCCATCAATAGCATTTGTCTCTACATGCTCCGCCATGCAAATCTCTCCTTCCCTTCCTATACCTCCCACAGATCTATCTCTCAGGGCCAGTGATGCAACTGCTCCTTTCTGAGGCCATGGTCAGATGAGTGCAACCAAGTGCAATTCAGGCCCAAATAACTCATTGTGCTGGGTCATGGGTGTGAGAGGACACTGAGGAAATGGTTGCCTCAAGGGTGTAATTAATTTAGCTCTGGGAGTGTGGGCATACACGTGTCTGGGTGCAGGGAATCACTGCCCACTAAAAGCATGAGAGCCCTAAGAATGAGGAGGCTACCTCTTCTTTACCTCCGACTAACCATGACTGTGCATCAGCAAGGTCACTGACAGAGAGGTCTGAGGGCCACGGGAAAGGCTGGGTGTGCAAAGGATAGCAGGTAAAAATTCAGCATGGCATGGATTCAGATTTCCTGTAGGTCAGTTGGGGTTGGTCCTGGTTGCTGGTTTGATTTTTGCCTTTGAAACTCTTGGACTCAGCAGATGTATAAGCAGCATGTCCCAGGCTGTCACTGAATAGTTGTCCTCCAAAGCTTTCCATCACGGATGTTGGAGCTTGAAACAGATGTCCAAAGCTGAACAGATACTGTGATGCAGATTGAGTACAAGAGGAGGCAGTGTGTAGATGCTGGCTTTGAGAAGGCTAGCAGAGTTGTGCTGTCCAAGCATTGCCCATCAGAAAGCACTGTAGGGAGCAGCACGTTGTTGCTGACTGAGAAAAGGGCACACAACTCCTTATTTGCCATATGCCAGTCCAAGACGCTATCAGAGAGCCATCTGTGGGTCTGCCCCCAGTTAGTGCTGCCTCAGCCTCTCCAAGCAGAAAGACAGCTTTGGAGTGATGACTACAGAGAAAATAATTATAATGGGAAAACAAACAAACCAAAAGAAGTGCTCAGAGCTCCTGCAGCTCTGCTCAGTCTGTTCAGGAAAGCTATCATGTCAGAGGAGAGCAGCATTTGACCGATGGAAGCTGATTTGTGTTACTGAAAGAACATGTAATGTCATAATGGATAATATCATCCCTTTCTCTGTGTCTGGGTAAATCTCTGAGCTTTTCATTTCCCTTGGCTTATCCTGCTGTGACACTTCCCACACAGTAGCATAGGATAAGCTCCCTCACCTCTACACTGCTTGGGGGATGATTTTTTTTCTTTATCAGAGCGCACTCCAGAAAGACATTGGATACTGGGCTAAATCTGTCCTCTTAAGATTTTACTTAGGAAAAAACCCTAACGCAAAAGCTTTTACAAAGCTTAAAGAGATAGTAGGCACAACAGTGCAGGGCTCTGCTCCTTGGCCTTATCTCCTTGTTGTTGCTGACTGCAGCGTACAAGCAAGCTGCGGCATCTGAGGGAGCAGCTGCCCTCAGCCTGCAACATTAATGCCACCTTTAAAAGGCAGCAGTGGCCACCGGCACACGATAAGGTATACAGAACCAAAGTCTCCCTGGAAACCCATCAGAAAGTATTCTCTGGGTAGAGAAAGAAGCAGTGCAGTGCTTACTGCAGCAGGGTAGGCACAGGCAGTGGAGTCACTCTGGATCAGGCCCTGAGCAGGTTGAGCTGGGAGAATCACAGCTTTCCTGATTGTGGGAGTAGGTTTTCTCCAGCCTTGCTTGTAGATATTCTCATTTCTCCTCACCAGGGTGAGGTGTAGGCAGCCAGGGGAACAATGTGTCTGTCACCATGGGAAGGGGAACCAGTAGGAACATGCTGAGGGCAAACCCTGGGAAAGAACTGTGAATCACCAGTGCATGCTCACTGAGGCACAGGAGGGTTTTCAGTGGTGATACTCTCCATTGCTCAGCCACACTCTTCATGAGTGTTACAGCCCACAGCTTAGTGCCTTTAGGCAGAGGAGATGCTCTCAGCCTGTGCCAGACGCAGCAAGTAGTGTGGCCACTGGGAGAAGACTTTGTGATGACACCAGTTCAAACCTCTGCCAGCAGCTCAAAAGATGCAGGAGTGCTGTTGCCCTGACCACCACAGGGGTTGTTTCAAACCTGCTGTCATTGCCCTGGCTCAGTTTTCTGAGCTGGGCTCTCAGGGTAAGGTTCTGGCAGAAGGGAGCCATTGTATTGGCCCGAGACTGGAATAAGCGGTCTGCTGGGGCACATCTCCCTCTCCACTGATTGCATAGGGAGGGAGGACACCTTGCTCAGGCCATGCATGTTATTTTTGAAAGCCAGCATGAAATAAGATGGCTGTCAGGCTCTCTGTGGTCTCCTTGATCAAGGCTTGTACTGGATATTCAGGGAGCTTACCTGGGGCAAGGGATGCAGCCCTTTCCATTTGGTGTCTGCAGTCATTCCTCAGCATGTAGCGCTTATACCTACATCCTCTTCTCTGCTAGAGCAATACCTCAGTAAATGTATTCAGTCTGCCCTTGTCTGTCTGCCTCATCTTCCAGCTCTTCTCTCTCCTGCACCAGCAGTTCTGGGACAGAGCAGCTCCTTAACACATAGTTCAGGTAGGAATATCCATGCTGCCTTTTCAGGGGCAGTTGTGAGGAAGGTGGCGTATGTCCCTCATCCTTCTCCTTTGATGCCCATGGCAGTAGGAGCACTGTTGCATTACGCCAGCATTTAAGAAATAATAATAATTAAAAGCTTTCTGATGAACATGGTTAATTTCCTATTCTAAAAAGCTGCTAAGGCAGCGCCTTTTGTGCATTAGCATATTTGCAAGGTTAATGTAGTGTACTTAATAAGATAAATAATGCTTGTCATGATATTTCAGGCCAATTTTAAGGGGAGGGAATTAAAAATACTTTGCTTAACATCTTAAGTTTTTGCCTGGTCAACTTTAAGTTAACTGCTGAGCTGCTGCTGAGTGTTGAGGGATGTTGTTCACTGTTCCCCTTCGCAGGTGCTCACTACCACTTGCAGAGGGTTAAAGGAGACTGTCAAAGCACAGATGGCATGGGCGAGCTCGAGGTGGACTCTCAGTGACTGCCATGATAGACATTGCTTTGGGAACACAGATAGGAAGGGCATTAGGCAAAGCTATAACAAGCTGAAGGAAAAGGATATGGGATCAGGGACAATGTCTGTGACTGGACGGGAGGAGGTGGTGCTACGGATATGCAGGAGAGTCTCAGGCTACAAGGATGGTGAACAGATGGCAGCAGTAATAAACTAGTGACTGATGTAGAGGGACCACAAGGCTGGAAGTAAGGGCTTTCTCACCAACTTAAAAATTTATATATTTTTTTAATGTCCTACTTCAACCCTTAGCTTAATGCTTTATTTTCCTCTGAATGTCCAAAACCAGTGAAGCATTTTAAAAAACCCTGTGTAAGACACTGTGGGCCATGGGAGACAATCATAAACCTGCTTCCTAGCTGCCAGCCCTGGGCAAGTCTCAGGTAATGATTAGCAGAGAGTGCCCTTGTGTCATAATGGTTTCTCTTTCCTCCTCTTCTGCAGAATGTTTGCTTTCTTAGACTTTTTAATGATATACAGTAAAAGCAGCCACATCCTTAGGTAAGTAAGGCCACCATGGGCAAGGAAGAAAGAGGAGAGAACTTCTCAGGCAAATGATCCAGGGCACCTGGCTTGCTTCTCTCACATGCCCTTCCTCTCTCTCCCCTACTCCCCCTGACCAGTAATGTAGACTAACTAGCTCATTATTTTCTTATAATGATGAGGAGAGGGAGTGAGTAGCGAGCCAAGAAAACTGCTGGTATTTGCTGTATAGGAAATTAATAAATAGATATGCCATGCAGATACGTGCCACAGTAAAAGGATAGAAGGATGTGTAGATATTTAGCTGATACAGAAGGCTAGTCAGTATGATGAAAGAAGAGAGGGGCAGCAGAGGCAGATGAAAGATGGAGGGCTAGAGGGGGTAGAAGAAATAAAATTGGGAAAATATAATGCACAGTGGGGAAAGAAAGATGCGGTAAAAACAATGGGGTGGAGAGGATATGGGTGAGTAATAAGGATGATGAGTAAACAGGTACAGCAAAGAGACAAGTAGATGAGTCTGGCAGACAAAGAAAGGAATAATATGTTGTAGGTATGCAAACGGGGACATAGTGAAGGGGTGGAGGTCCAGCTACAGTGGGTAGATTGAATTTGATGTTAGCTATATTGCAGGTCAAACACAGTCCTCACACCACATCGACTACACATCTGTTTCCTCTTCACCTGCCTGTCAGCCCCCCACTGTGTCCTAGATTTTTTTGGTTGGAGAATCTCCCAGGCTTGGCAACTGTCTATCAGACTTGGGGTAGGTGGAGACCAGAGCATAAGGTAAGGTATGTACCAGCCTGCATGCCCCACAGCACAAATGACCCCAAGCTCAGGAGCATGAGCATGTTACTGCCAGCATCACCCTCTCCTGCCCCATCTCCTGGGGCAGGGAAGGCAGGTTGGTGGCTGGAAGCCCATCCCACAGCTCCCAGAGTCAGGCAGATACATGCTGGGGTAAACCTGAGAGGCTGCCTGTCTGGATGGGTGTGAGACAAGCCATACCACCCTACACAGCATCTGTAAACTGGAGGTGGTGTCAACACCTCTCACTGCTTTAGATAGGGAAAGAGTTTTTACAGCAGCACTGCAGGCATACCCTCTCCAGGCATTGCTGCGGTTCTGGCCTGTGATGGTGACCTGTGTCAAGCCAGCAACTATCTGCCTTGTGCTACAGACAGAGACATTTCTTCAACCTCATCTCTGCAAAGGGCATCAGTTAGCTGACTCTGCTGTACTGTAGGGATTCTCCTTCACCCTGGGCTGCTGGGCCTCAACACCAGCCTGGTGGAGCCCAGCATGATGCAGCACGCACATCCTGATAGTAGTCTTGCAGTCCACCAGCCCACTTGGCTGAGATGCACTCATCATCCTCCAGCCTGGGGCAGACAGCAGTTAACATGAGAGCCTCTACATCTGCAGGGCTGCACCCTGTTATTGTCTCGGAGCAGCCTATTAAAGAAGGAAACCAAACCAGCTCTCTGCCTCCATCCCTGCTGACATTTTCTTTCTCTGTCTGGGGTGCCACAAACAGCAGCACTTAAAACTTTTAAAGAGCCTTGCTTCCCTGTCTGAGCCCTGAGCAGCTCTGCGGGGCTCTGGCAAAGGCATGCCCACCCGGCTCTGGTGCCAGGTAAGGCAACAGATCTCTCAGTGCATCCCAGTGCCTTGGCAGGTGGAGGAGCGGGGTGAGCTGCCCTGGGATTTTGCATGGGTGGCAATGCTGTCTCTAAAGTCACCCGGCTGAGCTCAGTTCTGCTCACAACTTTCCTGGGGCTCTTGTTCCTGCTCTGGAACCAGTTGCATGGTAATTGTGACTGCACTAAGGGATAAACATCTCAGTCTTCTCCTCTCTTTGGGGAAGAAAACAAAAAGACAACTAAGATAAATTCCAAGTTTTCTTCATTCTCTGTCTCCTTAAAGTGCGTTAAAGCTATTGACAGAGCTGGGAGTGGAGAGCCCAGGACTCAGGGAACAGTGGCACTGTGGGTGAAGCCTCAGGTGCTCTGATACAGCTCTAGGAACAAAGCTGTAAATAGAAGGGAAGGAGAACTGCCAGAACTGTACGAAGCTGAGGATTAAGACAACAGAAGCTGATACATTCAAGATTGAGCTGTATTGTGCACAATGTACTGGCTGTCTAAGCCATTTCTCCCAGTGCCATTAGCTTGCTATATGCTACACCTCTGGTTATTGCCCTGTGGACTTCACAAACCGAGGAAACCTAGAAGTGTGAAAGAGAGTGGCTGAAGAAGAAAAGGAGGGCATATTCCTCACCTTCTCAAGATGAGGACCCAAAGTAGACCAGAGTCTTTGATCACATGAAGAGACACACATGCATGCATACATACATTTACACATACAGGGCTCTTTTCTGGTATATGGAAGAGCTTCAGGAGCATCAGAGAGTCTCATATTGAAATTCACTAGATTTTGGCTCCTGTCCCTAAGCCTAGATCTTGGCTGCCCTTCCAGAGCATGTCAGTGAGGTTCCATCAGCTGCACTGCATCAATGGGGCTGCAAATAGAAGTTAACAGTAACATCTGGGAAAAGTCTAGCCCATTCTTGGATCCGTTTATTATGGTGATCAGATAGAAAAACTTCATGAGGGAGATGTCCCACCAGAAAGCATTTTTGCAGTAGGCAAGGGAATTTAGAAATGTGAATAATGGATGAAAATGTGAGCTGGTATTTATATATATATGTGTAGATATATAAAATGATAGCATTTCACTAGGAAATTAAACCCAGCAGGGGAGAAAATACTGTGTAGATTTCAAAAGTCTTCACATGTCCATGCACTAAAAAGAATTTCTTCTCCTTTTCTTGCTCAACCTGACACCATAGGTGCCTCAGACTTGAGCAGTCCATTTGAACTACTTGGCATTCAAAAGTCTTGAGGAGACAGCTGAAGCTCTTTTCTACTGAAGGCTTTCTTCCAAACCTTCCAGAAGCCAGATAAGAGGAGCTTCCAGGATACTTTCTGCTCCTAGGAGAGCAGGCAAACTCCTGTCTCTGGTCCCTGGTGTGCATGCTGGGGTGGGTTAAGGCTGCCGATATGGGGGCCCTGCTGGCCTGTGGCTGTTCTGCGCTGCAGTGAGCCAGTGATAAAACTAGGTTGTCTGCAAAGTGGGAGTTTTGTTTGTTTAGAAGATCCTAAAGGACTTCTGTTTTAGAGAAATTCATAATAGTAGCTGGTCTGATTTTTATCCATTAATCCCTGTTTTACTATGTGAGTGCATACACACAAGCAGCATGTATCTCTGTATTTGAGTCCCATCTCCTTATCTTACCTGCCTATTTCTCTTAGCCTCACAGACCCAGTGAAACAAAAGCTGAATGAGATTTTCTTTCACCTTATGCATGAGCAGCAGAACTATCCCCTGTTTCCAGTGGAAACTATCCCTGTTTTCTGCTAGGAATGGTGGACAAGGCAGATGGAGTCTTTTCTGGTGAATCTCCTGTGTTTCTGGCAGTGGACAAAAGCATCCTTTGCATTGAAAGATGAGTGAATCACAAAGAGAATATCTTCTACCATCTTACTTTTACTACCAGTCTTCAGTCTATAGTCAGGATTTTTAGAGGAGAGGGAATGAAGTTCCTGAGGCAGAAGATGATGTGAATCTCTGCTCTGATATTTTTTTTTACTTGGAATTCACAGGGTAATGGAGTCACGATACTCAATATTTATTCTTGTTAAATAGACATTAACAGTAATCAAAGGAATGTAGTGGAGGTATGATGTATGAATCGGTGAGGGAGGTCATACTAAGGATGTTCAGAATCAGAAGAAAGTCAGGGTCTTGGAAACTAGTCTGATTTTACTGCCTGGAAGAAGAGGTGATAAGGTTTCTTTTTGGCACAGTGAAGTATTGACAACTCTTATGAACTCTCCACCCTGGGTGTAAACATTTACAAAGAGAATTGATTTTGAATCATGTTTTATGTACCACTTATTTTCTGTAGTGCAACATATGGTATGGAGTGTGTCTACATTAGCATTTGAGTCTGAATCCTGACCATGCTTCGGAAGCGTATCTTCCAGTCATCTCCCTGCTTTGGATCCTATTGCAGGAAGGTCTCTGGGCATATGCTTCCTTTTAGGTGAAGTTAAACCAGGAGAATCACTAGATTCACCAGTTGCTAATGGTGGACAGCCAATGGGACATGAATAGGTCTAGTCCCAGGTAAACCTCTATAGTGTATATAGTGTAAACAGCAGGTGTCCAACATCATTTCACTCTATGAATCTGCCACTTTTGCACTGCAGTGCTGATAGCCTAAACACAGTGGTTGGCTGAGCTGGGTGCTTGGGGCTCAAGGATTGAGCTTTTTAAAACCAAGCACTTTTTGGTGCAGTTCTAGTCACCTTGAAAAACATGAACTGGTTGACGCAACCATTTTATCTGGTAGTTTCCCACTCCATTGGCAATTTCTAATCACACAAACCTGCATGTGATTTGCAGTGTGGTCTAGACTTGCCACCACTGACTGCCTGAAGTTTACATTTATCAGGTCAGTAGTCTGTAATGTCGACCACAGACCCACTGTTATCCCACTTTCCTTACACTGGCTGATAGCTGCTCTTTTCCCAGTGCATACTGGCAGAGCCTGGTGCTTTACTTCTGTCATGAGAAAAGGTGGTGTGAAGAGACCCCTCTTACAGGGTGCTCCAAACATGCCAAGGCTGATGCTTTTCCTGATTCCTTGCAGGGCGGTTTGTCTAGGGCTCTTCAGCAGGAGCACTTTTGCAGCATGGCACCTTCTACTCCCTGGCTGGAAAACAGTGCAGCCCTTGATGTGTGGTAGAGGCTTATCCAGGTATACAAACACAGCCCAGGCTCAAAATCTTCCTAAGCATGACCTTCTTTTTTTATGCCTGACAGATGTGCGTTTGTGGCATCTAATACCACATGCTGACTGCAAGAAACACCAGATACTCTGTGATGCCCTTATGTGCATTGCACCCACCCTTCTTGTCCATTTTGGTGTTCTGGAATGGTGCTTCCTCTAGTTCCTGCTAGTACTGAGGGCAGTCACTCTTTCTCATTTCCTTTTCCGAGCACTGCTGAGAGTTGCTACTTAGATGGGATTTTCTGGATAGCCTAATGGAGTTAGCCATTGAGAGCCAGTGACTTTCTGTGCATAGAGATCATCTAATTCTCTTACAGCCCATGGCAAATCCCAGCATTATTTCCTATGCAGATGGCTGCTACAAAGAAGCAATTAGGAAGATAACTAGTATCATCCCTTCCTCTCTTCCATTTTCAAGCTCCAGGGGAAAATGGCAGTATTTTGGTTACAGATAAGTATAAACCAAACCCTAAGGTGTCGACAACCCAAAGTACTTGCATGTTTCAGTTTTGAGCTAGCATCTAGATTTCTATCTTGGATATGGTTCCCAGCTTTACTTCTTTGAATAGTAAATCTTTTTCACAGTTTGAACTGTGAATATAATTTAGCATTAATGTACCGTGTATGTCTTTGATATAGCCAAAAGGGACAAGTTGTGTATCTGGGTTGGAGCAGAAAGACATATCACTGTGTTGGTAGGATCTTTACTGCTGAAATAGTAAGTCCAGGAGTCTAAAATGTGGGGGACTAGGGGAATATTTAGGTCTGGAAGCATACATCTGTACATAGACCTGTACATAGATCAGCAGCTGCTCTACATTGTGTGAAGTGTTTCAGATGTAGAAGTGGGGTGTTGCCTTAGGGTGATGGAGGAGGCAGAAGAGTGTCTGTAATGAGGAACCGTTTCTTAGGCTACAAGGTCTTCTCCCATTAGGGGCCCAGCTTTAGGGAAATCCTAGTTCTGTTTCAAGACTCATTCTTGGGCAGATAATTCTTACTTTCTCATTTGTGGAAGAAAGAAAGAGAAAAGGGCTTTCACTCTGTAAAATTGTTTATAGATAGAAAACTGAGCAGGAGTTCTCAGCATGACATAGTCTTGTTAAGTGATGGTCTACTTTTACTCCTGTCGCCTCACTGAAGAAAGACGGAAAGAATTAGCTTCCGCTAGATCTGAAGAGTAGAATTAATTATGGCTGTGATTCATTATGGGCAAAACCAGCCAAACATTTCTCTGTTATTTTTAATTTTGCATCTGAATCGCAGTGTATATGAAACCCAAGATAGGTTCTGAATTCCTGGGAACAACTTCATTTCCAAATGTGCATGTGTCAGGATTGCCAGGAATTGGAAGAAAGGTGCAGACAGTCTGATTTTTAAAGGATTGAAATGTCTCCTTTGTTTTGCAGTTATTCTCAGCAGTTGGTGGTGTGAGGAAGAGATGTCCAAGGTCAGAACAAGCCAGATCACTGAAGTCTGGTCAACTCTGACCTCTTATTTTCTAATGTAGTAATGTAGTCTGTATTTCACAAACTGGCTAACTATGCCTCTCTCTTTTTTTTTTTCCCCTGGGCCGGAGGGGGTGCACTGTTATTATTACTACTATTGCTATTATTATTACTAGTTTGCAGAGGTTTTCTTAGCCATCTATGTTCAGCTCTCTTGAGAGCAATGAAAAGAAATCAAACTGCTTTTGTGAGTTGTGGCAGAAGAGTGCAAATAGATTGATTAAAAACGCTGTTTCTTTTTTTAATTTAAACAGAGCAGAGGCTTGTGGGTAATGTGCATAATGTATGCTTGGTGGTAACAAGCCACTGTGGGGAGAGGGGAGGAAAGCAAGGGAGAGAGAAAAAAAAATGGAAGTGGAGCTAGTGTTGTTCTGCCTTTAAACACAAGATTGATTTTACATTTTCCCTGTGTGTCACTTTCATTACTAGCAAATTAATCCTTCTCTCTGAGGCCTGAAACTTATTTCTGGGGTTTCTCATAAGAAAATAGCTTTTGGTGTGCTACCTATTCTTAAACAGGGAGATCAGCACTTGACTATTGAAGGAAGTTGCACCCATTTAACCAAAGGTGGAGTTTTAAAATTGACCCTGTTACAGAGGTGCGTGTGACTGGCTTATTTTAATTTTTACTTCACTATGAATCTGCCTATACTAACAGAAAGACAACATTATTGCAATTATACAAGACTGCTGACCAGAGGACAGGTAGCATCACTTTAGCCTAACGGATAAAGAGGTAGCCCTTCACAACTATCACACTTTGTTCAGATAAAGAAGGCCATCTTGAAGGATCAAGCCCTTGAGAAACTTTCTCTGGAGGAGGTTGTGAGGTGTTTCTAACACTGATAGAGTTCTGCAGTGCTGCATCACTTCAGAGCACAAGGATCTGCTGGCTGCTGTAACCCATAGGGACTCAGGGAACTTCCTGGCCTAATAAAGGGGCAGATTTATTGAACACTCTTTTTAGGCCAATGATTCCAGACAATTACATGGTTAAATCATTGGACTGCCTGAAGCTACAACTGTATTGCAAGCCGAGCAAACCATTTCCCCACTGCTGGGTTTCTAGCAATGGCATTCTGCTGTTCTGTAGGGCTGCTCTCTCTTCAGTCCTCAGGTCATGGTACCATTCTTAGAAATTTCAGTTTGCTTTGCTCCTGTTTAAATTTTCTGGCATACCTTGAGCTTAGAACACCTGTGCTCTCATTACAGAAAAGTTTGGGTTTCTTTCACATACAGTTGGGGTATTTTTGACTTTGTGCTATTTTTCAGATCCAGGAGATACATGTGTGCTATCATTTCTTTATAGTCATTTGTCAGTCAGGTCATTGGCTGTTTAACAAAACCTGCTGCCACTTTGTCTGTTTTAATGCCTGGATTGTGGCCTGTAGACACTTCCTCACCTGGGTTAACATTGAAATTGGCACTTATATTGCTATCCAGGATGAGTAAATGCATTACTCTTTGAGGATCACTTGCCAGGTCTGTCTGAATCCATGGTGCCATATCACCTGCCACAACGGGGCTGTGGTCAGTGATCTTTGGTGCCTGCCTACTGTCTGTGTTAATGCAGCAGCAATTTTTCACCATCAGTTACTACCACAGAAAGTATGCGTAAAAGAAAAGTCCTTTAGGCTGACCAGAGCAAGGCCTTGCAGTGCTGGTAATTAGCTTGGACAGGGTGGGAAGAGGGGGCTTCATCTTTCCCTTTGAAAACCAAATGACACACCAAAATACCTGTTTGCAGCCGCAGTGAAGATTTGCTTCTATCAGTGAAAATCCAGCATGTTTTAGCTGACTATAGGTCAGGTGTTTGTTTGGATTAACAAACAAAAGGGATGCCAGATGCAAGGAGGAGAGTAACTGCTTTTAAACTAAAGAACTCATATTTTTTCTTTTTCCTCTGAAAACTGTTATGGCAGCATTTTAAGATGCTTAGACTATGTTTCAGTGAAAACAGCTGCCAACTTTTCCTTTGCTGTGCAGTGGCCAACTCTAACGGAGGATCTGGTATGTGATTAGGCTTCTTAAGTGGCAGGTGGGGGGATTGCATCCTTTTATGTAATTATTGTTAAAATGAGGAGCTTTTGGGACTTCTCTGCAGGAACTATGGATCATTGGAAGTGTTCCATCTGATTTCTTAAAAATGTTCACTTACAACCTGGAAAACTGCATTCTTTATTGCTGCTTTTTGGATTTACTAGAGCCTTGAGCAAGCCATTGTTTTCTCTTTGAGAGTGTACTGCTTTAAATATACTGATGCAGAACAAAGGGAAAGATGTGGCTAGGCCATATTCATTTCCATTCTAACTACTTAAAGTGAAGGGTGCCTGGGACCACCTATGTCTGTGGGACTTATTGCTATGCACTGGACAAGAGCTTGTCAGAAATGTTGGGCTGATTATCTGCTTTGTGAACTGTGTGGTTTATAATAGACCTCCTTACTCCTGCCTTAGCAGAGGACAATCTTATTTTTTATGCTTCAAACAAGTACAGTTTGGAGTGAATAGAGCTTTACACTGAAGTCTAGGAGTCACCTCTGTTCCCTTTGTAATAATCTGCAAAAATTCCTTCAAATTATTTTCTGGGAAGAAGGAATCTCAGTCTGGATGCCTACTCATAAGATTGTCAGTGGCATGGTTTTGGACACTCTGTACTATTTAAGGGACTCTAGAAGGCATTTCATGGGCCTTGATCAATGCAGAAAAGTCCCATTGTCCAGTAGAAGAAAGGAAGGTATACATGTAGTGGTAGACATGCCATGGATATAGGACTGATATGGCATTGACCTACTTTGGAAGGGCAAGCACAGCTGCAGGATAGGAAGGAGAGCAGTGACATAGCTGGAGGGCTCTGGGATTTGCCTACGGTAGGGATGTTTGTACCTGATATGGTATAAAGCTTGCCTTTTCCGACTACCGAATGCATCAACATTGTAGTCTAGGAAAAAAAAAAATAGAAGCAAGTACCACAAAGATTGGAGGGAGGGAAGGAAGGAGTGTTACACTTGTTTGTTTGTCAAGAAACAGAACTTTACTGGGACACAACATAAAATTACAAGCTTTTTATCCTACTGCTTTTCCAGCTCCAGCACCAGTTCTTTTCTTTTCCAGGTGAGGCATTGTTGTGTTAATACTTGGAGGAGGAGGGAAGAAATGAGTCCAAATGCCCCTGTTTGAAACATCCTATCACTGCATAAAATATGTTGGCGGATTTGAGAATTGCGCTGACTTCACAACAGTAAATTTCAGATAAATAATTTATCTCCTGCAAACACATTTCTGTGCTCTTACACATCCATTTGTTTCTGGAAAGCAGCGGAGGTGACGGGGAGGCAGAAGCGATTGGTGCTCACTGGGGAACTTTCTGTGGAGCTGCCTGTAGCTTGGGTGTTGTTGGCCACTGGAGGTAGGGTTTTGTTCTCATAGCCACCAGCTCTTGCATCATAAATAAAGCCATTTTGGAAACAAGAGGCACCTTGAGCTAAAACTGGCATTTCTCACAATATTGGCAGATCAAGCCAGCAACTGTTGATTTTAAATGTTTAATGAGCAATATGTTGCTGATTCTGGTAATAATGTTGTGTTTGCCTAACCTTTCTCAGTGTGCTCCCTTCTGCTATATAACTGGCAAGTTTCCAGGAAAGGAGGAAATGGAAAGCAAAAAAACCCCAAACCCCACCAAGAAGGGTGAGGCAGGGCAGAGAGAAGAGGAAAATTGAACAACTTAAGGAGAAGGGGTATAAAAGGCAGGGGTAGGAGTTAATTAAAAGGAAAAGATGGCAGCAGGATATTGATGCTGTGTCAAAGTATTAAAGTGGGAATTGCAAAGAAAGATGACTTTTCCCTGCAGTGATATTCTTATTCATACTGAGGGAATTGGAAAAGAAAGGCTGCTTACTAGAAGGAGATGGGCAGCAAGTGCTGCGTGGAGGTGAACCCCAAATCGGGGAGCCTCCTGAGAGAGTTCAGTCAGATGATTAAAAGCAGGTGAACTGAAAGAGAAGCAGCATTGTACAAATCAGTAAGATGCTCAGTTACTTCCATGACAGGCTCATATATTGCTCACTGTATAGACTGTCTCCAATAAGCTGTTTTTTTTTTTTTAATTTGCTTTTATTCAGCCACAAAACCTTGAGTGGCTCAGGCTAAGCCTGTTTGATGCAAGGTTGCAGATTGTCTATAGAGCTGCTTATGAACATGTGTAGGTATCTCAGGTTATGAAGGAGGTACCTGTAACCAGTGGAGGTAGGAACATGCAATGGAGCAGAAAAAGGCTGTTTTGATAGTAATGAATATCAGCTGGTTTTGCTGCTGCTCTCATCCTAGACTTGACCCTCCCTCTACTGATGTTGATCATGACCATTGCTTGCTGTAGAAGATCAAGCTTTTGCTTAATTTATACCATGATTTGTGTGCTAGGGAAAGAGTAAGACTGAAAATACTGGAAGCTAAAGTCTTTTGTCTTATGAATGAGTAGGTTTTGGGCAGAGGGTGAAATGCTTCCTACCCCTGCACCTTGGAACCTCCTCAGCAGGAGTTATCCAGAGGGTTATTGTGCAAAAACTATGGAAGGTTTTTAGAATATGTTGATTGAGCTCTTGAGTGAGAGCAGGCATTTTCTCATCTTTTAATTATTACCTATTTGGATGATGTTTAAATCAATGACTGCATGCCAAACACTCAATTCCCTATTAGGAAGCCTTTTCTGGTTTTACGTGATGGCTTATTTGTTGCTTCCACTGTATGTACAGCCCAGTATATATTGTTCAAAAGGGAGATACAGATACTCAGTCACACATGATGAAGGAGTTGGTTTTTTTTCTTTTTAATTAGGAAAATATCGGTTTTGCAATGCTTGTTATACTTTCATTTCTGGACTGCTGCATACAAATTGTGTTACATAATGTTGACCACATGAAAATAATGGTATAGAAGAGCACATGATATAGAAGCGGAAAGCAATAGGACACCAAGAAGGTGTCTAAGAGCAGCCTTGCCAGAAAAAGGGCAGTGGTCTACCCAGGCCACTGTCTTTCTTCCAGCACTGAGAGAGGTTTAAGAAGGATGTAGTGTCTTTTATTTATATGACTGCTTGACTTATCGTTTTTCCTTCATGGTTAACCTCCTTTAGTTACTTGTTCCCTTGTTAACGACTAAGAGTGAAATATAGATGTGCCTTCCACACTAGATTTTCCATTTTAAAGAGCATATATGCATGGGATTTCTGGATTGGTTTTCCCTCTCTCCTTTTTACTCCCTGTTTTACACAACTATGATATCTTCTGTTGTTTTCTTGCCTTCTTGATAAACGTCCTAAGCATCAAAACTAGTGGATACAAAAGATTTTTAATTAGCCTTAAGCCTTCCACCAGGGTAGTCAAGCACAAATAGGTACAGCCCCTTATCAGTTCAAATCAAACAGATCTTTGGTAGGTCATCTTCAAGGAAATTTCCAGCAAGCCAGCTCTTCCATAAGTGAAGTTATTTGCTGTAGACACCTCCCAGTGATTTCTTTTTAGCTGTATCATATCCCATCAGTTGTAGAGTTGTTTCTTTTCTTTCTTTTTTCTTTTTTGGCTTTTCTTTCTCCCCTTCTGGTTTAATTCCCTATAGCATTGAAATGGAGGAATGAAGTCTTTTCCAGCCATGTGGTGTGACATGGCATCATCTCTCTTGGAGCAGTTGCCACACATTTGCTGTGTAATAGACAACTATAAAAGCAAAATAAAGCTGCAAAGATTTCTCCTCATAGATATTTCTCTCCAAATGCTATCCCTCCTGAATATTTTTTGTCATTGCAGTGACCCAGCTGAGTTACAGTCAGGTTTGCATCGTTTAGACAGATTTATGAGTAAAAGGAGAAAAGCGTTGCAAGACAAGAAGGAGAATAATAGAGGAAGAGGAGGAGGGAAGGGGGTTAAGAGAGAGAAATGAAAAGACAAAAAGAGGTATGTGAACTGTAGAAAAGAAGAAGGGATGAGAAGCTGAAAACAAGGATGTGATGGGTGAAAGAGCAAGGAGAGGTGATTCAGACCTCTGGGATGGTGAGGTCTGAGGCTTGTGAGCTTTTCTTGGCAGGACAGAGCTCTGTAAAATGCAATATGATCTTGAGCAAGGCCCTTCAGTTTAGGAACATATAAATGGAAGGGGGGTTATTGCAAATTCTGGTTAATAACTTTCTCAAAGGGGAAAACTCCTGTATTCTCTTTGAAATACAATTTCTTGTCTCATAAATTGAAACAGCTGCGGCTGTTCCCTCTGCACACAGATTTTTTTTTTCATCTTTTGCCTTTTTTAGTGGGTGGTTGCACATGATTTTGCTTAATGATTTTCCCTGCAGAAGGGACCCAGAATATGGTTGCTGTGTACAGGTTTGTGATCAGTGTTTTTGCACAAGCACAAGAAAAATGCCTTGGGCATTTTCTGCTTTTAGAAAGGAACAAGTGTTAGGCTATTAGTCTGAATCTGACTTAGATTGTGTTTCTCCTGAGAAAACTCAGTAGGAATTTCTGCAGCTTCGTTCCCTAGAAGGGCTCTTGCCTAAGCTGAGATTTAATCTGACCTAGACTGCAGTCCTGAAGATGGAAAAGCTGCTAGCATCTTCATAGCTGCCAAGCAGACCGCAGAGAAGAGACTATAGGTGAGCATTTCCATGGCTTGCATTCCTCCTGCAGTTTTCAATGCCATCCTTTCTGCATAGGGCTGGTGATGGGCACCACAGTGCAGGTGGAGAGTGGGATTCTTACTTGGAAAGCAAAACAAGACCACTTCACTCTTTATGAATCTAAACAGTGCTGGACACTCTCCGCAATCAACCCATCTCTGTCTCTTTGAGGGCTCCTAAATGGCTATTCTTTCTTTTTGCCTAATTGAAAGAGTGAAATTTGCCTTTGGGCTAGTAAAGAAATCATCCGCTTCTTTGGATGACTGAGTTAACAAAACACCAATAAGGAGTCAAACCTTCCTGCCTCCAACTCCCTATCTGCTCCAGGTGAAGGTGGTCAGATCCCTGAATCACTGGGCAAGTCATACATGAGTTAACATCGCATACTAGCAGGAACAGCATACACAAACATACTGAAAAGGTTCAAATTCAAAGGGTTAAACGTCACCTTCACCCAATTCTTGCTTGACAGGAGCTTTGGAAGACTTTTGGGTTAAGTGAAGAAATACCTGAACAGGTTTCTTAGTGTCTCCTTCTTCCCGCTCTCTCCTGTGACTTCCTGCAATTGCCTCCAGTTAGAAGATGAGAACCAGGATTTTTCATATCTGAGTGTAGAGTTCTTCCCCCTCATAGCAGACCTGAGCCATCTTTTTTTATGACAGATTGTCCCTCTTTGGACAAGCTGTATATTCAGGAAATCACAGAGCAGGAAGACCATTTCTCATGTTGTGTTAGAAGCAGACCCATGGTGTCCTCCCAACAGGTGGGCTTCATTTCCACCTCCTCATGCAGCAGCTTCCTGACATAACCCAGCTTGCAGGCTCCCTCTCATGCATGCATCTGGCAGCCCAGCTATGCTGCGTGACAAGCTCGTGCAGCTGGGAGATGCAAAAAGCCTTTGCCCGCCAGAACGGATTTGCAAATATGGGCACCAAAACCTCAAATGACTCCAGTGACAAGCAATTGGAGAGCCTCACAGTATTTCTTTCCTCCTGAGTTTCTTTGCAGCTGTACTGACTTTCATACAAACCAAGGCTTGTTCAGAGGAAGAGCCATGGGGAAGTAGGAGAAAAGAAATGCATGAGAGTTCTTCCAGGACTGTGCGGAAAATGCTGGAGACATCTAGATTTTCTGCAGTGCTGGGGTTGTCTGGAGGTTGAGACTACAGCTTCTTCCTTGTCTTTTTGCTTTGTGAATCACAGACTGTTTCATAACATGGTGCATTTTATTAACTGAGACCCCCTACAGAACTTCTATGTATTTAAGAAGGTAGCAATGTGAGGGCTAGGGACAGAGTGGGAATGTTTGGTGCTGCCAAACACTTATTTGTCTAGAAATGAAACAGTATTTCATGGTGTATTTTATCTGCCTTTAAGGTGATGAAGCAGGCAGAAAGGAAGGGGTCAGTACCAAGTGTTCCCACTCTGTCCCTAGCCCTCACTATCAGTGGTCTTGGGAATGTCTTACCTACCTCTCTTCCTACTTCTGTCCTGTGCACGTATACATATCATTTAAGTGTCTGAAACCCTCAGTGACACTAGCAGCAGCCTTGTATGGTATGTGAGCAGTGAAATTGTTTACCACAGATCAATCTAATACATCTGAAAGACTCAGGCCTCAGTTGCTCCTTGTATGTTGTATTCCTAGCCAATGCTAGCTTTGTTCCCTGCTGCTTTCCCATGGTGATTCGCCTTGCTTGCCCTAACCCTCAGTATCCTCTCGTGGGTTTTTTAATCAACCTTTCATTCATGCTCTATGTCTCATTTCCTTATCTATTACCTTTTCTGTCCTTCTGCTGAAGACTTGTGTCTCACCAACTATCTTCTTTATGCTAATTTGTTGTTGTTGTCATGCTAGTTCTTCCCCTATTCTCCATTCTCCTTCCTTCTCTCTTCTTCCCTTTCCTTCCAGCTTCTTGCATCCCTCTAAATGCAAGCTCATACTGCCTGAAAATTATCTCAGGACCTTCTTCTCCTGAAGCAATGAAAAAATACAGTCTGCAGGTGAATTTGCCTTTTTAATGTAGTTAACATTCCTCCCCTCCTTCAACTGTTTTGCAATTGCAGACTGCTGAGATTAGTGGCATAAACTCCCATCAGGATATTGACATAACCTATAAGTCAGGAAGTTGTTTTAATCAAACCCAGCATCCCATTTGGAATTCTGGACTTAGAAATACAAGGACAGCAGTTTTGAGAGCAGCTGAGAAATAAGGAAATAAGTGCTTGGGGAGAGGGGGGTTGAAAACCTTTTTTTATATATATTATTTCAGTACCTTCTGGTCAGAAGTTGCAGGTGTTTGGGTTTTTTTCTCCCACTGAATCTCCTCCTACACAGAGCACTCAGATGGAGTATTGGGATTAGAGAGGTGATAAAAAGGAATTCAATTGGATGGCTGGATTATTAAGAGGGGCTGTTATCCAGTAAAAGTGTCAGAGGACCTCAGTCCATGGGGCATGGGTGATTACTGTGGATGAATTCCTGGTCCTTGGAGGCCAGGTAGGAGGGCATGATTGTCATGTTTCTCCCCCACCCCTAGTAAAATTTAGAGCAGCCTTGGATAAGCTGCTCATAAAAATGTCTGCTATGTGGCATGGAAAACAGTGAACCAAAGAAAGAATAGAAGATACCCAAAACTATTTGTCAGTCTCTCACTCACAAACTCCACCTCCCTCTGTTTCCTTCCATCCACTCTTGGCTTTGTAAAGAGGCAATCTTTGTCAGCGTGTGACTGACATCCACAGATCAGCAAGGCGAGGACAAAGTATTGACAAGCCATTGCAAATGCTTCCAGTGGCAAAGCTGATAAAGAGGAGGAGGTGCTGTAGTAAAAGAGGGGTGATTGGATGCTATGTACTCTGGTGCCAGTCAATATACCTGCTGTCAATTCAGTCCGGCATTGCAACACTCTAATCTGCTAGGAGAAAGAGAAGTGGCCCATTTACAACCATAATTCGTACATACAGCGGTGTGGAGCTGACATAAAGCATGCAGTTTCTACGTTATGGTGATGAGAGACAAGGGGAGATTTCTGTCCCCAGCTGGTGATCAGTTTAGTCACTGAAGTATGAGGATTGATAGCACTTGTCACTATTAGCCCATCTAATGTTGCTGCAGATGCTACATTTAATCAAATAAACTATGTGGCACAATTGCAGAACAAGGGCCTCTGGCCTGCACCACTGGAAAAGTGGTGGAGCAGATTCCTAAAGAACTGGTGGAGAACTGCAATTGTCCTGCACCTATGTGACAGCAAAAAGGAGAATATGTCCTGCTTCTGCATGGCACGCTTCATAGAGGTAGGTGTTTGTGTGCAGGCATGTGTGTAATTTACTGAGCGCACATGAGAGAACAAAATGAAAGTATCTTGTGCATGGGATCAAGAGTACACAGAGCTCAGAAGCATATAGAGGAAAGGAATGGTTGGGGCAGAAGGGTGTACCCAGTCCCCTTTGGCTGTGTTTCATTACACCATATTCCTGACAAGCTTGTCTTGATATCTGTAGACAAAAGAAGAATCCGAGCATTTGAGAAGATGTGGTGCTGCCTAGCAGCACAGCTTTATAAAGCAGGAAGCGGCTTCTGTGCAACTAAGACTAGAGCCCTTTAGCAAGTTGTGTGTAGTGCAATGAAGGTCTGGAGTTTCTTATGGCCCCCCTTATTAAATGGCAGCCACATTCCCTTTCTACTGCCTTCCAAGATTGTTTGAAACCAGACATTATAGGTTTTCAGGCCTTAACGAGGCCTCTTCTCTTGTCCCACCTGCCACAAACTTGCATGAGACTGCGTGGATGCAGGCACCAGGTAACACTTGGAACAGTGGAGGGAAATGATACTTCGAAAAAAGAGAGGAAACAGAGTAGCATCTGCTCGCAGGTGATGTGCAAGCTCTGCTACCTGCACACAAGACTGCAGGCACACCACTGTTTTCATCCTCTCACCCTCTTTTCTCTGCCTGCCACCCTTCCTCCATACATATCCTCACATTAATGCTTTGTCATACTTCCAATCCCACACTTACATGTGTATTTTTTCCACAACTCATACAGACACATATGCAGAGTCTAATTCTCACATATTTTTTCACCCACCTGTATTTCCTCTCACTTCTCTACAAGCTTTTTCACTGCTTTCCTTACGATGCTCAGCAGCTCTCACCCACACACCCAGATGGTACTCACCGTGTTCCCTATGCTTTCACATTCTCCCATCTTCAAACACCCATCTCTGTAACACAGTTGTTACTACTTTAGTTCAGTCATGACTGTGTCCAGTCAGGTCCACATCTGTGGTCAAGCAGCCCAGAAAAAGATGGGCATGTATCGGAGTTATAAATGAATATGCAGAAGTGTCCGTTTTCTCCAAACTCACACCCTGATAATATAGCCCCCAAGGGGAAGAGTTTGCAGTGTGAACACAGCTGGTTTGTGGCTTTTACTGAAGGAGAGCTTGGGGAGGGAAGTCCAGCCCAACACCTAGCCCTTCAAATGAAGTGACTTGTCAAGTATGCAACTGTGGCTGAAATCTGAAAAGCAGTAAATTTAGCAGCACTCACTTCCACTGACAGCCTGTCATGTGCTTGAAACATAAATAGTGGTGGAGACAAATCACTGCTGTTTTCCTATTAAGCTTTGGCCCACTGGCCTCATAGCTTGCCAGCAGCATTTCTACCTGGCCTGCTGGTGTGCCTCATCTCAGGGATGGATGTGCCTCACTGTTGCAAGCTCTGGGAGGGTCAGGGCAGGAATTATCATACTGTTATTTCCTCAGGTGTCCTTGTTCGTCAGCTGATGCATTTCTCACTCAGGCTATGTGCTGCTGGTACCTCCTCCCTCCACCCAAGGTTGAGGGAACATGGACCCTTTCCCTATAGGGCTCATGGTTTTCACCCTTGCCCCTAATTTGTTCCACATAGCCTTGCAAAGTCACGCTGATGGAGTAAATGAGGCACTGATTTGAATAAGGGAGTAGAGGTGAAGTTTTCCAGAGTGCACCTGAGGGACTTGCAAGTGCAAATGCCATTGAAAGCCACGGGGTCTTGTCCTGTTAAAGCATTTCATGGCTTTTGGAAACCCTTCTTTCAAGCATTAATTCTTATATAACCATTTAATAAAACATGCCATCAGATGCTCACATTAATCTTTACAGAGGTGAGAGACATCATTTCGTGTTCTAAATTGAGGAACCAGAAGCAAATGGACTCAGCAAGCTTCCCCTTCTTCCCTCTCTCTTAGCAGTTTTTGATTCCTCTTCCCCTCTCTCCTCCTTAGAAGATGAAATCACAGCAGTGATTAAGGTGGCCTGCTCTGTGTTGGTTTAATTAGAATGGCTGTTTCAGTTACAGTAGAATTCTCACTGGTGTGCAGCTGCAAAGGCACTCTAATGAAAACCCTGCCTCTTCAGGACATTTGAGGAAAGGAGCCTGTGAGCCCTCAACATGAAATGAATGGCTTTTCATGCTTTTTCAGGTCTTTGGGCTGCCTCTGGCTCCTATAGGAGCAGGAGCCTTGTGTCAGAGCAGGACATGTCTCTCCCCAGGGGAAACAGATGTGCCTGGGGAGGAGGGAGGAATGAGAAAGGTACAGGTAAGTGGATTCATATCCATGACAGTAACAGGTGGATAGAGAGAAGTTAAGCCCAGTGGGACACTTCTAATCAACATGGTTGGCCACGGTCTTCTTATGCCAGCTGTGCTATGGATTTTGGATGTTTTCTGTAAACTTCATTTTAAGAAAGAGTAGTTAGGTAATTGGGGAAAAAGGAAATGAAAGGTATTTGTAGTTGGTCCTCAAACTCCCTCCTAAACTTACAGGGTAACCTGGAAGAAGTCAGAAAGCAGTTGGTTTGAAACTGTTTCTTCTACTCATTGTTTTCTGCCTTCTTCCTTTCCAATGAACCCCCTCTTTTCCCATATCACTGATGGAGACACCCTGTTTCACAGCCATGATTTACTGCAATAATGCTGACAACCGAGGGCTGTGCTTACAGTGTTTGAAAGTTGCAGCTGAAAGCTGAAAGGGTTCAGGGTCTGCATTCACTCTTTGCTTGCCTCCCCTGTAGGACTGTACAAGCTGCAATATTAGGCACTGAGAAAATGCCTTCCCCCTCCTTTGCAGTCAGTGCCTTGCAAGTCTGAGAGATGAAGAGCAAGGGAGTGGCTAACAGCATAGGAATTAAATGTCCTGGACTGAAGCAATCATTTATCTGGACCACTATCACAATGAATCAACAGCAGATATCTCAGATAATAATATCACAGGAGCCAACCCAATTGATCAAAAGTCCCTGCAGCATGTAAGCCCAGACAATATCTTCCCACCACACCCCACCCTGCTCAAACCCTCTGTGATCCTTGCCTTGATACCTTGTGATGCTTCATGCCTGCTCAATCCTAAATCCAGCCATTTAGCCTGATCTCCTGATTCCTTATTATGCTCCCTGGAAAATATCCCCTTTGCTTCTTTCACCAGCAGCAGATATTGTGGATGGAGTCAGGCAGTCACTGTGCTGGATCTAATTGAGAAACATTACAGCAAGGAGAATGGTCAACAGAAAAGCAAACAAAACTATTTTTGAAGGAGCTAATCCACCTGTACAAATATTGGTGCCAGGCATCACAACACACTGACATGTTTTTGAAAGGGTAAATCTTGCTGAGGGGTGGCTTAACTCTTTGACCTCATTTCCTCAGTTGAAAAGTATAGCTGTGTAAAAGATCAGTGGCAAGATCCAAGCTGATACAGAAATCCCAGTCCTTAGGTTTTAGTTGTGAGATCAGCGTTTAGAGTAGCCTCTCTAGAAACAGAGATGAGCTACTGGAATTGCCATCTCGCAAAAGCACAGGATATTCAGGGATTGTGTGATCTGGCCATTAAATGTTTGGCTACAGCTTGCAGAGAAGGAGCTGCAGCAATGTGTAAGCTTTTAAGATAATGCTTTTCCCCATTTCAAGTAAATTTGGGCCAATTTGTGATTTCTCAAGCCTTCTTTCATGTTTCAAACATAAAAGGATTGAATTTTGTGGACTACATTGAATCTCTGGGTTATTTTTTTTTCTGTAGTTTTTAAGTTCGATTTAAGTTATGGGTTCATTCTTAACCCCTCATCCCAAGAAGTATGAGTAGACATAAGACAAAAGGGAACAAACCCATTATATTTAATAAACAAGGAAACACTTTCATGGCTTCCTATGAAAGCAAGCCACTTGATTCTTGCACAATAGTATATAGAGCATGTCTTGCTCTATGGGAGACACAAGACTCTTATAAGGAACATAACAGCAATTTTTAAAAATGCCACCAAGCACAGACCAACCCTATAGTTCCTAGATTGACAGACTGGCACAGTCAGTACCACTGAGTGTCATCACATGAGGTTTTT
This sequence comes from Piaya cayana, assembly GCA_013389865.1. Classification (NCBI taxonomy): domain Eukaryota; kingdom Metazoa; phylum Chordata; class Aves; order Cuculiformes; family Coccyzidae; genus Piaya; species Piaya cayana. The sequence goes on along the minus strand of WAAB01020657.1, from coordinate 47,126 downwards.
CTGAGTCCTGGGGCTGACAGAAAGATTTGTAGAATTAAACTAAGAACTACATTGGAGTCCATCCCTGCTCTGCACTAGCAGGACATGAGTGATACAATTCGGTCAGGCTTCTTGTGGAACTTGTCCTAGATGGGACTTGGTTGCTGTTGATCTTTTCTTTGTTCCTGACTCTGTAAGGAAGAACTTGTCTTCAAACTGTGTAACAATGATAGCATGAGTGCTTTGTCCAAATTGGGAGAGATCACAGGAAAAGGATTACATGAAGACAAATGAGAGGAAACCAGCTGACAGAGTCACTGGAGACTGTAACGGCTGGCTACTTGCTGTTGTGTTTTAATTGCCTTTCATAGTTTTCCATGACACATAAGAAACCCTCATCCCCTGCATCAGCTCTCAGCTTGCATTGCCTTCCTGTGCTTAACATGGTGGGAAACAAACACCAACTGATACACACACACACTGTTCCTCCTGCCAGGAGCAACCACTGGCCTATCCTGTCTTTGACCATGGTGGAGGAAGAGGGCACGGTTCCCCACAGAGCTGACCATGTTGCTGGGAGCAATTGATTGACTGCTATCTACGTGCGCACATCGAATAACCCCTGTGCCTGGGCTGCAATTGTCTGTTGGACCTCCTGTTTACAGCCTCCATTTAATTAGCTGTTCTGGCATGGTCTCCTCTGCCTGGAGGACTTACCAGCTCCTGCCTTCTTGATACACTCAAAGGTCATCTCAATGATTCATCTAGCTGATTACACCTTCTATTTCATGTTTTTTGTAAAGTAACCTAAAAAAGGCTGTGGGCAGAAATTTGGGGATGCAGAAATAGTACAACTATTGGTTTGTTCAAGTTTATATACCATTTTCTTGGCAGTAGAATTAAGGCTTGATGTTTGGTAGCGTGGTCATGCCAGCTCACGTTGCAGCATGCAACATTTAGGGAGTATAATATTGTAGCTGTGACATTAGATGACTTAATTTACCTCATGGTTCATAATTTACTTTACACATTGGCATCACAGCCAAGTTGTGTTCAAGAGCAATTCATCTATCCAAAAAATGCTGTTTGTTTTCATTAAAAAAAGTGTTAGCAAATTTGGGTTAAATTCAGTAAGCAATTTGGGGGGAAAAAAAAAGAAGAAGAAAGTGATTTTCTTTGACACTTCTTTTTTTTTTTTTTTTTTTTTTAAATTATACCTCAAGTGTAAGGAGAACATTAATTCCTTTTCCTGGTTCAGTGAAGAGGAGAAGAAAAATACGGGTTTTGACCCAGAGCAGGCTTGGATTTTTTTTGCAGTTGGTGGTTCCTGTGCTTTCTTATGTTCACATATGGGTTTTGAATGGAAAATACCATCCGCTGCTGAGATGCAGTGGTATATTGCACACCTGCTCTGTGCCCACACTCAGAGTTGTGTGTGAGAAAGCATTATGACCTTTAGTGGTCATTTATGAATCATCTGATCATAGAAGCATAGAATCATTTGGGTTGAAAAAGACCTTTCCAATCACTGAGTCCAACCATAAGCCTATCACTGCCAGCTCCACGAAACCATGTCCCCAACTACCACGTTACTAACGGCCACATCTGCACGTCTTTGAAATACCTCCAGGGGTAGTGACTCAATCACATTACTGGGCTGCCTTTTCCAATCCAATGTTTACAACCCTTTCTGTGAAGTAATTTTTCCTGATAACCAGTCTACCCTGGTACAATTCCCTCTCATCCTATGACTCTTTGCTTGGGAGAAGAGACCAACACCTACCTTGCTATAACCTCCTTTCAGATAGTTGTAGAGGCATGATAAGGTCTCCCATCAGACTCCTTTTCTCCAGGCTAGACAGCCCCAGTTCCTGCTCTTCATAAAACTTGTTCTCCAGCCCCTTCACCAGTTTTGTTGCCCTTCTCTGGATATGCTTCAGCACCTCAGTGTCTTTCTTGTAGTGAGGGGTCCCAAACTGAACGCAGGATTCAAAGTGCAGCCTCACCAGCACTGACTACAGGGACACAATTACTTCCCATCCTGCTGGCTACACCATTTCTGATACAAGCCAAGATGCTGTTGGCCTTCTTGGCCACCTGAGCCACTGCTGGCTCATGTTCAGCTGGCTGTCAACCAGCACCCTTAGGTCCTTTTCCAGCAGGCAGCTTTCCAGCCACTCTTCCTCAAACCTGAAGCATTGCTTCAGGTTGTTGCGACCCATTTGCAGGACCCAGCACTTGGCATTCTTGAACCCCATACAGTTGGCTTCAGCCCATCAATCCAGCCTGTCCAGATGCCTCTGTAGAGCCTTCCTTTTCTCAAGTAGATCAGCACTTCTGCCCAACTCGGTGTTTTCTGCAAACTTACTGTGTGAAGTGCAAGTGGAAATTCAGAGATGCAGCAGATCTGCTGTGGCTGCTTCAAGCAGACAGCCTCCACTGACAGGCACCCACGACTGAGATGAAAGCTGCATCTGAACTGTCAGGTCCTGGCTTCCAGATGCTGGGCAGAGACATCAATGACAGTGAGTTGTTCCCAAGTGGTCTCTCCCACTGGATTTGGTCAGTGATGTCCCTTGAGAGACAGCACAGAGACATCGTTCAGTCTGGGGAGGCTGCTTTCAACCTGGAAGGTTTTATTTGAATGCTAGATGCTTGGGGCTTGGTGAGAAAGTTGCTGTGAAAGTGGCAGGATTTCTTAACCCTGGCTGTGCCAGCAGGTGCTCACAGTGCCTCAGCTGAGGAGCTCCTAGGGTGCAGTCTTTGGCTCAGAAGGCATGGTAGACAGCTTTGCACACAAGGGGGAAACACGATCACTGATGAGCAAGGTCCCATGAACACCAGGGGAAACCATGCCGGGGTGTTCCTTCCAGATCTGACTCATTTTCATTCAGGAAGACAGAGTGGGTCCAGGACACTCCCTGGCACTGCACTAGGTTTTTGGTTTATGTGTAATAGCTACAGACCTAAGGGCATGGGAAGCATGAGGCCAGCTTAAACAATAAATACCCTGCTGTGCCTTGCTGCTTAAATAGAGTAATTACTGCCTTACTACATGTGACCCCGCTGTTCCTGTCCCTCTGGCAGTTGTTTCATGGTTCCCTTTACACAAGGGATGTCTGTGTCCCTCTCCATGCTATACATCTTTCTCTTTGCCACCATCTCGTCTCCTGTCCCTCATGTGCTCAGTGTGTTTCTCTTTATTAGTAGCTAACTACCATTTCTCTTTTTCTCAGCCATTGGAGAATCTCACTTTGTGTGCATTTCTCTCTCCCAGCCACTATCCCTCTCTTCACTCTATTTCCCTCTACATTTTATCTTCTCTATTTTTCTCTTGCTCTCAATCTTTCCCCATTTTTACCACTTCCCATGTCACACTAGATTTTGTGCCTTCCCTCCTTGCTGCATTAGCTATCCCTTTGCTCATCCACCATCTGCTGCTCTCCACTGATCTCTTTGCTAAAAACAAGCCTCTTCAACTGAGGCTCAGAAAAAAAAAATGCCAAGCTCATTGGAATCTGTGAGGGCTGAAGAGACAGACTGATAAGTAAAAAAATTCAAAGTTTTGAATTAAAAAAGATAAAAATCCCAGCTGGAGGTAAAACAAAAACATTATGTCAAAGGCTCCCTTAGCTATTTTTGTCTTTCAAAAGCCTGTTTCTAGGGAATGTACGGTGCAGAGGGAAGGAAAAAAGTTAGGTGAGCAAAACCTTAAACAATAAATGGAGAGTGCAGAGAGAACAAAATCTGCAGCTCAGCATTGGAAGTTGCTACATACAAAACAACTTCAAATGGCATTTATTGATTTGCAATCTTCTTTATCCCCTTGCATCTTGTTTAAGGCAGAGGAGGACCCAACAAAGATGCATAACCCCTTCTTCTCTCCCCTCTTCTCAACTACAAAGAGGCTTGGAAGGAAAACAACACAGAAGCAGGATATCTGATCTCTTTCTCCATGTACCAAATGCAAACAGATACTTTCAGTGGGTCAGAACATCAGTTTAGTTCAAGGCTTTGAATGGTATTAAGAAAAAAATAATAAATAAAAAAATAGAGAAAGAAACAAAGTAATTTCTGTACAAGATGGAGCACAACATTGGATGCACAAGCAGGAGAGTATGGAGTAAAATGTGGCTGCCACCTCTGCAAACTAGCTTCCCTTTTGGAAATGTAAGGAACTAGGGCATGAAGGGAAAGACCTCTTTGGTAGAGCATGTGGCTGAAATCATTGCTGGTCCCTTGACTACCTGAAAGAGCTGTCTGCACACAGTACAAGTGAGTTTTCCTCTGGTTGTGCATAATTTCTAGAAAGGAAGAGTTTAGCCTTTCAAGGGAGAGTGATGGTGCACAGTAGTAAAAGGGGCCATTTGAGCAGAGGTGGGAAGGACCCATAAATAAGTAGGGAGGATGTAAGTTTGCATTTCTGCACAGACAGTGGAATTTATGTCTTAAAAAAATACATAATAAGTAAAACATAGAATATATGTTTTTAATGTATTTCTCTCATATATATGAGACCATAGGCAGGCATCACTTCAATAGGGGACAATTTAAAGAGCCTATAGGGTTGTACAAGGCTGTCTCCAAAAGATGAAGGATACGGGGGCTTTTTGCCAGCAAGCTAACATTACTGAGCAGGTTTGCTGTTTGGGTTCACTATGTACTTTACTGGGTCCAATTAAGAAGCCAGGGGATAGGAAATGAGGCTGAGGCAAGAGGGCCTTGAAAGCCCTTCCTCCTGCCCACATCTAAGCTGCTTGACACAGTTCTCTCTGCAAAAAGGTCTCTACCAGCTCCAAGCAGCAGCAGGCACCTGGCTTACTCTGGTCAGGGTTGTTTCTTGTTGGTTTGATTGTCAAAAGCCTTCCAGGCTCATACTCTGTATCTCCAGCCTCCAGAACAGAAAGCTCCTCTTTCTGATTTACTGGATCAGAGGCAAGGAGCTATGCCATGCAGGATGGCATTTCATGGGCCTGCAGCAACAAACTAAACTAACTATGAACATGTGAAAAGCAAAAACCCTGCAGGGAAGAAGGTTGCCTGGAGTCATGGGAAGGGATGCTCTGGGATGAGAACAACTGCACTGTACAAGGAGTCATCCCCCTGAGGGAAACCTGGAAAGCCCCTCATTGTGAAGGGGATGTACTAAGCCACACAGTACAGCCAGGGGACAACCCAGGTCAGCAAGGAAGGTTTGGCAGTAGGGTCAGGATTTTGTCCCTGGATGACATGCTCAAGGCAAATGTCTTAATGAGAATGGAGTGGCTCATTTACCAGGAGCTGGCAGTCCCTCTCTTTACTTTATAGAATATATTCATTGTTGTCAGTACCAAAGAGCATTGTCCAAGCCTTCTCCCTTCCGGCTTTGATAAACTGCATAGTGACAACCATCAGCTCCCTGTCAAAGCTGGCTCCCACGTGGAAACATTTGTAAATTCACTTGGTGTATAGAGCTCTGTTCCGCACCCCAACCCCCCCACACCACACCCTTTGCCTGAGAGGTTAAGAGTTATGTGACTCACCTAATCTGGCTGCCAAGGTGAATTAGTGAAAACATCTCTGTGCTCTGTGCAAGATATCACAACCTGACATTTTTCTAACACACAATGATACATCTTTCCTCTCCCTGATCTATACTATGACACTTCCATTTTATATAAATGCTTTTTGTTAGAAATGGTTAATGTACTCTTAGAGGGGACAGGGCTGCAAGCAAAACAATCTGTCTTGCAAGTGAGAGTATCTGAGTTCTTGTAGCAAAATGTTGATGCCCAGGGTTGAAACAGGTCACCAGTGCAGGGACAGGAACAGTGCTAGCACTATGTCAGCAAGAGATGTTCATAGTAACTTCCCCTCAAGTGTTATGCTCATATCTGTGTCCTGGAGCAGGGGACTGAGGAGATGAATAGGCCTATTGATGTCTTTGGCTTGCCCTTTGAAACAGAAATACTCCCTTTCACTCATTCCAAGAGAGCTCCACTGGCCAAACCAGCAGCTCACCATTTCTTGGGAAGTGTTTGTAGCTGTAAAAGCCTTCCTGTTGGACATGGTGCACAGTTTAGACTTTAGGTGCATATACATATGCAAGGGAGAAGCTGAAAAACATCTTCCCTTAGGAAAGTGTGTACCCTTTTAGGATACTTTGGAGCTCCATTGATGTGATTCTGTGACAGACAGACTTAACAGCACCCTTAATGAGGGTGCCACTCCATTAGAGCTGGTTAAGTCACCCTCAACCTTCTTTTCATTATGGTGACAGTCTTGTGACAAGGGCAAATTGCAGGAGAAGCAAGTCCCACTTGGAATGAACCCTGTGTATAAACAAGACAGAATTGCAGAGCAAATGATTTGCAAAGCAGAGGCAAATTACATTTTAACCTTTTCTTTGTGAGTCTTTCCCTGACGCCTGGTTAACTTTCCAGTCAACTGGCTGACCTCTCAGTTGGGAAGGCTGCTGTAAAAGGAGGGGAGTGTTGGTTTTCATTTCAAACTGGGAGTGGGGTTTTCAAAGCGTATGGTAGCTGTATGTGATAAGAAGATATGGAAATTAAAAGAGTTTCTAACCAAAAATTAATCATGCCATGGCAAATCCACAATCTATTGGCTGTACAGACAGTAGCATGGTACAGAAGTTGCAATGCAATTCTTCATCTGCGTTCATCCATGGTAACACCTCATCTGAAATGCTACATTCAGTTTGGGGCATTGCACTTCCACAAAAATGCGAACTTGTCAGAGAGGTCTAAAAGGAAAGAACAAGTATGATCAAGGGTCTTAGAAAATCTCACCTATGGAGAAAGGTTGACAGACCTGGCAATATTCAGCCTAAAAAAAAAGAAAAAAGGTGACAACCGAGGGAGGAACATAAGTGATTTAAAAGTTGATAAAAGGCTATTGCAGAGAAAGAGGGAATGATTTGTTCTTCTTTTTCTGTAGTGGCTATGAAAAAAATTATAGCTTTAAATTGCAGCAAGGGAGACTCAGGTCAAACTTCAGGGAAATTGTTCCAGTGGTAAGGACAGTAAAGCACAGGAACAGATGGTCTGGAGCAGCTGCAGAGTCTCTGCCGCTGGAGGGCAGAGGATGGCTGTCTCCCTAACATGACCCGTGTGTCCTGCCTTCAGACTGGGGAATGGGCTAGATGGTGACTGAAGTTCCTTCCATTACTATGACTCACCTAAGTCTGGTCCTACAGGAGTTTAAAATTCCCTAACATATTAATGAGCTACAGCGATAAAAAGCACCTGTAGAAATCCCACCCTGCTTCCTTCTCACCTGGCTCTCTGTAGCATCAGCCCCAGTACACAGCAAATGATTGACAGCGGTATCCCAGAGCACTGGATGGGCAGCTGGAGCCAATTTCCTCTCACACCCTTGTAAAATGCACTGTTGCCATGCAGTAAGGCCTTTCAGCAGACTGTTGTGGGGTACAAAAAAGGCATCAAAGCAGTTGTAAGTTTTAGACGTAGCTATGAGATTTCTGCTCACTAAACCATCTGGTAGGGGCTGGAAAAGGGACTACTGGTTAGCCGCACTGAAAGACAGAGAGAAAACCTTGTTTTTGCATTACTTTAATAGGTACACTGCTGTTTTCATGCTGTGTCTCCATGACGGGGGGTGGTTTTCCCCTAGAATGATTCTGAAAATTGCCAGGGGAAATAAAAGGCAAAAGTAATTGTGTAAGAGATGGAGTTCTGAGCAGATTTTGAAGTTGCTAAAGTCCTTATTTCTGAGGGAGATGAGAAATGCATGCAACTGGCATCCCCAGACTGGCCTGGCCAAACTGCAGCAAACCTGTGCGTGTGTGGTGGGATTCCGCAGGAATTTTAACTACAGAGGTGGGGCTTGTGCTCTGCTTTCACACTGTGCCATGAGGCCAAGGACAACAGCCCTGTCCTCACACACGCTATTCGAACTCCATCAAAGAACTCAAGCAATTACATGAAGTCGGCAGGGTTTCAGAAATGCTTGGCACCTATTGAACTGAAAATGTCTTCTGGGCAAAATGTTGTTTTGGAAAATCTGACCACTCTCTAAGGAGCCTGAATGGGAGCCATTGTGAGCTGAGGATGGGTTTCTTTGGTTTTTTTTTTTGTTTGTTTTTGAAACCTGGCTTTTACCTTTTGAGTGTTGAGGGATGCCATCTCTAAACATACACAGACACACAACAGGGGCTTGTGGCTTTGCATGCTACAGAACAGTGCCTGCAGCCAGCCCTCACAGAGGAGGGAAGCATCTCCCTTTATAGTGCTGCCAACATAGTTCATAGTCCTTCTAGCAGGAATGTTACTTTGCTTTCTGAAAAATAGACTATATATACCAATACTAATATTTCATGCTTCCCTGGCACCTTTCATCCAACTATTCTAATGTGTTTTACATGGGTTAACCTCACTGCCCTTCTCTAAGCAGGAGGTGATGGGAGAGAGTGGCTAATAGCTGCAGTTCACAAAGGGAGAGCAAGGGAGTGACTCACCCAAGGTCATACAGTGAATTAAAAGCAAGGCCACAGACCTCCCCTGATTCCTGCCCCTGGCTGTAACCCTGGTGCTCAAGTTACTGCTTTCAAAACTGTGTTAGTGAGGCAGCACAGTTTAAATGTGTCATTTCATATGTACAATAGATTAGGGATTCATAATGATTATTGGTCTCTGTGGATCAAATAACGCTTTGTTTCACTCTATTTGGCCATATTTAACAGTAGTTCGATCTGTTTGATGGCACTTCAGAGTGGTGGTTGCTCTGAGAGACAGAGAGACAGTTTTCACAATTTTGCAGTGGCCAGGAGGATGCTGACAATACACCATATCTATAGCCATCTACCTCCTGACTAGCCCATTGGTCACAGACTGACTAACCTCCCCTGGTAGTCAGCTGGCACACCAGTGAACTTGCTCTGATCTCACATGGTGGACATTTTGCTTCTTGGTCTGGTCAGCTTGTAGGATGCGACATTTTGGTACCATTTGTATGCTTCCTTCCAGATTTTCATAACCCTTGTTTTCCATAACTAAATACAATGGTAGTATCTTGCTGATACAGCTTCTGAAAGAACTTTAAAATCACTCATGACTGCTGTTTATTTGCAGAATCCCTGTTGTGATTGTTCCTCCATAGTAATTAAGCAGAAGAGTTCCCAAATCTGAATGCCTAACAGAGCTGCTATTTGTATTTTTCTGTCCTACCAGGCAGAGAGTTTGAAGGCGAGGAGGAGTATCTGGAGATCCTAGGGATCACACGAGAGCAGTCGGGCAAGTACGAATGCAAAGCTGCCAACGAAGTTGCTTCAGCAGACGTCAAGCAAGTCCGGGTCACTGTGAACTGTGAGTACATCACAGCTGGAGCAGGTCCATGGGGAGAGCTTTGCCCATAAGCAGGGGTGACTTTAGAATAAACAGACACGCCTTTCTGGGTTTAAACTATATGATCTGAAATAGGAGGAGGAGGGAGAGTGCTGAGGAGACTATCTGCAATAAGATGCTTATTTCAGGGTATATTTTGTGCTTTAAACCTGGGAATATGTAAGAAAAGAAAGAAAGAAAAAAAGAGAGAGAGAAAGAGAAGAGCTGTGAGTTGCTCCTGTCTTTCCCCTCATAAACACTGGCAATGCCTTGTTTTCACTCATTGATATCTGGAAGAACAGTAGAGTGAAGCAAAACTTCAGCAGGGAGAGATAAGGGAGGGTTCAGCTGGCTTGGAGCAAACACATGCCTGCCTGCATCCAGCTATCTTGGCAGTGCCTATATGAGTATCACAGCCTGGGGAATCTGGGGAGATGTGCAATAGAGGCATGCCCACAATGAAAGGGTGCAGGAAGGACTTTTATACTGGTTTCAAGTCATCAGCATAAAGCCCTCTCTAAAACACTTTCTGTGCATCAATGCAATACAGAAAGGGCTTGACCAAAGGAGACAGTAACACACCCGAAAACACTCAGAGGCACAGTTAGCCATGTGGCCTTACATCCACACCTGTATGCATCTTCAGCAGGTGTTGCTCTACTGAGTGGGGCATGGATCCCATCTGCTCAGACAGATGTCCACTTCAGTCTGCTGGCTTGCTTCTCTCACAGTAACACAAGATATTTCAGACTGATGTTATTCTTATCATCCTGTGTGTATGTATGTCCACCTCCATATTTGTATGGCTCATATTTGGCACTAGAGTGATTGAAAGTTAATATCCCCATCTGCCTACTCTGTTTCCTCCTTGGAGGCTAATACCTCTGCAACAGAGATGGATGAATGGGAGGTATATCCTCTCCTGACCTTCTTCAATTTACACAATAGAATATTAAGTTAAACTGAAATTAGAGATGGTTGCAGGCGTGTTTCAGGGTGTGTATGCATGGCCTTGATATATTTTCAGCACTCTCAGGGAGCGGGTTAAGGTAGAGAGCTGACAGCAGCAAGTGTTTAAGCCCATTCCACTCTAATTTGCCACCACAAGTGGTTTTAACACCTTTTTAATACCATTCTTGCACTTCTCTTTCTTTCCTTTTGGGCCATCAAATCAGATCAACTTGTTTAGAAGGCAAGGTTACAGGCTCCCCACAGTATCTTCAAAATCCACACTTTTTAAAAAATTCCTTAGAAATTGGGTGGCAGTACTTTAATATCAGCTGCTTTATTGACCAAATTTTGTCACTAATGAGAAACTGAAGTAGCAGATTTTATGCACTAAAACTGTTGAGGATTTTTTTTCTGTCAAAACCAGCTGAGTTTATAAACCCAAGACATTCCGTGAAAACCAATTAATATTTTCAAATATTTCTGTGAAACATAATTTCAACATGGTTGAAACAGATTGTTTGTATAAAGTCAGAATGTTTGATTTTGACTTTGTTTCAACTTATAATAACTATGCTAAAGTAAGATCTTAAACATTTTTACTGTTGGAATATGTGAAAATATAATGCGATATGGTATTGAAATATTATTATATTGCCTAATTTGTAATGTGTAACAAATTATGATTTTCTTCAGGACAAATCTTTTATTTTGGAAGAAAGGGAAAAAATCTAAGGGGTCAGCGGGCCATGCCCAGGAAAAAAATCAGTGCTATTTGTGGAACAAAAGCTAGACATTTGCATACATCATTACTTATATTGCTTCCTTAAACTACACCACAAGCAACAGAAAGTGGGGAAACTACAGTTAGTTTGAAAAATGGGACCTGCCCAACCTCCAGAGCTTCACTGACCATGTCTTATCATTCACTGATGCTGTGGAGCACACAGCTTGTCAGCCCAGACTGCAGAAGAGAGCATCCTCACTTTGCTTTGGTCTCACACTACCACCTTCAGGCTTCCCAAGTAATGGTCCCTGCACATCACAGACAGGGAAACTGAGGCCTGTGGTAAAGTCAAGGGAAAGCAAGCAAAGGGTATCCTGGCTTCACTAGGAGCGAACAGCACAACATGGAGCGGTTGCTTTCTGAGTACCCTCGGCTGGTTTGTTCAGGGCCACCACCTGTGCCTTCCCTGAGAAAGCTCTGCAGCAAGCAGATTGACCTTCACTAAGCAGGCAGCCTTGGGGCCAGCAGTGCCTTAACAAGAGCCGTGGTGGCTGAGGTATGACCTGTCCATCCATATGGACTCTGTCCTTTAAAAACCTGAGGAGGGTGGATAAGGCAGGAACTGCGTAGAGCCAGAGGCTAGGGAGCACATGCCCGTTGGTGACATTTTCTAGGCCCACAGAAAAGTGCTTGTTCATTTTGTGACTCACCTCTTGGGCCACATTCAGTGAAGTGGAAAAGGCTTTTCTCACGGCAGTCAGCAAGAAGATATGGTGATTGAACCAAAAAATCACAGAAGGATACTCAAAAAATCACCTTCGCTATCCTTTTATTACCCCTTCTTCTTTCCAAATTAAAATATTTACGTGAACCTACAGCCTTTGGATGTAGGACTCTATTTATGTACACTTATTAATATTTATGATGTTAGAAGGCGCACTGCAATATCCCTAAAGCCCTGCATAAAATCCTGATTAAGGTCAGGAAAGGGATCACATTGAGATGGCTAATATGTTCACAAACAAACTTCTTTCCATACATTTTCCAAGCAGAATTTTTTTTTTCTTTGACTGACACAATCCATTTCTATTCTTTTTTTGGCCTTTCAGTGTTGGGATGGATACAGATGGCAGAGCTGTTCTCTGTACATGCAGAGTGCTCTTTATGGTAACGAGTCTCAGCAAAGTAGCTGTTTGAGTTGCAGCCCTATAATCTCTGTGTGTGCAAGTATTAGTGATGAGAGACAAGACAGTTATTCCCTGATCCCTCTCAGCAGCCAGGTGGAAATAGCTCTACCTTTTAACATGTAAAGCTTGTTGCTTAACATTTTGAACACAGGGCTAGGATTAAAACACTGACACCTATCCTATCCAGCACCCAGCCAGCACTGACACCTAGCTCTAACTGAGCACACCAATATGTTTCCCTAGTTTTGTTTGCCCATGGCACAACTCTCAGGCTTCAAAGTAAGCAGAGATGGAAGCACCATGCTGGGCTGAGGGCAGGCTTCATGCAGAGCAATCTCAAGCAAGCCCTTTTGGAGTCTGTGAGAAAACATGATGTCCAAGAAGGTTTGGGCAGGATTTGTAGCCTTAGACACATAAGGGAAGCATCTCATAAAGTAGTTTGTCACTTAAAGATGCACCCACAGATCCTGCTAAAGCTTTTCCTTTTTACTTTTATTTCTCTCATATATGTTACCTCAGTCCTTTCCTTTCTTATAGTTTTGGTATGAGATACAGAGGTTGTATGGAAAATAGTTTTCATGCTAGTGTTAACTGTCCTTCTTTCTGCTATCTTTTTTTACTCTCAATGAAGTCTTTCTGTTACCATTTCTCAGATGAGCCCATGCAAACTAAAGATCCACAGGTAAATAATCATAAATTCAGAAGTCCATCATTAACCTTAACTCTGCATATATATGCCTGTGCATTTATGACAGAACTTTATTCAGTGTTTCTGAAGAGAAGCACGTGTAAGGAGTAATGTTAATGCACTGTATTAGGGAGAGTTCAAAGAGCAGGTGTTCCCCAGAGGAGCAGAGGGGCGGTGTATGCCGCAGCAAGCAGCAGTGATGAACCACCACTAGTCCAAATGGTTTGCATGAAGAAGCCAGCCCTGATATAATTTCACTGTTTCATTCCACCTGAAAGTGTAAGAAGTCACCATGTGTTTTCTTCTTGCAGACCCTCCCACCATTACAGAGTCCAAGAGCAATGAAGCGGCCACAGGACGACAAGCCTTACTCCGGTGCGAGGCATCAGCAGTGCCCACACCTGATTTTGAGTGGTACAGAGATGATACCAGGTAAGACCATTAGCTCACTTCTTCCCTTCTCTCCTTTCCAGTCCACTCAATAAAGGATCTTTAGACAATCACTTGTCATCCACCCCAGCTCTTCGCCTCAAACAAATTACTCTTTACAAAACTTAGAAGTTGCTATGGTTCCATCAGCCTCAGTAGAGCTAATGTGATAGGGGCTGGAGGAGGCCCCTCTCTGCACTGGGGCTGCTGAAAGTAGTGCAGAGGATGGGGTCCATGCCTTTAAGTAAGTTATGGACCAAACCACAAACATCAAGAGATCTTTCTTCCTAATGATATTCATGCATTAAACAGACCATGATGCAGACAAAGAAACAGACAGTGTTAGTCTCAACAACAGAATCTGAATAACACCACTCTAGGTACTTTCATCTAGGAGCAGGTACTGCTGGGTATAAGCTTCCCTCATCTGTGTGACCTGAGCCACTCCAATCTGCACATGAGAGAAAATGAGAAGAGGAAGGGATCTGACCCTTTTGTCCCTGAGCATTTACCTGGTGCTAAGAAGCTTGTTTTTTATCCTTCTTCTTAACCTAACCCACATATACAGGCTCATGGGTGACTTTGCTTCAGTAATGCACATATTTGAGATATGAATTGGTGTGTTTCACTAAAAAACACTTGTCCAAGTACAAACTAGCCCTTTGGTGGCAGTGGTGTGTTCATTTCCATGTGTCAAGAATGTGCTGAGTAAAGAATTCCTCCCTTTCCATCATCTCATCTTTTCTTGCTTCTCCACTGCTTCATCAGTGGCGTTTCTCCCCACTACACTCCTTCCTTTCATTCTCTCCACCTGCTTTCCATCAATGCCTTTTTTGGTCTATTTTCTTCTCACATCTCCTTCCTGCTTCCCTCCATCCTCACCTGCCAGCCAGGCTGAATGACTTTGGTTTGCTGCGTGCTGGGCAGTGATTTCCTTCCCAATATGCAACTACCATCACACTACATACCTCTTCTCCTGTCTTCCCAGGATAAATAGTGCCAATGGTCTGGAGATAAAGAGCATGGGGACCCAGTCTCTGCTGATGGTGGCTAACGTCACTGAGGAACACTACGGGAACTACACCTGTGTGGCTGCCAACAAGCTGGGAGTCACAAATGCCAGCCTATACCTTTACAGTAAGTATGGGAGAGGGTGAAGGGAGGTCCACATCGCTTTCACAAAACCCAGGTTGTGTGGGAATCACACAGTGACCAGGACGCAGGAAAACATCTGCTTGTCCCCTGCCATAAACCTCCATCCATGAAAAGGCTTTCAGTGTTCTGCTTCAGATTCCTACATATTCATATATGCCATGAAACACAAACATAGCCAAATTACAAGGTTTACAGTCCGGCCTTTGATTGACTTCCTTTGTTGAAGTCAGATTTTGTCAAAATAAAAAAAAACAAACATGTTTGTTTTAAAGCAGGAAAGAAAAACCCCTTTAGAATGACAGCCCCTTTAATAAGGAGACAGAAGGCCAGGACTCGGAGGGTCTGTGACAGCTGAGATATGACAGGTAATTCAGAGAGATGGAGAGAACTAGCCACCCAGCCTGAGGAGAACAGGAAGGAGTCAAGAAAAAGAGGAATGAGTTTAAAAATGAAAGGAAGAGAAGTGGGAAAAGACAGAATGATTTAAAGGGGCACATGATAAGGAGCATGGGGGAAAAGGTAATCAGCAGATGAAATATGGAATAAAATTCCTTGGATCTTGTTCTGCTACCTTTCAGTTACTGAGTTTGTCATGTTAAGTGTAAACAGACAGAAGTTGATACTAGACCAACTCTGTGCTGCTTCTGCCCCTCACCTACTGCCCATGCATATGTACAAACTGTGACATATTCAAAACATGGGCTTGACTTGGACCACATACTGTTATTGCCACCAGAAGTAAACTGTAGCAGAATGAGGCTCTCACAGGAATGGACACATAGGTACAGAAGTGACTTAGGACTCTATTACTCTGACTGTCCCAAAAACAATCGGGCCACGACCTGCATGTCCTTTTAAATAGGAAAAAAAAGAAAAGCTATGTAAAGTGGTCTTAGTATGGGGCACAGCTTTGTCTGGTTTCTACTCGGTGTGGTCAGATTAATCAAGCCATCAGAAAAAACAGATTAATTTGGTTTGGGAGGGTTTGGGGTTTTATTTGTTGTTTTTTGTTTGGGGTTTTTTGATTTTTTTTCTTTACTAATGTAGTGTAAAAGGCTAAATCTATTGGCATTCTTTGTTAACCACCTCTGGATTTATTTCATGGCAGTTTGAATTTTTGTAAGTTTTGGGTGCATTCTGTGGAATTTTTTCTAAAGAACAGACATTATCATAGAAGAACATATATTTGATTGCAGCACACAAACAAAGCAAATTTCTGCTTTGAAAGTCTTTTCACCCTAGTCTTGTGACTGTCATGAGATTCAAATAAAATCCTCAGGCAGCAATTTGGAACACAATTTTCAAATACTCCAGATTTGTTCTTGCTGATATTAATATAATGCTAAGTTTAGAATCCATTATTAGTGGCTGAATTCTAAATTTGGCCCTCTCTGTTGGCTCCTATTACACAGATGAGACAAAATGCATCACTGAAAAAAAATATAAGATGAAATTCAATAATGTATGCATGTGCATGTGATTCTAGCTGGAGGGTTGCTTTCGCTAGAAAAGCATTTTGCATGACTCCAGAACTTCACCTTAAAGGATCTCAAAGGATTTGCTAGCAATGAATATTTTAACATCACAAGTTATTTAGAAATGAGAGAGTGTTATTAGCACCATTTTGTAGTAGGAAACTAAGGTACAGAGTGAGGAAGAGGTTTACCTGTGGTTGTGAACTGAGTGGCAGAACCCATAGAAGATGCAAGGAGATCTTGTGAAGGCATTAACTATTCCAGGAGGAAGTGTGGCAACTGTTAAAGACAAATTGCAGCAGCAAGGGTCCTATTTTAGCCTCCTTTTGATGTGTATGAAGAAAACATTCCTTCTTTCAAATTGTTGAATTTTGTTTATCAATTTTACCTTAGAAGTTCAAGGACTATTTATGCTGGAAAACACCAGAGTGCTTCACAGGAGCCAGAAAAATGGAGGTGCAGGAGCTGAGAGAAATTCAGTGATTTTCAGTGGACTGTCTCTAACTTTTATTCTCATTGCTTAGCTAATTCCTATTTCTTCAATATGTAAGTGCTTCATATTGTTTCAGGAAATCTCTGTTCTCCTTTCTGTTAGTGTGGAAGAGAGAAAAAGAGAGTAAAAAAATAATTCAGGCAAACTACAGCTGTTATTTCTAAGGTTTAGAAATCAGGAGGAAATGAGTGAAGGGAATCAAGTTTCATAAAGAAAGCAGCTCAGAAAACCTACAAGCCCAGATGAAAAAAATGCTGTAGTGATGACACCATAGCTGAAATGCACACTCCCAGCCACACACCGAGGCTGAAAAATAAAGCAGTGCCAAGTTTTTTCAGGGTAGAGCAGATGCTCAAATACTTGGAAGTGGTTGTCATCCCTAGAATCAAAGATTTTATTTCTTTGTTAAACAGAGAACAACCTCACTGTAAAGCAGCATCCCACTAGGGAGTCAGCTACAATGATGTTTCCTCAGTGTCCCATTGCAGCACAAAAAAAAAAAAAAAAAAAAAAAAAAAAAAAAAAAAAAAAAAAAAAAAAAAAAAAAAAAAAAAAAAAAAAAAAAGGCATCCAGGAGTGAAGAAACAACCAAAGAGTTAATAATGAGGTACTGGCAGCTTTGCTTTAGGTGGAGGGCAGAAGAGGAGCTAGCAAAATGATGTGAAAGAACGGTTTAGCAATACAGAAGAATGAGTGACTACCATTCTAGGAAATCTCAGCCAGCATTAGATATCAATGCCATAGATAGAAGATGCATTAAAATACAAAAGCAGCTCTCTTGAGCTGTATGAATAGCTAGCTAGTGATCTTCCTTAAAGGATGTAGCAGCAGGATTGCCTACTGTAGGTGGAGAGATTTATACTCCTCACTCCTGGAGACTGAGTTTACAACAGCATAAAACTGGCCATGCCAGAGCACTGTCTTAACCATGAAATTGTCTCCAACAGCAGTATGGAATATATTTGCAGAGAGAGTACTTGGGTACAGTCTGATGATACAACTGACCTAATAGCTTGACGCCATCTCTTCCTCCCTACTCCTTTTGCTCCCCCTGTTCTCTGCCACATGCTTTTGTCCTTTCCCTTAATCTGGTACTAGGTGGACAACCCACTGAACCAGTTCAACCTGCTGAACCAGTGGAAAACTACTGCCCACTCCTCAAAATACCTCTAAACATTTTCTTTCGTTGTACTGAGCTGAATTAGTCCATGGAGGGCCTTAGCAAGCACCAGATCCCATGCAGGAGGTGAAGCCATATTGCACATAGGTGGATATGAAGAACTGGGAGGCAGGATTATGATTTGCAGCATTAGCAAGCAAATAGGTTGATTCAACTCTACAGAGCGTAGGAATAGGGTTTTTAACCCAAAAGCACAAAATACTGTAAGACCTGGGAAAGGCGAAGTAACACAAATCTCTGAAAATTATCTTACAGAGGTAAAGCCAGGGCTGCCATCACAGAGCAACAGAGGTGAAAAGTAGTGTCACAACTGTAGGGAAAGGATTTTTTCCTATTTGTACTAGGAAGGAGGGAACATGCTTTCTTTTCATTCCACTCAGACAACAAAGTGCTCTGAAAAGCATTTTGAGTAGAAGCCACAATATGTACCTTAACCCATGCTACACAGAAGTGTAAATATATGTATATCTTCCAGATATATATCTGCTACACAAGCACATAGATACATAGATTTACACATATGTGGATGTGTATACCTACACAGTCACCTGTGTGATGTATAAGCAAGCACACACACAACCCCACAGGCACTGAGAAGCAGGAACACCACCTGGTGCATTCTAGCAGAGAAAAGAAAGGAAAGCTCTTCTAATTTAGTTGACTTCTGCCTCCTGAAGACCTAGCCCATCCCAGACAACTAAACAGATGACAACAGGGCGGTGCTGCACATCCTTATGCTGTCTTGCTGTCTAAATTGTCTCAATTATAGCAGGCTGCCACCTCATCAGGTTTCCTGATGCATCCTCTGCATCTTGCATTCTCTGCACCCTTTAGGGAGTGAGGAAACATGGAGGTGAAGCAGCAGCTGGCAATAGCTGTGCCAATTACAAGCAGCAGCAGACGGGATCCCACCCCTGCCTCCTTGAGAGGCTTCAGGTAGAGTTATTATTCCAGTCCAGCAGTTTTGGTTCCACACATTCCTAAGAAGTACTTGCACTTGCCTATAAGTTGTCATTATTTGTTAGCGCCCTGGCTAAAGTGCTGGCTGCACACACCCCTTCTCCTAACTCTCTGCCCACAGTTTGTTGTGTCTGAGCATTTGCTTATGGTAGTAGGTACTAGGGTTTGGAGTGTAACTGTGACCCAAATCTCTCCTGGAGGCTCTCAGTGCAAACCCCATGTTTTCCTGGGAGCTTTCAATAACAGGGAAACTCAGGAGGAAGGTGGTTAGGGGGACAGCCGGGAGGGGCAAGGCTGAGCCACTGCTGATGAGCCAGGGTGGAGCAATAAAAGCAGCATGCAGTGGGTGAGGGGAACAGAGGTAGAGTCCTTGAATAAAAAGCAGCATGGTAATGAGGCCGTAGTGCTTTGCTTTAACTGCTTATGCTGTGCAGTCTGCAGCCTGCTGTGCAGGAAGAAGGTGAAGGGGAGCTGAGTTATTTAACCAAACTAAATAACAAGGAAGTCATGTCAGCACAACAGCCTGCTTTCACAGAACAATAGTCCCCAGTTGCTACATAAACACAGAGATCCAGGATAGCTATGTATTTTCTATGCAAGAGACAATCTCCCCTGTGCCTGCTGTGGATTCAAACAGCCCCATTACTGCCATGAAGGCAGGAGATCTGCCAGTGTCATAGGGATAGGCCTGACCTGCTACATCCTTGTGGGCTCCAGCAAGTCAGAAACTAGCCCCTTGCACCAAGGGTGCTGTATAAAGAGCATTGGTATCCAAATAGCTGGGCCTTGCTTGATCAGAGATTAATAGTAGACTACTGATTTATCCTGCCAAACTCTACAACTACCAGCACTGATCTTAGAACAATCCCCACAGGTAAGCCAGGAGAAAACTCATTGCTCCAGGCCTATCAGCTGTTGTGTAGTAGCATATCTCTACAGCTAAATGTCTTACCTATTGATCAGTCCCCGAGTAGGAACTTGTCTCAGTCAGTATGAGGCATCCAGCAAGCTGTGGAGGTAATGAAGGGAGACCCAATGATCAGAGTCAGGCCTGGGGGGCTTGTATTCTTGGTTCTGCTCCTGGGTCTACCAACACCTCAGCGTTTGACCTTGGGCATATTACTTCCTTGCTCTGTGCATCAACTGCACAATCTGTAAAATGGAATCAGCACTCTTGTTAAGTCTCAGATTGTGGTCTCTGACACCATTTTCCCTAAGTGTCCATGCAACTCTTTTGAGATCCTTTTGTGTAAGAAGTAAAGTGTGAAGCCAGCAGTGACGTATAACAAAGTCCTGCTCTGACATGTAACAAGGATGCATTGTAAAAACCCTGCAACCAAATAGCAGGTTCTGTATACAACTAAGTGTTGAGGAGTCTGCAAAAGCTTTACACACTGGAAGACAAATGCTCAAAAGATGCAGAATGCCCTTGGGGATTCAACAGGGTGACTACTCTCATGCTCAGATCCTCAGGGGACCTGTCACTGGCAAAAATTCCATTGTGGAAAGATTCTGAGGAAGCAGTAACTACCCATGGAGGACTTATACAACTCACCTCTCTTTCAAAACTAGCTTCCAGCCAGAGGTGTAGCTAAGAGGAGCTGTAGTATGATGACATGACTGGTCTTGAAAGTCAGAGGGGAGATATGGCCCGTCAACTCCAATTACATTTACTGCAGGTGCTTAATCCCTCTTGCTGTGTGGATATTATTTGTTTAGTTTTTAAAATGACTTCTCTCTGATTCCCAGTCTCATGGGATGTTGATGTGTAGCTAGCAAAATACTCTGTATATGAAACCTACTCTAGTTCACCTAATTTGGGGATGGACAACTCCATCAGGTTTGTATCTGCTGCTTGCTTGGTGTGAAAAGTGGCTTGTCCTTTTCTCCTGCATGTTGCTTATTGTTTTTTTTCCCCCCTTAGAACGAGTTTTACCCACACTCCCCAATCCTTTTCCAGGTCAGTATATGTTTTATGTTGAAGTAGCTCTTTAGCTGGGTCATTCTCCATCATCCTGACAAATGCTCAGAGCTAGGAATGGGCAAACCAGCTCAGAAATACAGGAGAAAAAAGACTTTCCCTTCTTGTCTACCTGTCATTTGGTGTCTTCTGCTCACTTTCCTCATCCTTCCCTTTTCCCCCTCATTTTTCAAAAAAACCTCCAGTCAACTGAACAGCCACAACTTTTAGCCAAGCTTTGAGCCATGACATTGTGTCCTCACCCAGGTCTGGACAGTCATCAGTGAGGTTCAGTTTGTCTGCAGACCTACTTCTAATATTTATTCCCATCCTAAGCTGTCTTTATCCACATGTTGTGATTTGGATCAAAGCATAAGCAGACCTAACATTTTGCAGAGACAGTGGAAGGGACAAGTGGGAAGCTAAATTTTACATTGCTACAGGAAGGGTTTTTTTCACTGTGGTTTGCAAACTTTATTCATAGTGAAACACTGTTTTCTCATTCCTCTGTCACCTTCCTTCCAAGTCTGGCAGTCACGTAGGGCTGCATTTGAGGCAGAGAACATGGAAGGAGGTGCACAGTAAAAGCATATAACATGGTGAGGTGTTACGGTCTGCTTTATTCCAAGAAAAGTAGGTATGAAGGCAAACCAGATTCTGAGTATTTTTACTGTCTCTGTGCTGCCCAGGCATAACTCAGGTCCAAGCACCATGGCCCGTGCATCCAGATAAGAGGTGGGGCTTGGATGCTACCTTGATATTCTGAAAAAGCACAGAGACTTAGCGCTTCCGGGAAGTAGGCTACAGCGTTTGAAAGTGGTGTTTGGAAGGATATCAACAATAAGGCAGACAGTCCCTGTATTAATTTAAAAAATCTTGACCTAGGGGCTCCTTAGTTTTCTCACCACATGAAGAAGATGCACTCAACTCATGGGATGTTCAGATGCCTAAATAGTTAATGTCTGCACAGAGCTTTGGGGTACAGTGTTATTAGGAACCTATGCAATAGGGCACCTGCCCAAGTAAAGCACCTGCAGGTACTCCCACGAAAAGAACAATAAATGCTGGGTGTTACATCAGCTCTATTAAACTACTCTGCCATTTCCAAAACAAGCTCTGCTTTTGGCAACTTACTCAGGCTCAGGATATAGTCACAATTGCCTATTTAAAAGGCAAATCCATAAATACAATTAAAGAAAAGTATCTACAAAAAAAAAGGAGGAGGGGGAGGGAGAAATGAAGCTACCATTAAAATTAAATCCCAGAGAGTGATTTGTAAATAACATTCAAGGAGCTGAGAAAAGAGTAAAGTAGGCCATTGGGAACCTAGTGTAGAAAAATAAATCCAATTAAACACCATTATCGTATGTATTGCAAATGAAACTTGTGCTTGGATATGAAATTAAAGTTGCTGAGGCTGTTTGGGATGTAAGGTTTTGAGGAGTTTTCCAATTTTGAGTGTTCTTTTTTTTAAGTAGAATTTTCAATGACAAATATTTTTGCCTGATAGAAAACCCAGGGCTCTTTCTTTTTATGATTATTTTTATTATATATCCTTAAATTCCACAGGCAGGCAGTGTTAATTTTTTTCACAGCCAGCCCTGTTTACAGCTAGTTTTGAATTAGTAGTCCATTAAGCTAAATGATAAAGCAAAACCTGCAAGTGAGCAAGGCCAGGACTTCCATACACAATGCCCCGTCCCAAGCAAGATGCCAAGGCCATCCTGTACAACTTTAGTCAGTCCTTTATAACACTTTCCCCTCTGTCTTTAAAGTTGTTATTTTTTTCCTTTTACTGCTCCTAGTCTCCTGAGATCATCATGAAGGACATCCCGGTGTGACATAACTTGTGTGAGGAGTCTCCAGGAATTTGTGGGGCCAAATATCTCCAGTGACCTAGAACATGCAAAGAGGATTTTGCAGTGGGGGGGAAGTAGAGTTTAAACACCCTGGACCTCATTTGTTTTCTCAAAGCCCCTACCAGCTTCTGCAGTGTGGGTGTTCAGCACAGATATTGGTGCTTCTCTCAGCATTTGCTTTTACTTTGCTGTTCGCCTTCAAAGAAACCTTAGGCATAAAATTTTCTTGTTAGACCTTTTTCTGCCTATGAGTTGATGGTCTGAGCTGTAGTCCTCAGCTCTCAAATAAGCCTCTCCTCAATGACCAGAATCACAGCCTCCTCCCTCATTCTCGCTCAATTTCCATTTTTCTTAAGACTCTATAACACTTCCCTGCCCTGCGGGGTTTTGAGCTTTAATTTAAGAGGAAGGTGTTTTGAGATGAAGAGCAATGTAGTCATGCTAAGCATTGCTATCATTAGTTAGCTGCCGTGGAAACATCTTGCTTTCAGGCAGGCTGGAGTCTCAGAAGCAACCCATTAAACTAAACACATGGGACTTGAATTTGATGAGGCAGTTTCCTAAAAGGCTGGTGGAGCCCAGCTGATTCAGTTCTCAAAGCAATTGTCCCTGATAAATTTTCCAGCCCTCCTGATTTTGCAGCTGGGCACTCAAAATGCCCTGAAATGTCTTGTGGGATGATGCCACATCATCACATCTTCCTGTCTGCATTGTAACATCCCGTTATAATCACAGAATCATAGAATCACCAGGTTGGAAGAGACCCGCCGGATCATCGAGTACAACCATTCCCACCAATCTCTAAACCATGCCCCTCAGTACCTCTTCTACCCACACCTTAAACATCTCCAGGGAAGGCGAGTCAACAACCTCCCTGGGGAGACTGTTCCATTGCCTAATGACCCTTTCAGTGAAGAATTTTTTCCTTATGTCGAGCCTGAACCTCCTCTGGTGGAGCTTGAGGCCATTCCCTCTTGTCCTGTCCCCTGTTATGTCATACCGTAATGGTATGACACAAGACCTGACTGTCACAAAGGAGGCCTTACTGCATCATCAGGTGGCTTTGTAAAAGAATTCTCTTCTGGGAAATGAGGATTTTCTCATTCCACACCTGCCAACAACAGGGCAAGTGGTATCACTGTTGAACCTCAAAGGGGTTTCTCACATTTACAGTGCTATCTCCATCTCTATCTTCCACTGTGTGTTGCCCTTGGTCCTTTCAACATAGACTCCCTCCTGTGTGATTAGTACCTAATGTCCACACCAGAATATTTCAGCCATGCTGATGGGCTTCAGAACACACAAGTCTTCTCAGGAGATTTGTGATGAAGGCTTACCACAGATTAACCAGGGGCTTTCTCAGCATTGTTAGTCCAAGGGAGATGCACATCCAGAATTGCCCATGGTGCATCAAGTGTTCAAGTCTTTGGGGCCTGAGCAGACAAAGTCCAGCCATGGCCAACAACAGGGTGACAAAATATTTACAACAATAGTGTGTTAGTAATTGGAGGAGGGGGAGGAATACAAGAATTAGCAGTCCTGTCTTTCTGCCAAAATGCATACTGATTGGAGAATGACCCTGTATGAATGTAGATCATAGCTAGTCTCCATTTAGCTGTAGCCCATGTAGCCTGTACTGTTACTAATGCCTTCATTAGGTGGGTGGGAGCTGGGGGGAAAAAAAAAAAGAGATGTTCATTTGGTTCTGATGACCAGAGTGGGAAACAGAGCATCTTTCTTTCTATTATCCTTTCAGTCCTCTCCTTTTCCTATGGAGATTATCCCTATTGAGGAGAGAGTTCATCTGTTACACTGATCACTTCCACCCATCCCTGCTACCCTTTCACTTCTCTAGTGCATGGCCTTGTCAGTCCTGCTGAGCTCTTGTGTCAGCCGGATCTGCTTTAGCAAAAAGATGAACATCTGAATATTTTGAGGCTAAGGGAAGAAGCATGGAGGGATATATCTGAGAGCACAGACTGTGAAGGGTTAACATGTTATGAGGGTTTGTCAACTAGGCAATACTGTGTGAACATTCCACAGAAACCATCCCCCATAGTGCAATGGAACCAGCTAAAGAATCCATCCATCTCTGGAGTTACCTTCACTGAGGCCAGTGGGTGTTTTCTCAGCTGGGCTCCTCGAAAGGGTCAGTGAAAATCCAGGCCTTCACAGCCATTGAAACAAATCAGCTGGCAGAGCTGGAGAAACCGTGGTATAAATGGGCCAAAGTAGTTAATGTTGATTCTGACAGACACTATGAGCAGACTAACACAATGGCCATAGGGATCAAGCATAGGAGCACATGTTTGGACCCATGTGTGAGTCTGGTATTTTCATAAATTCAGACATCCAGGGACCACAGTTTAGCTCCCTGCTGCACAGTGATGGATGCATGACTACTTGGAGCATGCCTTGCTCTTCCCTGAAAGCTGGTTGAGCGCTGGGCACCTGCAGCTGATAACACTCATGATCTTGGGGTGAAAGCGCAACTTGCAGCTGTCCTTGCTTTCTACTGGTAGTATCCAGTCAGATTTTCCAAAGAGCTCATTCATCATTTGGTGAGCACAGAAGTGGGTGGCACTGTAGGGTGGATGCTCAGGTGGGCCAAGCTTGTCTTGCTACATGGGGTCAATGCCCATCCCTGCCAAGTCTGCAGGCATTGAAGGCCAAGACCACATTGGGTGCCAAGCCTGCAGGGGTTTCAAGCCAAGGGAACAGGAAGGACAAGACGGAGTGAAGGCAGAAGGCCAGCATCATATTAATTGTTTCTTGCTGTTTTATAGGTACCAGGCATGGGGTGACTTTGTATCTTACTTTGACCGTGTGATTAAAAATGAATAAAATCAAAGTCAGAGGTGGTGATAATGTCTTCCAAAAAGGGTAGTAGGGATCTAGGTGGAAACAACATCTTAGGGAAAAAGAAATGCCTGCAATTATTTTTACTAGAGCTGCTAACTTTGCTCAGTGGATTTTTCTGGATAGCAACAGTTTCTGTTTGCTGAGATTGCTTAAAAAAACAACAAAACAGTTTGCTTCTTCCCCCAAAAAAGCATCAAGAAAAGAAACAGCGTTCTTGAAGAAAAAAGAGAGATGGGGGGAAGAAAGCGAAATGGCTTTATTGCTTGATCTGTTTCTGGGGTTTTTGTTCATTAATTTTAATTTATATTGATTTATTCCAAAATGAGCCCTGGGTTGCATATATTTGCATAACCCTCTCCAGCAGCAATGCTATGGAGAATCCAACTAGTGAGTAAGAGCGGCAGCAGAGGGTAGGAACTGAGACTGGAAGCTCCAGAAAGATATTCCTCTGAGCTGGGCTCTTGCGTTGGGGTAGGGAAGGCATTTCAAAGTCTGTTTAGTCACAGGTGTGGCTTCGCACGAAGGCAGAACTGCCTTGCAAAACAGAGGTCGAGACATAGCAGTCAGGTGGGAGAGTGGAGCCTGAGTGAAACCAGTAGGGGAAAAAACACACAACTGCACTGCGGAGATTAGAAACAAACCCATGGAAGAGCAACTGCCGTGGAAAATCAGTTGTCCAGTAGGGACACTGATAGTGTCAGTGGTGTACAATGGACAGATTACCCTGCAGAGCAGAGCTCAGTCAGGCTATAACCCCCCTGAGACAGATATCCTCAGCCCAGAGGATACTCATGGCCTGATACCATCTGTAAGTTAGATGAGTTTCTGAAGCCAGTAACTGAACCTTTCTCCTCAGAGAAGATGAAGGCAACTTGTACTCACTGCACAGCAGGTGTACCTAAATCCTTGCTCTCTCCTTCTTGCTCTCCTTACTTCCTGTGTTGAGCTGCCAGCCAGGCTGACAGGGACCGAAGTGTGGAGGGCAACAAGGAGAAGGAGGAGGAACAGCCACTGTGGTCTTGATTTAATCCTTATGCACACACAAATATTCCTCCCACTCCTGAGAGAAAATGACCAGAGGGTAATTCCCACCTGCATCCTCCTCCCACTTCCATTTCCAATGTAAACCACTCAAAAATTTGCCTAACAAATTGGCCTCCCCTCTGGTTATTGTCCCAAGTGAACAGTCTCTCCATTCACTAACCCATGACGGTAAGTTGGTTTGGGAAGCAGCAGGTTTATCTTCCCAGCTCAGGCACTGCGCTGGGCCTGCTTGTGAACCGGTTGCCATTCAGTATCTGCTCTGCTGTTGATAAAGCACACCACACATGGCTGGGCTTGCATGATTAATACAGCTGTCTGAGTGTTCTCTCTAAAAACAAAAACAACGAGGAAAAAAGAGGTGTGGGATTTGGGAGGGAGAGTGTGCACAGGGAAAAAGCCAACCATTCCAAAGAAATCAGGCTTGCAAAAAAAGCAGAATGCTCCTGGCAGGCCTTCTCTCCCATGGGTGAGCAGGTCTGTCAGCAGAGCTCCCCTGCGAAAGGGAGATGCCTGGTGGCAAGGTGAGCAAAGGAGAAATGCGCTTGGCCCTTTCCCATCATTGCCTGCATCTCCCTCTGCAATATAGGGAATGAGTGCACGGAGAGGAGCAAGGGGTAAAACCGTGGAGAAAGGCATGCTATAAGCAGCATAGCTTCAGTGAGGTCTGGCCAGAGAGCCTCGACGGTAGGTGTTACAGATATGCGTGCTTACTGATGAATGAGTACAGTTCTCAGCCAGATCACCTTTGCACTGTATGTGCACACCCCATGCTCAGAGGCAAATCCCACAGTCACTGAGCAATTTTCAGGCACCTTAGAACATCTATCTAAAGGATGAACTGAAGTGGCTGCAGGCATCTTTTCCGTTGCCCTAACTCATCCAACTGAAGGCCAGCTCAGCTGCCTGTGTAAGCTGTTATTAACTTGTCCTTTGCAATTACTGGTCTGGGAACAGGCTGTAGGAAGCCACTATGGCTTTCTGGCCAAGCTTTTCCCATGCCTGAGCCAGACGTTAAAGCCATGTTTGCTCTGTTTGTGCGTTAAGGTGACCAGTAGTCTTATTCTGGAATTGCATATACATGCATGCATGTGTACTTGGATGAGAACTACAGGTGACACGAAGTAGTATTTATTTAGGCACAAGCTTTGGAGACATATGCCAGTCTGTGGGCCCAGCTTGACTCCCATGAAATGGCTAATTCACTGACACTCTTGAGAGAAATGCACAGGCTTGTTTATACTGTTCCAGTGGAGCAGGTCCCATATTTCTCAGTTTCAGAAGCAACCCTTGACAAAGGCTAGCTAAAACTTCCTCCTAGGTTGTTACACTCCTGGGCAAGGAGGGATGAGGACAGGGATTGGTCACTGCTGTGCTCACTTCCAAGGAGTCCCTAGAGTGGAGTGGTGACTGTAAGAAGACCTCAAGAACAGGTGGCGGGGTGCCATGCTGCACAAACTGGAGGAGAAGGACAGGAAGGGCAGAGGTAGTTACGCAGCTGGATTTCAGTACCAGAGCAATGTCAAGCATGCTGGTCACGCTTCACACCAATATAGTTCTTTTTCTGCTCCAGTCTCCTTTCCAGTCACCCATTGGTGTGTTCTCTCCCTCTTCATTAATGCTCACAGCCACTCAGATATTTCCTGTGCCAGCATAGCTTGTGGAAAACCATAGCAGGGATGAAGTGGATAAACAGACAGACATAAAGCTGATGAAAATATTAATTTTTCAAGAGGTTCCAGAGCCTCTGATTAGCAAATCTGCTTCCTAGGTCTGTGTGTGCTGTGGATGAGGGGGCTATGCTATTTGTTAGCCAATGGGATGGCATGCTGTGTGCTGGCATCACTTTTGGTCTGCTGTGCTGTGCATATGTGCTTGAGATGTGAGCAGGGAAGGGATTTCAATATTTTAGAAAAGTGAAAAGCAGTAAAAGCTCAAATCTTCCCTGTGATGGCCTCTGAGGAAGTCTGTGCTCTGTATTTTTTGGATGTTTTGCTTGTAGGATGAGTGTCTTCAATTAATGATTTGAACACAAAGCACTTTTGAGTAACTAATTTTGTAACAGTAGTTTACCAAATGTGGGGGTTTTTTTTTAAATACCAATTTCCTCCAGCTGCATGGGGAATAGAAAGGGTGGGAGAAATATTTTTCAGCTGTGAGAAAACGTAGCTTTCTGATATCTACAGGACAGGTCTGGTGATGAAAGATCTGTGTAACCTTGAAACATAGGTGCTCTTCTAGCCACCACCAGACTCACTGGTCAGGATAACAGTTCAATTCTAGATGAAGAGTACTGTAAACCAACTCCAGGATAAATGGTGTAAGCAGACAGCTCTTGAACACCACGACCTTCTCAGAAAGACACTGAGAAATACAATTTCTGGGATACTGTTTAGACCTCAGGGAAGGAGGGGTGTGCTGCATTACAGAATGAATATTCACCAAGACGTGAGGTATGATAGATGAGTACTTAGTATACCACGAATGAGCTCCAAAACATGAGGAAGAACTATTCAGTGCTAAAGAAGCATGAGCAAATTCTGAAATACATTAAACCATGTGCTAAGATTGATAGACACCAGAGACATTTCCTTAATCTTGTCGGAGAGTGGCTGGAGGGCATGCTTCCTAGTTTACACAGTGGTACTTGCACCTCTAGAAAAGCCAGCCTGTTGCCACCGCAGTCACAGTCAAGTTTTAATTACAAGTAGAGAGAGTGGGGTACTAGTAGGTAATCAACAAAGTAGTCTCAACATTAAGAACAGGGAATGAAAAATAGTGTCATCTTCTCAATGGGGAGAGGGAAGACAGGAAAGCAGTAAGAAAAAAGCCCCAAATGAACCCTAGCAAGTAGAAGCTGCTAATCCCTAAAGCCTCAGAGTAAAGTGCAAAGCCCTGGAAGAAAGAAATTAATAACTTCCAAAGTATGACCTTGAAAATGGAATTAACAGTATTCCTCCCTTTTAAGCCTTCATGATAATAAAGATCTCATCTTCTGAAGCCCTGGCAAGAGTGTCAACAGACTAGAAAAATTAGTTCCTGCTGGGGAGCTGGCAAGTGTAAAACCTAAGACCCTTCCAGGCCACAGGGGACGAGATGACAGAGAGAGACCTGTATAGTGCACTTACCCTTNTTTTTTTTTTTCATTCCTCTCTCATTTTTTGGTCCTCTTCTTTGTTCAAGAAGCAAGGACTCCAGCCTTTCAGTGTACGTAGAGTCAGCCTGTCAACAGCATGGAGCCCATAGCTACTCAGGGTGGAGAACACTTGGAAATACAGCAGGCCAGCTTTACTTGGTTTACCATCTCTTCTTCCTCCCCATCACAGACAAGTCCTCCTAGCGTGTTCTTTGCCTCCTCCTGGCCTTACTTCCATATAGAAACTCCTGGGAGCTGATTGTCCTCTTATACTAGATTTTTTCTTATCTTTGGCAGATTTCCCAAAGCAAATAAGGAGCCTGTAGCTCTCTGATGCCCTTTGAAATTTTTCCTGCGGCCTCTCCTCTATCAACACTGCAGATATGTCAAGCCCTTGAGTCTTGTTTATGTTAAAACTGGCACCTACTTTCTTTTCCTATCTCCAATTTGATTTACTCAGATGATGGGACCCAGGGCCCAGCAGAATACTGTAGAATGACAAATATGAGTGTGAAACACTTATGGATGAGAAATACATTTGTTTTCTCCTTGCATCTCAGATGACCCTTTTTAAAGGTCAGTGTTAGGAACCTTGGAAGTCATAGGTGTAGATGTATCTCTATGCAACCAAGTGGACTTGTGGATTTGCTGACAAGTCTGGCCTCATTTGCCTGTTCAGCAAGGGTTACATGGTCACCTTCTATCCTCCTCTCTTGAAGACTCCTTCAGGGATTCTACAGGTGTTGCAAAAGGGAGCTGGAGAGAGTTGGGGGGAAAGGAGGAGTATCTTCGTGGAAGAAGTAGAATGGGCTAGAAGCTTTACCACCACCCTCTGCAACCTCTGCTTCTTGCTACTGTAGTGGGTAGGTGCCTTGCTTTTGATGGGTATGAGCAACCAACAGGTCAGGTATGCAGTTTTACCAAGGATGCTGCTGCGGACAGTTGTGGACTGATGGGATCAGATTCTGTGCCACATAAACGCGGTCGTACTGAGCTGGCTCAGGCAGAAGTGGCTTCGAGCATGCAGAGCTGGTCCTCTTTGTTTTCTTTTCTCCCATCGCAGTGGGAGAGTGGAAGTGGATGATCGTTAAGGTCCCTTCCAACCCCAACTGTTCTATGCTTTTATTCCCAGCCGGGAGGCTCGCCCGGGGTTGAGGCGGGTCTGGTGAGCGCCTGAGACGTCGTTTTTTCTCGGCCTTCGGCTGCCACCTCGCGGGACGAGGCGATTCGGCGGCAGGGATGCAAACCCGAGGCTGCCACGGTGGCTGGTGCCAGCCGGGGGACTGGTCCAGGGCGTCCGAAGCCTGAGTGATGCACCGCAGGGCTCGCAGCACCCTTCGCATCCTGCTCCTGCTCCCTCTCTCACACCTGCTTGTCCGTACTTGAGCTTCACCTGGCACCACATTCATGCCTAAATAGCTCCGTAGGAATCTGCATTTTGCAACCTGTAGGTCTGACCCGGGCTGGTACTGACTCCTCCTTGCCTTAGCATTCCTGGTGCTAGCTCCCTTTTCCCATAAACAGCCTCATTTCCCTGTACCTGCCTCTCTCCCACCATCCGTGCTTCACAGAATCACAGAATCACCGGGTTGGAAGAGACCCACCGGATCATCGAGTCCAACCACTCCCACAAAACACTAAACCATGTCCCTCAGGACCTCGTCGACTCGTAACTTAAACACCTCCAGGGAAGGCGAATCNCTCTCAGCCTCCTCTTCTCCAGACTAAACAACCATATGCCTGTTTTGACTTTAATTCCTTTTCTTCATCTACCCCTATCCCAGGACTTGTTCTCATTACCTATGCAACCTGCATGCTCACATTAGCTCATGTTAGCTCCCCATCCTTAACCCTCACCAACATCTTCTCCTCTTGCTCTCTTCAGTGTCCTGAGCTGAGCATGCCCATATTGCCATTCCAATAGAAGGCCTCCTCTGGTACCCTTTCCTGTTCTATAACCCCACAGCGGTTACAGATGTAAGGCTCATATTGCTTCCATCCATATTACTCTCTTCTTACATCCCTCATCACAGGGACTTTTTTGTATGCCTTTGACTTGATATGCTCTTCCTTCTATATTTTTCACCTTCTCATGCAACCCCAAATGAGCACCACAGGCTTTGCAAGGCTAAAGCCACTCATGAGGCAGGGTAGATACAGAANAGGTCTCCCCTCAGCCTCCTCTTCTCCAAGCTCCCGAGCAGCCTTCTGACTTTGCTCTCTGCTGCTGAGGCTGTGTGTTGCTGTGCCTTATAGCACTATAAATTCAAGGCTTGAAGACAAGGAGAATAAGGACCTTTTTATTCATTCCACAAAGGTCAGACCTCAAAAGTCTGCCCCCCTTCTTGGTGATTTTTGCAGCTTCATCTCTGGAGGTATAGCCTGTGCCATCGAGGATGCACCACTGCAGTCTCAGTTGCTTAGGCCTTGCAAGGGAACGTACACACCCACTCACAACTAAACTTTGCTTCCTTCAGCTGCCTAGATAGCATCCACTGAGGGCTCAATAACAGCTGTACCTCGGGTCTGGTGGGGAGACTTGCAGCTCTGCTATTCATGACTTGAGCATTTAGTGGTCACTAGTCTCTTGACACTGGGTAGCTTCTTCCTTAACAGTTCCCTTGACAAAAACCTCATCTCTCTCTTTCCTAGGAAGATCGGAACACACCCTAGCTAATACTTCCCACACTGAGCAGTTTCATTTAGCCTGTTCCTCCTGTTGTTGTCAGCAGACAAAATTGCAGAATAAGGAGTGACCGAGACAGTTTTCATCTAGCCAGTACAGGCAGCAATTAGTGGCGACCAATGTGCCAGACTTTGTGTTAATGCCAACGTCCTAAAGTCATGAGAGAACAGACCTCCCAGCTTTAATGTGTGGTCATAAAATTGTTGCTGGCAGCCACTCTGCTCCCTAAAAGTAGAGGGAGGCTATGGATATGGAAGTCCAGGCAGTTCAAAAATAACTGGACAAGAAAAAAAGAATCTGTCTAGGAGTACAGGTTCTGCTGGCTCCGGAGGACTCCGAAGCACCTGAGAGGCCTATATGATGCCATGCTGGCCATGTGCTCATGGCTGGCCCCCCCACCAGCACCTGCAGAGGACAGGACTGAAGGCTAGACAAGACCCTTGGACTGACTCCGTAGAGCTGGTCTTTTCTTGTGGTATGCTCCTCTTGGAGGGAGGCTGGTTTTGGGTAGGAGGGCAGCTCTTGGCTTTGCAGTCTTGCTGTGGTTTGCTATGAACCAAACTGCTTTGATCCTCAAAACCATCTCACACAAGCCGCACCACCTTTCTGGCCATGTCTTTTCCTGCACTCTTCATGGGAGTATGAGGAGTGTATGAGCCGTCACACACATAGACACACACACAAATACACCAAGGCATCACAGCTATGCCATGCAAGCTAGTGAACATTCCCATGTCTTCCTTAGTGAAACCTGGGCTAACCCAGGTTCCAGCCCTTTAGGGAGGAGCAAGTGTAGAAAGCCCAGCTGTGCTATGTCAGTTGTGTGGTGTGCCTAGAATTTGTGAAGACGAAAGCACTGACTAGCTGAGGTTGTCCCAGGAAATCCATTCAAGATATGTTAGGTCTGTGGGGACCTTCTCCCCAAGGCTGTTGAAGACAATTAGTTTTGTGTAGCTATTTAGCTTGTTCCAAAAGACCAATTCTCTGCACTGTTGAAAGGCTCTAAGCCAAAGCATTGCAGCAGAAAAATGTTCTGAGGGACAGTCACTGGCTTTCTTTTTTTTAAACAATAAATTACACAGTTTTTTATTCCTCAAGCCTTGCTCTCAGGTACAGAAGTATTTTGGCTCCTGCTCTTCCACTTAAAAAAAAATCAAATCAGCCCAAGGCAAACACGCAGCATGGGATTGTTCCACCTGCCCTGATGCTTGTAAAGTGCTGTGCAAACAGGACTTCATAATGGGAAAGGTCAAGCAACCTTAGCAGCAGTGGGTGCCACTGGTTCTGTGTGTGAGGCTGGTAAAGCTCTTTCAGGACTGCCTAAGCAGCACAATGCACATGAGAGCATGAGGTAACTCTTTAACTTCATGCTGGGTGGAAGGGTTTACCTGGAGGAGGGTGAAGGAACAGGTGAAATCACTGAAGTCCCATGCTGAAGGGCTTCACTACCCCTTCCATATCCCCACTCAGAAGTATGAAGATGTTCTGCCTGAAGTGTCAGGAAAAGACCCCTGAAGCAGCTCTGCATAAGGCTGCTGCACAGGGCTGTAACACACACATGGGCAGGAGCAGTGAGGTCACAGTGGTGTCTCTCTTTCCTGTGGTTGCATGTAAGGACATGGCTTGGTTTACTCTGACTTGGAGAGATGAGTATGTCATGGTCCTCTTCAGCCCTAAAAGAGCTACAGTTCTCTAAATCTTGGCCAGGACTAGCTTGTGCCGTGACACCAATGGAAATCACCCCTTCTGAAAGTGTGGCAAAAATAAACCTTCAGAAACACAGGGCGCAGAGTCCTCTGAGGCTGCTGCAGCAGTTAAGCACTGTGGCAGGGGCCCACCTGCATCTCTACTGGTTATCTAAATGTCTCACTATTTGGAGCGAGGAAGAGAAGTGCAGTTGGTTTGCCCTTGCCAATTTTCAGACTGTTCCTTCTTGATTTGATTGATGTGGTCCAACTCAGTCAGCCATTTAGGGTCAGAGGTCCCTTAAGGGTTTATTTGTGAGGTGCTGCCATATATTCATATTAACTCATTATCATCGGAAACCCAATTTCCTTCCCTGGCTGTGGTGGAAGAAAACCCCCATCAAGCGTGGTCCACAGCGTCGCCAAATTGCAGAGGAATCATTAGCCCGGGAGAATAGCTTGGGAAGCAAGCTCCTGGAGCACAGGCTCAAGGTGACGAAAGTGAAGACCGCCGAGAGAAGCAGGGCGGTGTGGGCTCCCGGGGTTTGCTGGGGCTCTTCCCGGCTCCCCCAGGGATGCTCGCTCGCTGCGGGATGCGGGCGGCACCGGGCGGCTGCGAGGCGGGGAGGGGCCGCCAGGGGGCGCTGGAGACCGCGGCACCGCCCGCTGCTAGGGCGAGGCTGCAGCTGCAGGGGCTGCAGGGGAGCTGGAGGGGGGGGGCGCGATGCCGGGACATGGGGGGCTGGAGTGGGTTGTGGGCATGGGGGGACGGGTGTGCTTGCACGTGTGTGAGCAGGGGGAGTGGAATATGTTTGCAAGTGTATGAGCAGGGGAGGGTCCGTGTGTGTTTGCACGTGTGTGAGCAGAGGCAGCAGAGTATGTTTGCATATGTGTGAGCAGGGGGTCTGGGTGTGTTTGCATGTGTGTGATCAGTGGGAGCAGAATATGTTTGCATGTATGTGAGCAAGGGGAGTAGAATATGTTTGTGTGTGTATGAGTAGGGAGGGTCCGGGTGTGTTTGCATGTATGTGAGCAGGGGGTCTGGATGTGTTTGCATATATGTGAGCAGCAGGTCTGGGTGTGTTTGCATATGTGCGAGCAGGGGGGACAGGTGTGTTTGCACGTGTGTGAGCAGGATGTGTGCACGTGTGTGAACAGGGAAAGCAGAGTGAGTTTGCAAATGTGTGAGGAGGGAGTCTGAGTGTGTTTGCATGTGTGTGACCAGGGCAGGCAGAGTATGTTTGCATGTGTGTGAGCAGGGGGTCTGGGTGTGTTTACATGTGTCTGTGCATGTGTAGGGGATTGGACATACATGCCCATGTGTGTAGGTATATATGCATGCATGCATCTATATGGTGGGTTGGATGGGCTTGCAGGTACAGGTGGGTGGAGTGGAGAGTGTACAGGTATGTACTTTTTCGATGTGGTAAACACAGCTGCAGGGAGCTGGCATGCTCTTCCCAGGGTAGACATTTGCCTGCAGGCATGTGGATGCTTCAGCTCCCACCTCAAAGGCACACGGGGACCACAGCAGCATGCATATATGGAGATATACACACACACACAAGTCATCATGCAAATATTGGGTGTCCCAGCCTGGGAGGCTGCAGCATGGCAATATTCCAGTGTGGCTAGGAAAGAAGACTGAAAGCGATAGAGTGAATGAAAACAGATACTATGTCCTGCTCAAAATCTCACTCAAAGATGAATATTTTGGTTTCTGCTAACATTTTCACTCTTCCTTCTAAGTTTGAGCAATTAGTATGTCCCCCAGCCCAAATTCTCAAAGTTTTCAAGATTTTATCTTGTGATTGAACTTTTATCTTGTGATTGAACTTGCAACATTGTTGCTATCTGTGTGACAATAAAAGCAGCATAAATTACGTACTTCAGCTGGCTTTGTTGTAAGAGACAGAGAGTACATGTAGTTTCCAGGGTTATGTGCAGGGCCTGCAGGAGCTTTGAACTACGCTGGGTCCCTGGCATCCCAGTCAGCTTAACACGCTGTTCAAAACCCACACAGGTACACACAGCCTGTTGGTGCAAACAACCACTGATATTAGCCTGTGGTTGTGTGCAGAAGATGATCAGTATGGCATGTGGAAAGGCTTCTGTGGCCAACCCCACCACAGGGGCTTAGCGGGGAAACATGCAGATGTACCATTTTTCAGCTGCGGAGGTGGTAACCTTGGCTTGTCAGTTATTTTCAAGTTTATGCACGCAAGCTGAAGCAGAAAAGAAGCTGGTGTAACCCTCTTCCAAGCCCATCATCACACCATGTGTCCTCCCTTATACCTAGGTATTGCAGAAACTCACCTCTTTACCATACCATAGTATACGACGCGGTGCCATACCGTACCATAACATACCACACCTCAACCCCCACCAAACACACAAACCCTAAGCCATGTACTTGGACATATTAAGACAGCACTACCCTGCTGAGGCCAAATATACCCTTGCCTTTGCTCTGCTAGGGGTGCATTGCATGCCCCCATAGGTATATACACCTTTGCTCTGGCTGCATGTACACCCCAGAGAGGTGGCGAGGAGGGGAATTGTTGCCACATGTGTATATAGTATGTCCATGTACGTGTTAAACAAATAGCACTTCAGACAGTGAAAATGTGATGGCTGAGAATGTTTTGTGTGGCAACCCACCCTGCAGTGTGTTCTTGCTTATTTGCTGGGCCAGAGGATTTGTGTTTTCGGACTTTTTCACTGCCAGTGTGGGATACAAATGATTCCAAAGAGCCTCCTTTCAATTATTTGCAAATAAAAGACGCGTTCTCTGAAGCATAGGTCAAGTAGGGTAGCTAAACTTAAACTTTCCTGAGCTGAGAGTGAAATAAGTTCCTATCATCCAAAAAAAGGAGTAAAAAACCAGCACTGTAGGATTTGTGTGACAAGCCACAAAAGACAAGCTGAAAAAAGAATCCATAGATGGAATATAAATTTTCCACACAATTCAGCACATACTTAATGAAAGAATAGAATTGGGGCACAAATAGCTGATCTAGTATGTGATGAGCTACATTAGGAAGAAATACCACTAATGACAGTACTACAGAATTTCAGGGGCTCTGGGATATATACTTCTCATATTTGCTGCCTTTTAGTCACCAGGTAGAGTTAATAGTGACTCTGCTGCTCAGCAAACCTGTGGCACCCATGCTCCACCCAGCAGCGATGGTCTCTACCTGGTAAACTCTGCAGGTTGTGCGAGAGTAGTGGCACTTCAGTCCCATGGGGCTCTCCTGAAAAGGGCCCTTTTTTTTTTTTTTTGGCTCCCACTCTGCTGTTAGAAAAAGCTCTCCTTGGTTGTTAGCATGTCTTCTTTCTTTCACAGCAGGATCAGTCCCAACATAGAGATTGATCTCCACCTTCACACTTCAGCATCTTCCTTCACCCTTTCTGTGTAAAACACTGCATACACATACACATTTGCGTGTATTTTTGTATATATGTGTATGTGTACATATCTATGTGCATATATGTACATACATACATATATATGTACATACATACATATATATGTACATATATGCATACACGTATGTGTAACTATAACGATGAGTATGTGTTTACAAAATCATAGCTGTACACATCTCCCTGCATCATTAGAAAGAAAAGGCTGCCAAACCTTGATATTGCAACGTGATTTTTTAACAGCATCTCTACCTTTAAAACCGTCCAGAAAAGGGAACCCATAAATGAGAGGATGAATGAGAAGATGTTGGGAGTATTAGCACTTAACATTCCCAGAGTGAGGCTGCATTATTTGTTGCTGCGGCAGAGCATTCCTCCCAGCTCCCTATGACAGACCCCTGTGCATGCATTTGTTTCTACTCTTATGAAAGAAACCAACCTTCCTGGCACACCCTGCAACCTCACCCTATAGGTGTCGTGCATCAGGACTATAAACACAACAAGGAAACCTTCCTCCATCCAGATTAAGAAATAAATAATTGTGGCATAGCCTTTGGGAACGGAGGCATCCGCTGTTGGGCCCATGTTTTATTGATCAGACCTCTGTGATGAATCAGCCCCTGCGGAGCTGCTGTCTGGCTGCAGAAAGGCATTGACCACCACACAGAATTACAACAAGCCCTGGCATCCCAAGGCCACTGTCAGGAAGGCAGCAGAGCAGGGGGGTGCAGGCCTGGTGGCCAGGGGTGCTCTGTATGAAGGTGTGAGCCATGTCCCACACCAGGTGGCCGGCAGTTTCTGGCTGGAGGCACAGCAAGGGGTGGAATTGGATGAGATGGCAGTCAGGGTTGAGCTTTCCCAGTTGCTCCAGGCTCTGTTTCTCCAGCCTGGGTGTTACTTAGGGAGAGCCACATGCCGTTGGAGCATTGGACAAGAGGGGAGGATGCTGAGGAGCTCATGGGCATGCCAGCTGGGGAGAGGGTGTGCAGGAGGTTCTGGTCGGGCTGGATGGAGGCTCACCCAAGCAGGAAGGCAGCTGTGCCCTGCAGCCCCAGGCCCTTGCCACAGGAGCAGCCTAGGAGCAGCCTTGCCTCAGCAGCAACTCACTGTGTTCCTGTGCAAGCCCTTTCTTATCCAGCTGTGTGTAATCTTGTCTTCTTTTCTCTCCCTTCTCGCACTCTGCAGGACCCGGCACAGGGAGAGTAGACAACGGCTCCATGAGTTTGGCCGTCCCACTGTGGCTGCTGGCAGCATCCCTGCTCTGCCTACTCAGCAAATGTTAATACAAATCAGAATTAAAAGTAATAATAATAATAATTAAAAAAAACCACGACAACAACAACACACAAAACAAAACGCGTTATACAGGAGACAGAGCGAAGAGAGGGGAGAGAGAAAAAAGGGGAGAGAGAGAGAGAGAGAGAGAGAGGACTGTTTCTTTCACAACTTTTGTGTGTTCAGGAGTAAAGAGGGGGGAGAAGAAAAATTACATCAAAGAAGACTCAGCAACATATAATCTGAAAACTGACAAGCCGGCTGTCAAGTCACCAACTGTCTAGGAGGCAACACAGAGTTAGGGAGAGAATGGGGCACCAGCAAGGATCGTGTCGCCGGAGGATGCTGCAGTGTAAACAATACAACAAAACCCACAAAGCCAATTGAACAGAAGATCTCTTTTCTTTTCTCTCCTCCTTCCTCTTTTCCATACTCCCTCACCTTCTTTCCTCCTCTTTCTTTCTTTTGTGGAAAGAGGTCTTTGCTTCAGTGTCTATAGCCACTTAACTTTTTGGATGCCCTGGGTAATTTTTGTGAGCTGATGCTCAGCCAGTTCATACTTTAGAAAAGAAAACAAAACAAACAAAAAAAAAGCAAAGGAAGAAAAAGGAAAAAAAAAAAGCCGCAAACCAGAACAAGTCACTTGAAGCTCTCTGCATACTGGTGTCCTTGGAAAAACTCCTTCCTCTCTTCACCCTGCACTCCTGTGCACCCAGCCCTTGCTAAACACCTTTCCTGCCCCCTCCTTCATGCAACATTGTGCTTGATGC
This sequence comes from Piaya cayana, assembly GCA_013389865.1. Classification (NCBI taxonomy): domain Eukaryota; kingdom Metazoa; phylum Chordata; class Aves; order Cuculiformes; family Coccyzidae; genus Piaya; species Piaya cayana. The sequence continues at coordinate 7,861 of WAAB01020657.1, read as the reverse complement.
CCTGAACTAAAGCTGTGTCAGCTATTGAAAACATTATTTTCTTTTCCTTTTTTTCTCAATCCTCTTCCTCTCCCTCCTCAATTTGACCAAGTGTCTTTCTCTTTCTCCCATCTATGCCTGTGTGCGTGCGTGCATGCATGTACGTGTGGCTCTCGCTCCCATCTTCTCTCTCTTTCTCTTGCTCTCTCTAAGCATGCAAAAGGAACAGTCCATGTGTACATATGCTCATCCTGCTGTAGATAATGTCCTGCCTTGTAAGTGTGAGACAAGATGCTGAGAGATCACTCAGGCAGAGAAGAGAGGTGAGGAGAGAGGGGCAGCTGCAACACAGGTTCCCATGGTGTCCCCTCTCCAGTGTCCCCTCTCCAGTGTTCTTTTTGTCTCCTAGCCACCTTGCTTGCAAGTCAGTCTGCATCCGTGTTTAGCCCTCCTCCCCGCCTTTTTTTCCTTTTGTTTTTTCTCACCCACCTGCAATGTGTCTGGCTTTCTGCCTCCAAGTGCAAGCGTAGCAGCCCTTGCTATGCATGAGTGCTTGCACATGCACATGGGAATGTGCATTTGTCCAAATAAGCAGAAGAAACCAGGACTGTTCTTCAGCACTACAGAATGCAGAAGGCAGCCACCCACTCCTCCTAGGGAAGGGGAAGCTGGGTTGGTGAGGTGTCAGTGATGAGAATTCGGACATCACAGAGCAGCCATTCCTGTTGGTGTAGTGTATGCATAGGAACAATGCCTCAACATGAAAACCATAAGCTGGTCATTCCTAACCATTTTGGTAGTCATGCAAAAATACAACCAATACTCCTTTTTGCTGTTGTTCTTACTGTCCTTCCTGTTCTAAAAGGAAACTTATGCTATGTAAGGATGAGAGAGTATGTGTGTGTGCACGTACATGTGTGTGTTGTACACCACTGCTACTACAAAGCTCACTTTGTGAATTCCACCTTTGAAACAAAGTGGGTCAGAAAGCGTCCAGGAGCTGTGAATGTAAGAGGAAAAATGCGAGGTCCAAAATCCTGGGCTTATAAAGAGGGATCTTAAAGTGCTGCAGCAAAGAAGCAGGCAGCACAATTGCCCTTGCTCTTTTACCATCTCAAGGGTACTGGTCTTGCTGGAGAAGGCTATTGCTTGCCAGCCATCACCCTTGCTATGACAGAAGTGGACACAGAGGTGCCTAAAGGAGGAACTGGTGTTCCAATGGATGCTGAGCAAGAAGTAGAGAACAGGCAATGAGAAACAGCACAGCACTGAGAAAATGCTGGGTGGTGATTGGAAATTGCCACACCAGCAACAGGTCTGCTGCAGGATCCAGAGTGAGCAGTGAGAGAGAGAAGGAGCCAAAAGTCATATGCTGTAGTGACTGCAATGCATATGTGTGAGCAGGGGCAATGGAGAAAAGAAGGCTGTGTTTCCTGGCCTATCACAAGCCCTAGCATTCACAGTAAACAAAGATGCTGTAACACAGGGTTTATCAGGTAGCCACTTAGTTTGGGGGTGTTTACAGGGGTTGCAGGGAGTAACTTGAATTAGCCCATGTTCATCAATTGACCATCCCACAACAGCAGCATTTTTATAGGTGCTTAGTTATCACTGAGTTTACAAGCGCCAGCAAACTTGCCTTTCTGTCTTCACCCAGTGGATTAGTGCAGTAGCAGTATGCTTGGTAGACACACTCATGTGGTCTTGAAGGCAAAGGGGAAACAGCTTGGGCTTGCAGCCCTGTGGCATGCAGGAGGGGATGCCCACCAGGTAGTTCCTTACCAGGAAGGCAAGTGGGAATTGCTGCCTGTGAGCCCATTGCTATCTGTGCATGGCTGGGACACACTCCACCACAGCCTCTCCTTGCCACTCAGTGTGGTGCTTTCACCTTGCACTGCGGCACTGCTGGTGCCTCCCTCCTCTCTGCTGAGCTCAGCTGTTTCAGGCAGCAGCAAGCAGGCAATTAAGCAGGCAGTCATGGGCTCCTCACAGGCAGTCAGAATGAGTGAGGAAATACTAGAGCGACACAAGAGGCTGAGTTTGGGTGATGACAGACTTGCTACAGATCTGCTGTGGATTTGGATGGTGGTAAATCAGGCTGACCACACTCCTCCAGACTCCAAAGCCATACCTGGGGGTGTTTGTACTCTGGTGCAAGAGGGGTGAGCTGGGCAATTGGTGCTTGTAATATGCCCCAGGCATTCAGGGATGCACCCCCGCTCCCTTCTGAGACAGGGTGGTCATTGCTGGGATTTGTGCATCTCCTTTGGAGACTGGCATAATGCAGACCAGGGAAAATGTGCCCTATGTTCTTCAGAGCATTCAAACACCCTAGTCCTTATGCCTGTCTCAGGAAGGCCACGCCATTTGGTGTCTTAGTGACAATTCCAGATTGCCCTGCTGCAACAGGCAACACCCCCTGGTGAGCTGATGCGGGTCCCAGAAGGTGGGGCTGGGAGCTGTACCCTCTCCAGCACGTCAGCACAACAGAAAGCATTTCATCACTGGCATTTCTCATTCCTGAGGGTTCACCTGTGTCTGGGTTTGTTGTCAAGACTTGTTGTGAGGAGGTGGGCAGCCAGCAGCGACTTGAGGCTGTTCCTCAGGGCTGAGTCAAGCCCATCATTTCCTTTAGGTTGAAACTTCTATTTTATTTCATCCTGGTGCTTATGGTTAAAGAGAAATATATTACTGAAAACAGGACACACTTTTTTTTGAGCCATCTGCCTATTAGCTAGAGGAAACAGCCACAACCCTGGTGCTGGGATCTCTTCTTGCCTGCAGAATCTAGGCAGATCTATGCCTCCATCGTGTAGATGCAACACAGGGTTAAAATTTGCATATGTGTCTGAGAAAAGCCACAAACACCAAGTGTGCCTGTTATCTGCAGCAGTGCCGGGGGCCCCACTCCTGGCAATGTCCATTCATAACAGGGCTAGAGGAGCTGTAAGTAGGCTGAAGCTTGATTTACTCCAAGAAGCTAATCTTACAAACTGCTGCACAGATCATGGGATGCTGTGAACATGCCCCTATGTCTCCCAGTCCTGAGCAGGGATCACACTAAGCATCTGTCAAGATGGCAGCCAAGATGAACATAGGAAACACAGACAAGGTCAAAAACTTTCCACCACTCTCTTACTCCCCTTCCCCCTTTGACAGAGAAGTTGCAAAGGGTTTTCTCATGTCTCAGTCCCTTTTCTCTGAAACTGTTTCTCTTCCTCATCTGTTTTCTACATTCATGTTTTTATCTTCCCCATCTCTTCTCAAAAAACTATGCTCTTGCTTCCTTCTGCCTCTCAGCTGGTTGGGGACTGGGGAAGATGGGAGTTTGGAATGGGACACCAGTTCCTTGAGCTTGTCAGTGTAATTGTGTTTTATTGATGGAGATTTAACATTTAGTGTTATAAAAAGAAAAGAACAAAATGGAAAAAAAAAAGGAAAAATATGTATTTCTTCTACTGGTTTGTAAATATTACAAGAGTTACATGAGATGTCTGGTAATGTCCAAGCAGAGGAACAAGAAACTTAGATTTAATCTATGGCCCCATACTTGCTAGCAGATTTCTAACCCTTTTCAGATGACCGAGAGGAGGGGAGAAGGCAAGTGTTTCTGAAAGGAACTGGACAGGGAAAATGCAGCTGCTCTGGGCCACATGAACTCCATGCATGACTGTAGCATGCTGCTTGAAGCGTGTGTCTGGATAGATGGAAAATGAAACAGATGCCTGTCTCTGAATGGCTGGGAAAGGTGACATTGGGACACTTCAGCCGACACCTGTATCTTGGCGGTTGTGATCACTTTTGTTTGTTTGCAGCCCCACAGCTTGCAGGGATGTTGCTCAGTGATGCACTCCCCTCCTCCTCCCTTACCACTTTCTTCACCAGTGAAGTTGTGTCACCCCATGCTAGCACCAAGTGCATGTTAACTTACCATTCATGAAGATTTCATTGGTGACATGCATTGTGTCGAGAGTTAAGTCTTTGTCTGCACACCTTTCTCGCACCACTCACTGTTCACCACTTGGGCAGATCTCTTGTGTACTGCTACTTGCTCCACGTTTGGTCAAACTATTTCCAATCCGCACCAGCTATTCTTAGCTCCAGGTGCATCCAGACCGTGCCCCCGAGCCACCTATCTAGGTAACTCAATTTTGAAGGTCCAAGTTCACAGCATGGACAAAGTTCCTGTCAATAACCATGTGGTCTCCTGACTGAATGGAAGCTGCACATCTGGAAGGAATTTGGGAGAGCAACAGCAAGTCCTGATGATTCAAGTCCATTTTGGGAAGAGGAACTGGGAAGACAGAGGAATTACTTTAGAATCCTTCACATCCCCACCACCAGGTGATTTTTCAGCTCAATCTTTGTGCAGTCCTTTACCTCTCCCTGAGGAAGAAATCTATGGGCACAGGGAAACAACTCTTCTCTTCCCAATCTCTCTCACAGTTCTGCTTCTTCTTTTCCATTGACTTGCAGCCCAAATCATCATGGTGCTTGATGTAATGTAGCAACTGACACCAAGGATGGCTAACCAAGACAGTCCTACAGATGAGATGCTGGGAGGAGGGAGGAGTTCTCTCTCTCTCTCTTCTGATTGTGCACAATCACACAGCTTCTCTGATTCGAGTACACAAAACTTACTGAGTCAGGGACACTGGAGGCAAACTGTACCATGGATAAAGCAAAACCTCAGGCAGGGAAGTGACAGAGAAACTGGATGGTAATTTCCAAGACATGATGCCAGTGGAAGAGGGTAGGGATGAATGCTGTCCATTGTCCATACACAGAAATCTCTGGTTCATCAGTGAGGAGACCGTGGCCTCTCAATGCTAATCTTAGGGTGGCTTCATTTCCAGTGAGATGCCCAGAAGACATCTATTTTTTTTAGCTGCATGACTCCTGCTGACTAAGAGCTGTGTCACACCATTAAACCTCTTTCCCTTTTCCTACTTGTAGCTTGCTAGAACGATGTTCAGGCAGCTCCTACAGCTCCCCTAAATTCTGCTTGATGGTTGGCTCCCGTTAGGTCAATGTGTGGTGTTTGCTTGTTGATTCATTCACCACAAGAGAAAAGCAGAAGTCAGCTTGATGAGGATATGTTGGTATGGTCCTCTGTATTTCTGTGGCTCAGGGTGATACACGTGAGGCAAGGAGACCAGCCAAGGCAGGGCTTGGGAAAGAGAAGCAGCTCTCCTAAGTAGCCCAGACAGCTGGCAAGTGAAGGGTTCTTCACTTGTTGCAGGCTCAGGTTAGCTGGTGCCACAGCAACTCAGCCTGCCCTGCAAGCCTTTTGGAAGTGCCCAGGCAGCAGAGGAGGAAGGGGCAGTGCAAGTCAGGAGGATATGACTGCAGCACAGGTGGTGGGGCTATGTGCACAGCATGGCTGAGGAAGGAGCAAAGGTGGCATCCAAGAAGGGCCATTCCCAGGTAGAGCAGGACCTTCCTTCCCTGCCTGTGCTCTCGGTGCCAAGTCATGCATGCCATGCTGCTATGGGCCTCGACGAGCAAGGCAGCATGAGACCACAGTAGCTCTGGCTGTGCCCCGGGAATAGGCATGTGAATGTTTCCTTACGTAATTTACAGTCCATGGATGGAAACGAAGATTAAAACTACCCAGGAGCCAGCCAGTGAGGAGAGCATCTCCCCAGTGGGGGTGCCCGTCTCCGAAATTATGAAGTTTGCTCCCCATTTCGGCCACACACAGGCACACACACACAACTCTGAAACCTCTACCACACGCTTAGTAGAGTAGTCGTCATGGCTACCACACAGACACTTGCCTTTCCCCCTCCCTCCATCACACACACAGCCAGGCTCGCACTCCTCCTGCTCCTCCACTTGCTCCCGGCAGTGGCTCTTTGCCCACACGGCTATGTGATGACCTGAGGAAACCAGGAGAAAATGTGCACGTGCCTCCACCTGTGCATGCAGGAGCATACGTGTGTGCCAGGAAAGGGAGGAGGGGGCGAAGAGCAGGAGCCTGCCTGCCTCCACAGTGCCACCATCGCCTCCCAGAATCTTTCAACTTTCCCAGCTGGAGCCAAGTTTCATTCTCTAGACCCTGAGAATGAAGGTCAGTCCCTTCTTCTCACTACATGGTGGGGTGGTTAGAACTCTCCTCATTAACAGTGTTATATACATATAAATATATATATATATCTATATCTTTATATCTATTTTTCCCCAGCACTGTAGACATGAGCTGAACTTCTCTTTAATGAAACGAGAAAACAGCCATTTTATTTTTTGCCATTGGTTTGGTTTTGGAACTAGCTCTGTGAAAGAAAATTTTAAAAGCGCAAGTGTGTGTGTAAAAGAACCGATTGAAATAAAAAATAACCCAACAAATGAATGAACAAAACCCAGTGATGGAAAAAAAAGAAGCTTTTTATTTTTTCTTTTCTCAATGTATTTAACTTCTGTTATCTCGTTTCTGTTTCTTTACATGTATGAATGCTCTGCTCTTCTGTGATCTTAAAAAAATACAAAAAAATATAAAAAATAAATAAACGTGAAAAGGAGATAACCTTTCTTCATTTCCCCTCTCTTCCTTGTGTACCCTGATTTGTCTTCTCCCTGGTCATGACTAGTGATGATGACTCCCCAGCACATCTGCAGATGTGGGCNAGAACTCTCCTCATTAACAGTGTTATATACATATAAATATATATATATATCTATATCTTTATATCTATTTTTCCCCAGCACTGTAGACATGAGCTGAACTTCTCTTTAATGAAACGAGAAAACAGCCATTTTATTTTTTGCCATTGGTTTGGTTTTGGAACTAGCTCTGTGAAAGAAAATTTTAAAAGCGCAAGTGTGTGTGTAAAAGAACCGATTGAAATAAAAAATAACCCAACAAATGAATGAACAAAACCCAGTGATGGAAAAAAAAGAAGCTTTTTATTTTTTCTTTTCTCAATGTATTTAACTTCTGTTATCTCGTTTCTGTTTCTTTACATGTATGAATGCTCTGCTCTTCTGTGATCTTAAAAAAATACAAAAAAATATAAAAAATAAATAAACGTGAAAAGGAGATAACCTTTCTTCATTTCCCCTCTCTTCCTTGTGTACCCTGATTTGTCTTCTCCCTGGTCATGACTAGTGATGATGACTCCCCAGCACATCTGCGGGATGTGGGCCAGGCTGCTCATTCCCCATCCAAAATATAAAAAATAAATAAACGTGAAAAGGAGATAACCTTTCTTCATTTCCCCTCTCTTCCTTGTGTACCCTGATTTGTCTTCTCCCTGGTCATGACTAGTGATGATGACTCCCCAGCACATCTGCAGATGTGGGCCAGGCTGCTCATTCCCCATCCTTGGTGGTGAAGGTGATACAGGGCTACCTGCAGAGCAGGGGCAAGTGGCTTGGGACTGAGGGTGCCAGATCTATTCTAGCAGACTGGCCCTTGGGGTGCAGGCCCTGGGGGTGAATGGAACAGGCTGGCTATAGGTTGGCATGAACTGGGGCTGTCACAAGGAGAGGAGGGACAGAAAGACTGTCCACAGCTGGGTGGCATCAGCAAAGCTGCACCCAGCCCTGAAGCCAGCGCTTGCTTTCAAGTCTTGCAAATAATCACATTTTTTAATTAAATAACTGAAATGTGTATGCGTTTAGTGTGCGTACAATGTGGGACAGGTTTTACATTCCCAGGAAGGAAAGAGCAGGGAAGCAGATGAAAGAGACTGGCCAAGGCCAGCATGGACGTGCATGAGAGAGGAGCATCAAAAGGCAGAGCATGATGATGGGAATGGAGGAAGGGACCAGTGGAAAGGGAGGCAGGAGATGCAGGCCAGAAAACAGAAAGGAAACAGCACTGGGGGTGCCAGGTCTTACGTCGAGGAGGGAGAGGGCAAACAAGAAACAAGAAAGGGTC
>WAAB01020654.1:713-61266 GCA_013389865.1 Piaya cayana | reverse complement strand
TGGCCAATCTGAGCTCTAGTTGTTCTTTAGCTCTCCTGATGTTTTTTTCTCTGCACAATCTCACTTCCTCTCTGTAGTCCACCCAAGGCGCCTGCTCCTTCTTCCAAAGTTCATAGAGATTCCTCTTCTTTTTGATGTCCTGAAAGATCTTTCTGCTCAACCAAGCTGTTTTTTAACCCCACCAGCCCCTTTTCCAGAATATGGGGACTGCTTTCTCCTGAGTTGCTAGGATTTCCTTTTTGAAGAACTCCCAGCCCTCATGGGCTCCCTTGCCTTTAAGGACTGTTTCCCATGGGACTTTGCCAACCAGCCTTCTGAACAGTCCAAAGTCTGCCCTCTGGAAGTTTAATGTGAATGTTCTGCTAATCTCCATCCTCACCTCACCTAGAACTGAAAATTCTACCATCTCATGATCACTTTGTCCCAGGATTCCTCCAACTGTCACATTCCCCATAAGGCTTTCCCTTGTTGACAAACAGCAGGTCCAGGAGGGCACCTTCCCTTGTTGGCTCAGTCACCAGTTGCATGAGGAAGTTGTCTTCCACGCACTCCAGGAACCTCCTAGACTGCTTCCTTTCTGCTGTATTGTACTTCCAGCACGTATCTGGAAGATTGAAGTCCCCCACAAAGACAAGAGCTAGCGATCTTGAGACTACTCCCAGTTGTTTATAGAAGAGCTCATCAGCTTCTTCTTAGCTGAGTGGTCTATAACAGACTCCCATCACACTATCCACCTTCTTGTGGGCTCCTGTGATTTTAACCCATAGACACTCGATCCCGTTAACACTATAATCTAGCTCGAGGGTATCAAAGGACTCNGTGGCGCTTAGTTAAATACAGTCAATAATGAGGTTCATACATATTGCAAAAGCTGAGCTCCTAATTGGTCAGTAAGCTAAAGTAAACTATACGTCCCACCAAGTGCAGCTGGGTGCTTTGAGATTCGCACCCCCGCATTCTTCCCATTGTAGTCCTTAGCAGGGTCCCATGAATCCCTCATTGCCAAGGACACTGTACCCCCATCGAGGCCTCCCAGCTTATCTGTATCCCTTCTGGTGAAGGCATTCCTGAATAAGATTTCCCCCATCTGCTGATAACATTTTTGTATGCAGTTAGGCCTCAGTGTCTAACAGACTTTGAAAAAGCATTTTCTTTCCTGTGCAGACCCTTGTCCTCTGGCATTCACTGCAGTTTCACTATGTAACCCCAACTATCTAACGAGACCTGTTTCTTCATATAGTCATACATCAGCTTGGAATTTATTACTCAATAGTCTGAAATTCCTCCTTTTCTTCTGCTTTTGTTCCTAAACTAAGACATAGGTAGGCATTACCAGTGATCATTCACTCTTTTCATTCAATCTCTTTGTGTACAACCATGGTGAAACTCTTTCCTCTCTATAAACTTCAGCTACTTTGCCAAATTTTCCACAATTGTTCCCATGGACAGAGAATCCAGACAGCCATCTGTGATGCTCACATAGTAGGTTCTGCCATTTTTCTGCATCTTTCAGCTGATATCCTGGTTACTGTAGCTACTGCTAATGGACATGACGGAAATGATCTCTGAAAATGTAAAATTCCTAAAGTACACGTGATTGGCAGAACTTTTACAGACCCAGTTGGACAGGCTGACATCTTCAACGAGAAATTGGAGTTGGTCTTCTTTGAGATGGGTTGTAGTCAAAACCATATACTTTGTTATACTGCTCTGCATCTCTCAATCAGATACAGACCATGTTTGGTTAGCAAAGTAAGCTAGGAATATTTGTCCAAAGCTGTGTATTGCTCTGGTGGCCCAAGACATTCCCTAAGGTACTAATTGTAATCCTTAGGCACCTCTCCATCATGACAATTATTCTTTTAAAAAAAAGTAAGAAAACCTAAAAAGATCCCTCTCCCCCCCCCACCCCCAACCATATTGGAGCATTTCTGATTTGTGATTCACTGAATTTTGTGTTGTTGCATCAGATGTCAATGACCATGTGTATGATTTAATGTTAGATGGCTAACTGAACTTTCTCAGCTTATTTACCTCCTGTCTCCACTCCTATTAATTCTCTCCTTCCATACTTTCTCTTTTCATTCTTAGGTGAATGCAGACTCTAGAGGCTGATGGAGTTAATGGAGAAAGTGCATTTCATTGCCTATTGTATTTTTGCCAACTGGAAAAGATGGCTTCAGCAGAACCTGCGTTCCTTTCAGTGTTTGGTTGTCATTACAATAAATACAGGTACCCCAAATTTTAAAGCACATCTCCTTTGTTATTTTTTTCAGCAGGAAGAAATGTCACCTTACACCCTGCTTACTGTAAGAATCATAAAGTTGAGAAATGCTCATCAGGCAGATTTTTGTAAGTACCAGATTTTCTTTATGACATTATACAGTTCTAAAATTACTGGACCAGCCCCTGCTTGTGCTAGCCACTGCACAAATGCAAAACACAGAAAGCATACCAGCTAAGAAATTACAATCAAAGCTATTTTCTTCCACAGAATATCTATTTACCATTTCAGAAGTCTTTTGTTATTTGCATTTTTGGTTTTCTTTAATAATTCAGTGACAGGTCAGTGCCAGGTGGGCATTGACTAAATCAGACAGCAAAACATAGACAACTTGGCTGTTTCAGAAGTGTGTAAATACCCTAACACTGTTTTTAATACCCGGGTGTTTTTGTCCCATGTCTATAACAAACACATATAATACAGGTCTGAAATCTTTACACATCAATCGCTCTTAATTCTTTGCTCTTAAAAGCCCTGACACCACTCAGAAGCTCAGTGTACATCTCTTAAGCAGCCACATTGTTATGGATGTTTCTGACTCTTGCTCCCGCTGAAAGACATATGTATAACAGAAATCTTTTGTAGTCTTTAGTATGTGGTACACCATGGCTTACATACAATGTGTTCTGAAAATGTGTGGTGTTTGCCAGTTCTTACACGGTGCTCCACTTCCTCAGAGGTTTCTCTCTGGAAATTTTTCTCCTGCCATCCCCACTTTGTGCCTCATAAACTTAGCAGGTCAGTAATTACTACAGTTTTGCATATACCTGTAGTGTCTGTTCTTCCTCCTCTTTCTGTGCATTTTCTTTCCTTTTTTGGGGAGATTGTGCTGATGTTCACTGACACCATAACCTCTCTACTGCCCAACATTTTATGTAACATGTTACCTCATTCACCTGTCTTTCCACTACATAATATTTTTAGTACAGCTAGAGGATCCTGTTTGCTTAGATGAAGAGTCAATTTTTAGCTATGATACTCCAAAATGTGGTGGTTTCAGCGTAGTTACAAAAGTTACCAGAGAAAATGGTCGTTCATTGTATCTCAAGGACTCTTGCATTGTCTTGATACATTCCCTAAAGTTAGAAACTCAAACAGAATCTATGACAGGTACAACTTTTCCAAAGAGAGAAGATGAGGTGACTCATGCTGACAGTAAATCAGCAGCTCTGCTCCAGATTACTTTGGCCTGGAAACCCTAACAGGTTTTGCTTCAGAAGACTTCTTTGGACTAGAGTCCTTACTAACAAGGAGCTCCTCTTTCCCCAAGGCAGGAAGTTATCAGATGTCCTTTGAGGAAGGTTAAGGACATGGCACGATACCTTCTTTTTATCTCCAAGTGAGCACTTCTTGACTTCCATTAGGTAATTCAGAAACAGCAACATTTTCATCCCAAACACTACCACTTGTTTTTATCATCATCTTCTGATGGAACAATATTCTACAAAGAAAACTTCTCACCTTCTCTTCTCATTCCATTTATTTTGGTATTTCAAGAACATGGATGTCACTTTTGTTGATTTTCCAACCAAATGTTTTCCAGCCAAGTGTTCAGTTCACATGTTCTGCAATACTGAGTTACAGAGAACACAAGAAATACTGTAGGACAGCAAAGAAGATTAAATTAATTTCTGTTCTTTTTCACAGCTATGAAACAGTGCACATATGTGCAAGACTTAACCTTCATTTCTTTGAAGTGCTGGTTTAATTGCTTTTGGTATAACCTTTGATCTAGAATGGAAATTGAATGGCAAGATAAGAATCATGATTCACCATGTAATCCAAAGGGATTACACAAAGTGAAATGCTTCTGTGCTCTCAGAAAATAGCGTTACCATTATGAATCTGTCCTCTATCTTGAGGACAGTGGAATTTCAGAGAAGGTCTTGCATAATGAGATGCAGATATTAGATGCAGATAATTCCCATTATTGCCAAAACAGACATCTCTAGAGCAGGGATCAAGATATGTGCACTCACTATTTGCTCTGACAACAGACTTGTATAAGTTAGGCAAGTCATCCAAACACTCTGTGCTTCTGTTGCCCTGTCTATAAAATGTAGATAACTGTGATGGTTTGAGTCAAAACTCCCCAAAACCCTCACAGCATCTGCAGCCCCTCTTCCTTCCACCCCCCAATCCTGCTGTACAAACCCAAGGGAGAAAAGGTAGGAGGAAAGAAAGGCTGAAAATACTGAAAACAAGCAGACTGAAACTAAGTGATTATATATAATGTATTAACACTAATATGCAACTAAAATACTACATATACAATAATCAGAGAATAAGAGACCCCCCAGAACATCCCCTGCCCCGTAGGGAAGCAATCAGAGATCCCCAAAAAGAAAGAAACCCCCCTGCCATGAAAGAAAATAAAGAATCCAGAAAACAGATTAATATAAGCTAACAAGAGAAAATAAATCGTTACACTCCTCAGATAGCAAAATCACCACTGGCATTCCATGCCGCTCCCACAGAGGCTCAGACCGACATCTGTACCGGAGACAAGACCGAAGCAAGATGGAGCCGTGGCCAGAAAAGGAACTATGTCCCACCCCCAATTACACCCTTATTTAGGTAGAAAAAATTACATGGAATATCTAGGAATAGTTCTTAAACCCATCACAATAACAGATTATCTTCTCCCACACGTTTTCTCTCTCTTGTCTATTTAGACAATGTACTCATTTTTAAAGCAGTTATCTCTTACTACATATAGAAGAATCCCAATTTAAGATCACAGAATCACAGAATGACCGGGTTGGAAGAGACCCACTGGATCATCGAGTCCAACCATTCCTATCAAACACTAAACCATGTCCCTCAGGACCCCGTCCACCCGTAACTTAAACACCTCCAGGGAAGGCGAATCAACCACCTCCCTGGGCAGCATATTCCAGTGCCTAAAGATGTAAGGCAAGTCCTAGAAACACTGAGAATTATCTTCAGATTCTTTTGTTAATTACCAGTACACAAGATTTGAGGACTAGCATGTGAAGAAAAGCATGTCTTTCCTTTCTGTTGGCAATTGCCAGGCAGTCAATGACTTTGGGCCTGCTTCTTGAGGATGTCACACCATAACGGAGTACTGTAAATTAACATGCCACTGAACAAGCAAGATAAACAAATATTCAATAGCTCTTTGTTGACTGAGCAGCAACCTGCCTGTGCTTTCAAAGAAGGCAGAGTCTCCCAGGAAAAATAGTGTGATACATTGTGGTTTAAATAGTTCAGTACAGTGTAAAAAGATATCTTTAAATTTTTAAATGGTTGATTTTTGCACTTATACTGATGTTTTTAGTTTAATGCTTTATTTTTAACATTTGAAAGCATTTGAAATAACAGAAAACTAAAATATGCTGACATGTTCTAATGAGAATTAGGAAGTTTACCTAACGTCTTAGCAATGTGATCTTTTCTCCTGGAAAATGGATTAAAGGTAGCTGATACGGGTGCTGTCTGACTGTGAGATATCAGCAGAAGGCTAATAAGTTTTATGATAACATAGTTCAGATTTCACTAGATTTTAATCTTCCAAGTATCAAATCCAGGAACCAGCCACCCTTCCAAACAATGGCAGCAGCCCTATGACTTACTTTTTCTGCCCACAGACTGGCTTTCCATCCTTCTGTGCAGACAGAGTTACCTACTTTCTCTAGCTTCTCTTCATATCCACTTGGCTAAAATATGTCCTACTTCCCTGACTTTCAGTTTGCTGCAAGTGCAGTTACATCAAGTCCAACTCCACTTCATGCATATCCCACTTTATAGATACATTTTATATATACTCCCACTGACATTCCTCACTATTTTATGTACCCAACCTGATCATGGGTGTTCTTTAAATATGCATCTGAAGATCTGTGGGATGTGTGCTTAGCAAGCCTGGGATAGAGTCCTAGCTTCTCCTGAAATCTGGTATTACATCTTTGCCTGTAGGCAACACATGCCGGTGGAGCTTTACAATGATTGCATTCTTCTTCAAACAAAGAAAAATATAAAACAAAAAGAAAGCACCCTGCTCTTCCTCAATGGAACAGTTAGCCCTCTTCATATATTTACCGTTGCTCCCTCGCTTTTCCAGGCTCCTATACACTTGGGTAATGTTCAGCTTCAAAATTTGCTTCATACTTCATACAACTGGTTTCTGTCTTGTCTTGTCTTATCATGCAAATGCTCTTGGCAGACCTGAGTTAATTATTTTTCACTGTATTCTTAACTGATCTTTATGCCAATTTATAATCATGGGTCAGAATCAAACACACATTTCTGGCACTTCCTGAGCTCACTCTGAGCACTAGAGAGGTGGATGCCCAGATAAGACACACCCATCCTGCTGCCCTGCAGGTGCTGAGTGTCATCACCAGAGTCCAATGCTCATACACAGTTAGGCTGGAGAAGTTGTGGACATGCTCGAAAGGAAGCAATTCTGGTGAAGTTTGTGACTTACAGCCTTATGTGCTCCTTCTCAGCTGGAAGATAGTATCAGGGGATTTTACAAAAGCTCATGTTTCCTGACTGTGTCAGTGGCATCACTTCCCTTAGAGAATTCTCCATGTGTATGAGGAGTGCCTGGCCAAGATGAGGTGGTAGTTTATTGGTGTATCGGCTTCTTTCCTCCCTGCCAACACCCCTTCCACTGACTCTGTTTTCCAGAAGGATGAAAAAGAAGCCAGTTGGTGGGAGAGGAGGAACACAGTGGTGCAGGCTTTCCAACACATTCCAGCTGCCCTCATTAAACAAATGAGTTATTGGGTGGCCACACAGAGCTGCATCACGTTTCCTGCCTGGCCCACCTTCACCATCATTAGTGTTTACTTACTGGCTTACGGTAGCCTCTAAAGCCCACAACCAGAGCTGACCTCCTTACCCCATTTCTGTGAACAAACAGACTTAACAAATCAGTGAGGGAATCAGTCTTGCACAAAGGCAATTGGCCTGAGGTGCCACAAGTGGAAGAAAATCTGTGACGTACCAGTGACGTAGATCTGCAGTGATATGACCCTTCCTGGTTTGCCAATGTATATTTGAAAGAACTGGCCATCTCTCATCCATGCTCAAGCTACAGAGCATTTCAGTGCCTCCACTTCTTGTATTGTGCCTCCACTTCTTATATTGTGCTTCCACTGCCAGATAATTTGTGCCTATGTTTCTATAGTAAGCCAATCTGATTGCTACGTGAGCCTCTGGTTGCCAACTGCTTCAGATGAAAAATTCCACACCAAAACCATCAAAAACTGCAGAAATCCCATATGGAATGAAACTTTCTACTTCCGCATACAGAGACAAGTCAAGGTACACAAAATAAAAAACATCTTTCATTTCATTTCATTTCAATGCAACTTCTTTCAGTTTAGCCCAAAGCAGGATGTCATGTCCTCTAGTGCCTTTTTGAGACACTTAAAATTCCCCTAGCAAGCTGGAGAAAATAATTTTGGGTTTTGCTGGAATCCACATCTCTTCTAATAGACAGTGATTGTTTACATATCAGTGGTTACTGGTGGATCCTGATCTCCTTGGAGAAGGCTGATAGGACCAATGAAAAGTGACAACATAAAGAAACTATGAAATGAAAACATAAAGCAACACTGTAACAGAAAAGCACATTTTTCCTTGAAAGTATGTGAAATAATGGTATATCAATGCCAGGAAGCTGCTAAATTATAGTACAATTAAGATCTTCACTCAGTTTGCTGCTGGTCAGTCCCCTACATTGAGGCACCTATGAACAAGTGGCTGAAAGTGGGAAGCACAAGGACATAGAAAAGTGGTTAGCAATATGAAGTGACCTCTGTTGCCCCTGTTGATAAAAAGAAACAAAGGACTTATGGCTACCTGTGTTCCTTCCTAAAAGGCTGTAATTTTTTGTGAGAGCTAATTACAAGTATGAAATATGACACAAGAGAAATCTCATTTTGGCCTTAATGAGCAAGACTAGAAGCTGTTTCTTGCAAAGGATCTTATACTCATCTTCTAACTCTGCGTTGTGACACTTTGTCATCAATACTTCTCTATTTCCTTTCATAAGGCAAGCACTGGAGCTGGAAGAGCTGCAGAATGACATACTTTTGGAGTACATGCTAATGAATTGGGCATCTTTCATTTTTTTTCTCAGAATATTCTGGAAATCACTGTTTCTGATGATGACATAATTCATGATGATGACCATGCAATTGTGCTTTTTGATGTAGCTAAAATACCCCTTGGAGAAAGAGTGTTTATGACATTCCCATTAAATCCACAGGTAAGAGGTCTGTTAGACCTGTAGTATGTCTTGACATCCATTCACTTCCCTCTGATTAATGAGATGTGCTGTCTTCTTCCATCTTATACTACCAGGATCAGCTTGGTGGTAAAAACATAACAAAATTGATTAAAATCTTGGCAACTGCTCACCAGTAAAAAAATAGATGGCCTTTTCAAATTCCTGTTGGTTTCCTTTGGCACAGTTATGGCCAAATTCCCAAGCCCCAGAATAGATGGATTTTTAGGGGAACTTTGTATTTCTAGTAGTATGAGAGAAAATGACATATTTTCTCTAATGCTCTCTGAGGTTAGAAAAATAAAAACAATACAAGGACAGGGAAACAGCCTGTTTCCACAATACTTTACTAAACACTAAACCTTAGCATATCATATTCAGTACATGGAAGCTGACAGGGAAGAAAGTATAAAAAATAAAGGTTTACTAGGGAGACTTGTAAGCATCACTCTTTATTCTGCTAGCGTAATTGAGATCTTTTGCTTGGGGAAGAAAAAGCTGCTCCTGTCCTATAATGCTGACAACAGCAGTCACAAAACAGAATATTGTTACTTATTAAAGCATAAAGAAAACTCTTCCTGCAAAAATGAAGGTCATTTTGCAAACCTCTGCACATGCTAGTTGCAACTGCTTTGTTTCTTTTTCTTTCATTTTCAGAAGACTGAGGAGCTGGAAGCTGAGTTTTTGTTAGAGAGCACGTGAGTAAAACCCCATTAAAAAACTTCCAGTAGCAGCCTGGAGTGGTGCCTCAGTGCAGGGAAACCAGTACATCCAGTACCGTCTTAATAGCCAGATTCAAACCTAATGTGTACATCAGCAAATCACTGTAAGAAAGAAAACTGCCATGACTCTTCCTTATATATTACTTCCATAGTCTGGAGGTGATTTTCTGGGGCTAGTAAACCCCACTGCAGTGAGTCAATAAATTTTCTGGAAAGGGTTCTCTGGGCAGTTCATAGTTGAGAATAACGTTGCTACCCGGTCTGCAACATACCTGCGCTATTAAGGCTGTTACAAGCACTTTCCATGTGCTTTACTGCAACTGAATTGTTCTTGATAGGTAGTTATGTAGCATATAGAGAAAAATGAGTGTATGTCTACAAACAATAGGAAGGAGCCAATCAAAAACAAAAAAAGAGGAGAGAAAATTGTGTCCTGCTCATGACAACCCACCTTATATTGTTTATAAAACATGTATTTGTTGTTCTTATTTTCTAGCCAGGATCCTCCTGAAACCATCATCACAAATGGAGCAATGGTGGTAAACTATAATTTGCTTTGTTATCTTGCATGCTTTCCCACATCATTCCTTACTTTAGCTGACTGTGATGGCAGCGAGGGAAACATTTTGAGTCATCATTCTTAAGTCATATGTTTTTCTCTTACAAGCTTTATCTTTGAGGAGGCCAGCATGATCTTAGAGTTAGCTTCAGACTGCTGCCATTTTCCCTTGTTTTGTCTGCTTCCATAGAAAATTACAGTGGGTTTAGCATAACGCCATCTTCCCAGGGACAATGAAGTTAATTCTCATGTTCACTGGGTCTGGCAGTGGTTTCCAACACAGTTGGTCCCCATATTCAAGCAATGACTCTTCATGCTATAACCCTCCCAATATCTGCCAGCATTGGTGGCAAGATAGCTGGATGAGTGATCTAATTCTCTGTTCCCATCACATCTATTCTAGTGTCGTGAAGTAGCCTGCTTGGAAGTTTACTTGGATAGCAGGATGAAAAAGAAGCATTTTTCAGGTAAGCTTATTAATTATTTAACAATATTAATGATTTTACCCAAACAATGCCTTGAAATTGCAACATCAAAATACTAAGGCTTTAATTGAACATATCTAAGGTGATATATAAAAACTTTACAGTAGGGAACACCACTAATTCTGCAGCAGGTTAAGGTTCAAGATTCTGACCTCATGGGGAGCCTTGTGCCATACTAGAAACAATATCAAATACTTGTACAGAACATACCTAAACTCCAAGCTGAGAACCTGAAGACCTTTGCTGTAGTACTGCTAAACTCTGAAGAAGCTTACTTTGTTGCCTGAGAGTCCATGGTCTTAAATTTCATCAGGATCTGTGACAGTTGGGCTTCTGCATACACACAGAAACACCTCATTTTATGCAGGGATTAAGCCACTCAGCAGCTGGCTCATGCCTGATCCTGATCAAGATCCAGAATCCCTAAGTTCCTCATCCCACATCCCCAGAGGGGCTGGAGCTGGAGCTGGTAGGCAATCTCAAAGCACACATAAAACACACTGGCAGGATTAATTTATCTCTTCATATAAACAGGGGCATCTGCTGCATTGTCAGATCTTATTTTAGGGGACTGAGAATTTCTGTTGCTCATTATCTGGCCTGGGATGAGGATGATTTACAATGCAAAGTATCTGGTTGCATTCACTGTGGCATTATGCAACTGCAATACAAATGCAGCAGTCTCAAATTCAGTGTTATTCCCACCACATTCCCATTCAGCTTCTTGCTCAGCCTGTTGTAAAGGTACAATCACCCAAAGTGTTTGGATCTTGACCACTTTCAGAAAACAACTTTCCAAATACAAAGGAAGAGAAGGGATATTTCTTTAAAGCTACCTCGTGTTTATTTTTTTCTCTTTTTTTAAATTAAAAGTAACTTTTTATGTGCGTTTTATCTTTTTATTTTAGAGAATGAGCTAACATATACAGTGAGAGGATCCTTTGAAGAAACCCAGAGAGTTTCATTGACCTGTGACTCCTGTTCCCCTGTCCTAGACCCTGCTTTTTTCCACTATGCCAAATATGAGCAACCCTCCCTGGATATTGTACTTGCAAAGAAGAGGAGGCTTCCCAACTTTGTACGTTACCCAAGAATATGGTAGAAAACACAGACAATTCTATGATCTGAACTTTCTTTACATGTGAGTAGGCAGCAAAAGCAGAGGATTCCTATCTTAAGAAAAAAGCACTCTGTGCTCTTTTTCAGTGTGCTTGCGTGTCATGTGGAGCAAGAAGGAACAGAGGTGTCCAGCTGACTATCCCTCTGAAGTTTCTTCCTTCTGAGCAGGAAGTAGTCAGTGAGGTAAGTGTCCACTGGGCATGGGAAATCCTTTGCAAGCTTTTAAAAATCTATGCTGACTCCCAAGAAGCAGAAAGAGAAGATTGCCTCTTTTTATCCAGAGCCAGTTGTTTTCCAACCACACTCAAATCTAGGGTAATGCATAATGAAGTAAATTATTTGGAGCAAAATAAAGTTGGGAAATCCAAGGGAGAAGGATAAAGAAAAAAAAATATCCAAACTGTTCCTCATGCTCTTTCTGCTGCCTGTGTCTTTAGCCCAATCTTGGCTTACTGTAGTTCAGAGCTTTGTAGATAAAATGATGACCCAGAAGTGCTATATCTCATTCTGAGTTGGGAGAAAATGACTGTTTTAAACAAAATAACAATATTCATTTTTTCACCTTTTTAATTTTCAGCACAGAAAATTTGATTTGCACTTAAAGGTGAAAAAATGGTAAGATCTGTTACTTATCTTCCTTCTGTGCTTCCCCCTTGGTTCTTTGAATTTGTAGAGTTATCAATTAAGTTCCAACCTCTTCATTACTGCCTGCATCCTGAATGCTGACTCATCTTCATTTGAGACTGTGAAATAAAATTGACTCAGTACACAACACAGATTTTCAGTGACCATGAATTTATGTAATGGGACTATACATTGAGTTAAGAAAAGAACATAAAGAACATACCAATTTTCTATTGATATTTTGTTGCAATCAAAATTATTTGCTAAGGGCCACTGTAAACACTCTTTGATACCTCTACAAATTATTTCCAAATGCAGATTTTCAATAAAAGCAGCATTTCAAAACTCATTTAGAAACCTCCCTCTTTCCTTAGGTTGGAGGGAAAATAATAGACAAAAGCCACCTGTCTGTCACCTGCTCACCTGTATTTATTTTTAAATATCTACTCAAAGAGATAAATGCAAATTAACACAATCAAGTGATTGCTTATTTCTGAACCAAGAAAACACATTGTGTATTCTGAGATACAGTTAAATTTATAAGATTAATATTTTATGTTATGGAGGAAGTTCTTTTCCCTTACAAAAGCAAGCACATCTATTATGCTCTTTATTTTCAGTAAATATCCTATGAGATAGACATACAGTTTTACAGCCATTGTTTAAAAACTTCATCCTTATCACACCAAAGATTTTCACAGCAGCTTCCAAATTGCAACTGTAGTGTTTATATATACCCATAAATTACTAAATACACTCACACAAAAAACCCCATCCAAACACGAAAGTCCACAACTTCAGTCCATGATATGCAGGTATTAGTGGAAGTTGGTGCAACTTTTGAAGATGTGTTTGAAAGCCACCTTTAAAACAATGCTACCTGCAGACTTTTGGCTTTACGTTTGAAACAGAACAATTTAGTTATTTGTAGCTATACTTAATTTCAGAAGAAGAAACCCTCTTAATCCAAAGGAAGACATACTGTTGTTCTCCAGGAACAAACCAAACCATTTTTTATCTATCTGCTTTGCTTTATGTAGACCTGATGGTGAAGACAGGTCTATTTACAAAGTAGCAGCAATTAAAATTCTAAATTATACTATAAACATGATATGAAACACCTGATCCTCTGTTCCAGCCAGGAAGACCTAGATGTACGCCTGGGATTTGACTTGTGTGCCCAGGAACAGGATTTCATTCACAAGAGGAAAAAAGTTGTTGCAGCTGCTCTAAAGAACATCCTCCAACTGGAGGAGGACTTGCAGGATGATGAGGTATCTGAAACATAATTATTCTCTGCTTTCTCCACAGCTGGGTGCTAAAATGTAGCATTTGTGTTCAATTCCTATTTTCCTGAAAGCAGTGCAAATTTTCATGTTCAAGCTTAGGACTCACTTATTTTCTCTATTCTAAGGAAAAAAAAGAGTAATCATTTGGAACACTAATAAAAACCTGCAGCTCTGTTGCTGCAGGATTTATCTTTCTGTTGAGTGGCAGCCTGCACAACAATGAAGGTAAGTGCTAGGTGCTCTCAGGACCAAAGCCAAAGTTTCTTTTAGGCCTTGCAGTCAACTTGGCCAGATCTAAACCATTGATTCTGCATTTCTTTCCCTTATGGTTTAAACCAGACATGATTTTGTTGAGCTTTTTGTGCTGGCATTTAGGCTCCCTCTGTGTGAGCACAGCATGCTGCCAGTCTAACTTCAGCATCTGCTGCAGCTAGAACGTGCACTTGCTTTGCAAATGGGAAGGACAACAGAAAGTCACAGAGAAGCTGTGGATTCCCCACCCCTGGAGGTGTTCAAGGCCAGGTTGTGGATGGGGACTTGGGCAGCCTGATCTAGTGGGAGGTGCCCCTGCCCATTGCAGTGGGGATGGAGCTAGATGATCTTTCAGGTCCCTTCTAACCCAAATTATTCTGTGATTCTAAGGAAGTCCAAGGCTGGATAAAAACGGGCTTCTCTTTTGTTAACTATACTGCCATGACTGCAGTGTGATGCCTGAACTCAAATGCAGAGATGGCAAATTTTCCTTGTTTTGCCTTGAACTGTGCTCAGCAAGTTTTTTGCAAAGCTGGACTTTTCACACACAAGACCTTGCCTCTAAATGCCAGCGCTAAGCTGTGGGCCATTTCCTTCCCCTCAGATATAGAGGCACAAGTGCTTCCCTGCCGAACCACCTCCTTAGAATCTCCTGATGATTTCACTTCAGTGTGTGGAAGCTATCTTTATTGTTAATGGAGCAAATTCATATTTATTGATTAAGCCTATTTCTAAGGTGTCCAGATCCCAGATTTCTGTATCACCATAGAAAGGAGTAATTGCAGCTCCCTTGCATACCTAGTATTGTATATACATATGTGGTGTGTGGAATCAGCCAGGCTTCTCTTTCCCTTCAGCAACCATAAAAAAAGGATGGTGTCTAGGCTCAGGGGATCTGAACTCACCTATGTCATGATATATCTAGTATAACCCTCAAAATATCTATACAAAGCAGAAAATGGCTGTAGCAAACCTTAGCAACACAGAGGTTATTACTACTCACATGAAAACTGTGAGACAGCACCTATGTTTTCTGGACTGTTGCGTCAACAAAAATCTGGTACAGATGGCAGAAGGCACCATCCCCTTTAGGTTTTTATTGGTTTAAGTTATTGGTTTTACAACAGAGCACTGAAAACATGCTGTTTGAGGTGACAGATTTAATCTCTTAGTGCACATGTGCTTGGCTGAGGAAACATCAAGTATTTCTCCCTTATTTCTCTCCATTATTAATTCAGGGGCATTTTTCTTCTTGCAGATTGGTAGTACTCAGCATCTTTATTACACTATCAGTCCTGTAACTTTTTTCTAATCAATTACATTTCTCTCTCTTCTCACATCATGTCATTAAATGCACGTG
The DNA here is from genome assembly GCA_013389865.1 of Piaya cayana. NCBI lineage: Eukaryota > Metazoa > Chordata > Aves > Cuculiformes > Coccyzidae > Piaya > Piaya cayana. Next base: position 46,310 of record WAAB01020654.1, on the reverse strand, counting down.
GGTTTGGATCGAACAGGTACCAGTGATAGCAATCATGACAACAGGTGGTGGAACCAGAGCTCTGACAGCCATGTATGCTCACCTTCTCAGTGTGCAGGAACTTAATGTCTTGGACTGTGTCTCATACATCACTGGTTTATCTGGCACAACATGGTAAGTCCAAGATAAGGACAGTTCTTCACAGGAATATTCTATATTTGATATCAAGAAGTGATCTGAAGAGTTGTATGATCCTTTCAAAAAAGGAATTTTTTTTTCTGCTGTGGCTTTTTCTTGTCTCCTTCAGTGGGTATTTGCCAGCATTTAGAATTCAGTTCTGATTAAGCATGTGGATGCTACCACACACATATGTGCTTTTCATGTAAATCAAGGCATGATAAATTCCAAAAGCTCTGCTTCAGAACTCACAATTTCCCTTGTGTTTCATAGGACCATGTCAAACTTGTATGAAGATCCTAACTGGTCCCAAAAGGATCTTAAGGAAACACTCAATGATGCCCGAAAGCACGTAGTCAAAAATAAATTCCTCACTTGTTTTGCTCCCAATCGTCTGAAATACTATTTGAAAGAGTTGTGCCAGAGAGAACAAGAAGGACATCAGATAAGTTTCACAGACCTATGGGGACTCATCATTGAAACCATGTTACATGATAAGGTACAATAGCAGCACTCTTCTATTCAGATTTGCATTTTTAATGAATAGAGAGATGAGGGCAGACAGTAAATGAAAAAATAGTTGAGACTGAAAGGCATCTTCGGACCTTTGTCCAAAAACCTGCTCAAGCAGGTTCACCTAGAGGTAGTTGCCCTGAATCATGGACTTTTGAATATCTCCACAGGTGAAGACTACATCTTTTCTGGGCAATATATGCCATTTTTTAATCATCACTTCAGAAACAAAGGGGTGGGCTGTGTTCCTGTTTGTTTGTTTGTTTGTTTGTTTGTTTTTCAGACAGAGGTCTAAAGCACCTGCCTTGGTGGTATCATTCTTTGTGTTTGATGGCTGTATGACAAGACAAATTAAAACCACAAACACAAACCCAAAGACAGTAGCTCTGAGCTGTTAATAGCATTATGTCACCTTGTTGCAAATGTTTCCCAATAGGGCATTTATACTTAAGACAAAGAAAACATTACCCCTCTAATACAAATAGCTCCACATACATCCAAATTTCCACAGCACAGTGTGAGAGTGTCCTCGGGGTGTCTCAGCAGGATGCTGTGAGCATCCCTGCAGTGCCACAGCCTATTCTGCTGGACAGACACCAGGCAAAGGAAACCCACTGGCACAGCCATCCCATCAAGGGTTGCTCCAGCAAAGGGAAGAACCTGAAACTCTCCTTCAGGAAGCACCTGGACTCAGGACCTTCTCAGCCTTGTTACAGCTCCTTAAGTGTCCTGCCCTTTCCATTCTGCTAGATTATGCAAGATGTTCCACAGCAGAAGCAATAAAGGTCAAGGTTCATTTAATATTAACGCTCTCTGAGGCTTAGCTCAATCACAGGTCAGAGGAAAAGATGAATTTTGGGGCAATCAGAGAAGAACTTAGTCTTTCTGAATAAAATATTTTGCACCAATAATGCTTTTAAAATATTTCCAGATATTTTCCTGAAACAAACGTGAATAACATTTTCTTCCTGCCATTGAAATCTCAATTTATTTTTTTTCAGCATATGAACTTAACTTAGGACTATTTGTGTGCTGAAGTGCTGGGGCTGGGGAGGGTCAGAAATAGGGATGATAACACCTCTCCAAACTAAACTTGTGGGAAACATCATACCTGGAGTCCAGCATGCACTGTGTTTTCAGAGCCCAGGCTCAGATGAAGTGAGAGGCTCATTGTGTCATCTAATTGTCCTCAGCTACTGTCCCTCTTCAAAACAGGAGGACTCCCATAAGCTCACAGATCAGCAGCAGGCACTAAATCAGGGTCAGAATCCCCTGCCCATCTACCTCTCTCTCAATGTGAAGGATAAAATCAGCGACCAGGATTTTAGAGGTAATAATACTCCAAAATTGTGTTTCACTTTTAATCCCAGTGAGGATCAATTTAGGACTAAGGTAAAGAAATCAGTTCAATGCAAAAATCCTCTAAAGAGGCAATGCACCTAAGAGATGAATTTATTATTAATAGTTAAATTTTTGTACATCTTAGTACATTCACCTGTATTTGGGATCAAAAGCAAGATGATGGAGGACATTATCACAAAATTACCTGATAAATCACCTCAGAAATCTAAAATCTGCAGAGAAATTTAGATATAAGATGACTTTTTTCTCTTCATGCTGTGAAATGCACAGTAACTAAATGTCTGTTTGCAACGTGTGTTAGTTAGAAATTATTCTGCCTTAACCTGCCCAATTTTATATGTTTTACCCAACTAATTTGTGCCTTTGCTGCTGTAATCTATCTTGTGCTTTTTCTTTCAGAATGGGTGGAATTCACCCCTTATGAGGTAGGATTCCTGAAATATGGTGCCTTCATTCATGCAGAAGATTTTGGTAGTGAGTTCTTCATGGGCCACCTGATGAAGAAAATCCCAGAATCCAGAATCTGCTTTTTGGAAGGTGATTTGTTACTCCATGGGAATGCAATAACAATCCACTCCTGTGCAAACCATTCTTCTGAAATGAAGCAGATAGTGTATTTTTTATATGGCAAAATATTAGAACTGATAACAGGTCACTATCTGCAGGATTTTTTTATTTTCTCTACAATTTTATTCAGCTGAATAGATTCATTTTTCATTGCTTCATATATGGTTATGCTCACTGACATGAGGCCTTCACAATGATGATGTCTTTGTCAGCAACAAAACTTGTGTAACACCAAGTTAAATTATCAGTCTCTTCTGCAACTTGAGTTTCTAGAAAACACCTTTTTTTCCACAATGTTACTGCCACAGCTAACAGTAATCAATCATCCAGGATAACACTTCTATTTTAGAGTGTAAATAGGTCGTAATATTCACCTTTTTTTCCCCCTCTTGCATAAGAACAGTAAAAGTAGCAAGGAAATCTTTTTTCCCCTTTGCAGAAGCAATCTCTCGCCTCATTGTTCTTCCTACTTCCACCAATTGCATAAAGGAAGTTTCAGGGGGAGCCTGAGAAGTCGAGACTATTTTCCTGTGTGGAGATTTTGCCACAGCTAGCAGTGAGGTTTAAGGAAGCAGACAGAATCTCCCTCACCTTGCTGCAACATCATAGAATCATAGAATAACCAGGTTGGAAGAGACCCACCAGATCATCGAGTCCAACCATTCCTATCAAACACTAAAACATGCCCCTCAGCACCTCATCCACCTCCAGGGAGGGTGGATCAACCACCTCCCTGGGTAGCCTGTTCCAATGCCCAATGACCCTTTCTGTGAAAAACTTCCTCCTAATCTCTAGCCTAAATCTCCCCTGGCGGAGCTTGAGGCCATTCCCTCTTGTCCTGTCACTTGGGAAAAGAGGCCATTACCCTCGTATCTACAACGTCCTTTCAGCTCCTTTCAGAGAGCAATGAGGTCCCCTCTCAGCCTCCTCTTCTCCAGGCTAAACAACCCCAGCCCTCTCAGCTGTTCCTCATAAGGCCTGTGCTCCAGCCCCTTCACCAGCTTTTTCGCTCTTCTCTGAACTCGCTCCAGAGCCTCCACACCCTTCTTGTGGTGAGGAGCCCAGAGCTGAACACAGGATTCAAGGAGTGACCTCACTAGTGGTGAGTACAGAGGGAGAATAACCTCCCTGGACCTGCTGGTCACACTGTTTCTGATACAAGCCAGGATGCCACTGGCCTTCTTGGCCACCTGGGCACACTGCTGGCTCATATTCAGTTGCTGTCAACCAACATCCCCAGGTCCCTCTCCTCCAGGCAGCTTTCTAGCCAGACTTCTCCTAGTCTGTAACACTGCATGGGGTTCTTGTGCCCCAAGTGCAGGACCCGGCACTTTGCCTTGTTCAATCTCATGCCATTGGTCTCAGCCCAGCAGTCCAGCCTGTTTAGATCCCTTTGTAGAGCCTCCCTACCCTCCAGTAGATCCACACTTCCACCCAGTTTAGTGTCATCTGCAAACTTGCTAAAAGTACTTAAAAGTCTTAAAAGTTGCTTAAAAGTACTTAGGTCTCCCCTTCCATCATCAGAAATGCCAGGAGGTTACCAGCCACCTTCCTACACCTCCCACCTTGGTGCTTTCTTCTTCCCCATTCCCCAGTTCTGGGACATTTGCCTCCCTGTTCCCTGTCAATAACTTGGAGTCCTCTCATTCAGGCAGTGCTGCTTACTTCAGTGACACAGCTATTTGAAAAGTTTTCAGCAAATTCCTTCACACCCCATCACCCAAACAGAGCAGGGACTGAATACAAAGGTCCTGCAGTTCTTTCCTGCATGGCCAAGCCATCTCTCTCAATGCAGGCTGGCACTGCTGAGTCAGGCTGGGCTGTTCAGGTGGAGCCTCTTCTATCCATCACTCAGTTCCACCCCAGAGTGGCATGTTTAGTTCTGCGGTTGGGAGGGCTCAGGAGGGTATTGCTGCGTACCTGGCACACCTAACCATACCAGGTATGAAAATGATTGCAGATAGGTAGCAGTCTGGACCTTCAGCAAGTTTACTACATCTTTTACTAGTGGAACTTGAAAATGTGACCCAGATACATGTTAAATCCTAAAAAAATCAGAAGATAAATCAAACCAATACATTTAGTCTTTCAATTTTCAAAACTTTTAATCAGCTTCCTCATTCTAAGGGATATTAGTATATGAATTTTGAATGGTTTGTGGTTGATGGTTCTGCATGATAACTTCATACGTATCAGGATGATGTCAGAAATAAATAAAACATTTAGAATTACAAATACTGGGAACTTGGTGAATAAGAAGTGTTGAGGACAGGTGGAAAATATTTGACATGTACTTGACAAAACTTTGTTTGCTACATAATAAAAATGAATGTGTCAGCAGCTGAAAATACTGAAAAATACTGAAAATACTACCGGTCCTCTTCTTATATCCCAATAAATAAGATTCTTTAAATATATTATGGATTCATATAAGAATTCATAAACATTCCCTTTTATAAGTGCACTAGATGTAGTGAATAAACTTTGCTGGAGGATGGAGAAGGTACTGACAGTCATTGTGAATGAAAATGCTTCCAGATCTTTACTAGCTTGCTTTCTGTTGAATATGTCTATGCCACAGGGATTTGGAGCAGTGTATTTTCCTTGAATCTTCTGGATGCTTGGTATATATCTGTTCATTCAGAAGACTTCTGGCATAAATGGACCCAAGACAAAATTACTGACATAGGTGGGTTATTCCTATCCCATTATGTTATTTTATTGTCTCTTTTTTTCCCCCTTTCTTTTTCCTTCTTTTAATCTTTGTGCTACCATTCTCTCACTGAATTTTTCAAGCCATTTTGAAATTCCCTCCTCAGGGCTTTCTATAATCCACATGGAAAACAGAAGGAAAATCATACCAGGTATTGCATTATGGCAATCATTTCACTTGTGTGAGAAACGAATCCAATCAAATTAAGAAAGATCTGCAGGGCTGGATTTCAAGGAGAAACACACAAGAGAAAAAAAAAATGAGAACAAAGAGAAATGTAGCTAAAAGGGTGATTTATTTTATCTTTTTGCACTTGTACAGTGTAGTTTCTGGTTGTTAAACTAGGGAGATCGCATTTACCAGTGAGGAAAATTATGTTTGCATGGCTGAGAAATTGTAATTCTGTGGCTTTCATACATGTGTGGCTAAGAGATAAACTGTAACATGGAGTAGCAAAGGAAGACAGGATAAGTGCAGGATATTGTAGTGCATAAAGTCATAGAAAAGCAAGGGAAGTAGCAGTAGATGATAGATTAATTTAAAGTACAAACAAAGCCTTTACCACTGTGAACTGAGAAGAATAAATGGATTTTTTTTTTCAAAGCTTAGCTGAAAAACTGAGATTTTTTGAGATTTTGGAAATAAAAAGAGAAAACAGTTCAAGTTTTCCCAAACACATTAAAACAAACTGTGATTGCACAGATTACCTCAACAATGAGAGCACATACAAAACCTGTTATTCTTTCTTCTGCAGATGATGAAACCCTATTCCCTGCAAGACCAAATGAGCTGGATACTCGAGTGGTTTGTCCCACTGACAGTTTTTCAGAAATTTTCCGAGATGTTGTCACGTCACGTCCAGCAGCTTCAGAAATCCATAATTTCCTGAAGGGCCTCCAGATGAACAACAACTACCTAGAGAGCAAGTTTTCCAAATGGAAAGGTATGGTAACGGCAGCATGGGTTTACTTATGTTTCAAACCACCCTTGTGAAAAAAAAAAAAAAAGCTTAAAAGATTATCAAGCTTTTTTGTTCTGTTCTTGTCTTCTGATAATATTTGGAACTGCTCATTATCAAAAGCTGAAATAAGCTATCAGAAGAGGCTTCAAAAACAAGTTCTTAAAAAATTAATGATTATCCTGTGACAGTTCCTGTGGAGGGATGAAAAAGACCCTAATTAGTCAACCAGCATATGTCGGCTGATGTGACAGCCATGTTTGTGGCATGGCACTGGTGTCATGATATGCTATCTCTTGCCCAGCCAGTACTCAGGGAAGGTGTGAGGGAGCCATCTCATTTACTTCTAAGTTAGATATAACCTTTGAAACCATACTGTCTGTTACACAGTTTGGGAGAGAGTACTCAGCCTGGTACTAGGTCACATCCATGTTGAACAAGGGGTTGTGCCTGCCTCAGCAGTATACCTTAGTAGATGTGTGCCTGTTCTCATAGCATGCAAGGTACCAAACATCTTTAATCTTCAGTATGTTGAGACAGTGAGTTACCATTTTAATTTTTTCCATACTAAGCAAAAAAATCTCAACCTGATCAGTCACACACCAAACCAGAGGATGGAATTAATGTATTCTCATGAGCCCCAAGTCAACCCCTCTCAATCAGGGGAAAGCCAAATAAACTGCAGAGTAAACAGCAAAAAGAGGAAGTCAGACAAGGAACTAAAAAATTACTGAACTACAACTATCAGCCCTATAGGTAGGCCTAAGTCCCAAGAAAAGCTGAATTCTTTTTGTTAACAACTGCCTTTCCTCAGCATGTCTCTTGTACTCAGTATTACCCCTGAAAAAAAAATGCTTATTTTCTAGACTGCGAGCTTGACTCCCAGCCCAACCATCTGACAGCATCAACAGACTACTTCATCCTGATTGATACGGCCTTTGCCTTTGCTACCAGTTACCCACCCCTTATGAGACCGGAAAGGAAAGTGGATGTCATTTTGCATTTCAACTACAGTTCAGGTTCTCAGACAGGGGTGAGCCTCCTACATTCTTCTTTACGGATATGTCTGTTCATCACTGAGTTCCCAGAGCAGCTGATCTTCTACTCATAGAACCTTTTTTTCCCCAGTATCTGGGAAGTTTAGATAAGATAACAGCTTACCAGAGTCACCTATCTTTATTGAACAGTACAAACATTATCAGTAAGTAAGCATTTAGTAAACTGAATCTGTCCATTTTTATGTGTAAACATGTTTTAGCTGATTTGAAGGCAGTCATATGTTGAATGAATGAAGCACACTGTATCTCAAAATTCTCTAAGACTTCTCAATCCAATGATATATATCCTTATGCACGGGAAAGTGTACATTCAGTACTATACAATCATAACAACAGACAGTTTTGATGCAGAAGGCCATATATGCAAATAAATGCAGGCACGGTTTTAATTTAGGAACTTAAAATACATTTAAATTTAAAAAATCCTCTATAGGCAGCATTTGTAATACCTAAATGTAGGATGTAGATTTTCAAACACAGGCATGTGGACCCAGATCCATCCCATTTAAGTCTAACCCTGCAGATCTTGGCTTCATAGACTGTCTACAACACCTAAGCTGGGCACGTGTCATAATTTATCGGAGCTTGGTCCTTACTGCACAAACATTCCTAGTGAAACTAGGTTTTCGTCAAAGTCAGACCAAATGCTTCCCACATCTTCTGTTTTTTACTTTTTGTTTTGTTTTCCTACTGTGACAACCAGCCCCTGAAAGAAGCCTCTAAATACTTTGCAAAACAGGGAATTCCTTTCCCTACAAAGGTGCCAGATGATCAGGAAACTCCACACCTGAATGAATGCTACATTGTTGGTGACAAGGAGAGTCCAGAAACACCTATTGTAATATTCTTCCCTCTAGTAAATGACACCTTCAGGCAATACAAAGCACCTGGTAAGTTTAATGCTACCACTCACATAATAGAAGCAGTGGCTGTCTTATTTCTTTTTACTGTGCAATATTTGTTGTTCCAATCATCTTATAAACACAGGTACATATTCCCTTTCTTAGATTGGAACCATATAAAGTGGCTTAAAATATATCAGTTTTCCTGGACAGCGGAGCAGCAGCTGGGATCAGCCTTTTACACATATGTTCATCTTCATATTGGTTTGGGGCTTTTCATAGGTAGACCATAGAGCCAAGTGATGAAAAGTGCATTCCATTTATCTGCAGTGGCAGAAGTTAGCAGGGGTATTTCCTCTAATACTTGTCATCCTTTCCTGTTAGAGAATGTTCTGAAGAATCTAAGGATTTCAATGTTTAAAATAATTTCCAGGCATACAGTCAAGCAGATAACCTTTAAAACAAAAGTGTGAACTAGTAAAATGAGGAAAATATAACATTGATCCATGCTGACAGCTTCGGTTCACTTAAACGAGTCCTACTTTGAAATTTAAGAGGAGTTTCAATAGCAGCATTGCCGGTCATTTCAAACAGATGGCTTCTAACTCCTGGTGCCACATAGCACAACTCCATAGCACCTCTGTTGGTGCCAAAAGTCTCAGTTACTCCTATCCAGATGATAAAATTCCTAACTCATGCTATGAGAACACTTAATTTTTAACTACTTGAAAGTCCCATGGCATACTGAAACCCTAAAGTTCTGGGCTTGTATACAATACATTAAATTTAATAACAAAGCAAACCCTGAAACTACTGCCCCAATTGTATTTTAAAAAAAAAAAAGCAAATAATGAAAAATCACACAGTAGTTTTGCTTTTTAGATACTATGGATTAAGTTCATTGAGTAGTTGAGATATGCACCTGGGGTTTTGAACATGATTCAAATAGTCTAAGGGTATTCACACAGGTACACACACCATTCTACTCCCGCTTTTAACGTAAATCAGATGAATGAAAGATTGTTTTTTGTAGTTGTCCTTTGTAGAAAGAACTAAAGGAAGGAGAAAAGGAAAAAGAATTAGAGCAGGAACTGATAACTGGCTTCTATATTGCTCTGTGAGGGAGTTTGTCTCCTTTCTCCCACTTAATAATTTCCAGAACCCAGGGATATTATTCCTAACTCAGCTGTCTAACATCAGGTGAACATCAAATCATGTGCAGATGCTACATGTCAACATAAATTATTAGCAAATCTAAAAAGGAGTGTTATTAAATATGAAGACATAGATGAAGACCTGCATTATATCTGATACTGAGGCAAACCTGTGCTGCCCAAACGGCTCAGCTGGTAGCTGCAAGATGAGACTAAGCAGAGAAAAAGAGAATGGGCCCCCATAGGTGAAGCCTTTGCTGAGGTGACATGGAAGAGCTCCACCCATGCAATTTTTTGGGAGGGCTGACACCTCTCAGCTGAGAGCAAACCTCCATGGTGGAAGGAGAGATGCTGCAGAAAGGCCCAGAGAATGTGCGTCCATGCTGGGCATGGATGTTTACCATTTATTAGCAACAGGCAGAGAGATCAGCTTAATTTCTAGCGCTGCAGTAGTATGCTCTAGCAAGATCTAGACTGTACAGCACCTCAAGTATTATCTCAGTTACATGAATGGGTGATTTTTCCATAGCTACTTCATCTATCAGCTTGTTCAGCAAAGGAAATTTAGAAAATGGGAAGTAAATGAGCAAAACTAACATACTGAAACTATGTTACTCCTGTACTGGTTAGACAGTTCCACAACTGTAGTAGAAAGAGGAAATCCTTTGTGTGAGGCAGCTTAGACTGCTTCACTCAAGCAGTACCATTCACTTATAACTCTTTCTGCAAAGCCAGAAGGATTACATCTATCAGACCTGGAAAGTCTTTTCCAGGAAAATCAGACCCTTTTGATAAATGTTGTTGAAGAACATCCTGAAAATGCACGAAGCCCACTACCCTGCTTTGGTAGAAGAGGTGCAGATTTCTGTGACTGTGGACACGGATGTTTTCCTATGGTAATGGCCTCCTGCCAATGTTAGGGTCTCACTAGAGGCTGATGGAAAAATTCTCCCATCTCTGATGCTCTCCTGCCTGTGATGAGAGGGGATTAAACATTACAATTCCTGCCTGTGTTAACCTGTATTACCTATCCCTGCCAGTATTCTCTAAAATTAGTGCCCATTTTGATGTTGTTACCACTTACTTTCCCCCATGTCAGCTACTAGAAAATCAAAGGGTCTGCGGGAATGATGTGGAAGGAAAAAAAACGTGTGAACTCTCATGTCAGGTGTGCAGGCTAGCACATGACAAGGGATCTCTGTATCGTCAGGTCTCTAGCCTCGGCTGTCTTTTAGCAATCAAACACTGGTGCCCAGGAATCTGCAGAACCTAACCAAATAAATTGACCTTTTCCCTTCCAAGAATCTGTTTATTCTATGTACTAACAGGTAAATATAAGTTGAGCCTGCCCATATGCTGTGTCCCATCAGTGCAGAGTTGAGCCAAAACTAATATGGCCAAGTGGGCTCCTTATACCCTTTGACTGCAGAGAATGCTCACTTTTGCCTAGTTCGGGAAGTGCAAGTTTGCCTACTATGCATTGAGCATATCACTTAAACACACCCTTAACTCAGAGGGTGGATGTTCCATCTACTGAATTTAGGGTACAGATGTGTTTCCACCAATTCAGTAAATGATGCTGTGTCCAAAACAACAACTAAATAAAAAACATTCATGATCTCACTGTCTAGAGTGTATGGTCAAGTCCAACTTGAAATCAGCTCTTATTTTGAATCACAAGTGAATTATGAAGGTCCTAGAAAAAACAAGTAAGGAGATGTGTTTTACATCTGCATCCATGAATTCACTGAGATCTGCAATTGCCTTGGTAAGCCCTGGGTATTTTTCTTCATGAGCAAGCAACCTATTTCAGAGGTTATGATGAATATTTTCTCTGTGATAGCCTGAAAATGAAATTCTACGTTAGCTTTGGATCTAATTTCTATCATCAAATGAATTAAAATAAAAAGTTATAGCGATTTGTCTTCAGATCATAAGATATGAAGGATGTAATATTTCCAGAGCTGACACTTGTGGGACTATCTGCCTAATTATTTTTGCCTGGATCTGTGATGTATATGTTGATTATCCTGGCATGATGAAATGGCCATGAAAAGATCTTTCAGTATCCCTGCCAAACCATAGTGATTCATGGAATGTCAGGTTCACTTTCACTGTTGAGGTTACATAAAGCCTGTATTTTTTTTAATAGTGGTAAGTAGCTCAAGGAAATTACAGTAAATATTTCTGCCATATCCTTCTGGGATATGTCCAGATAATGGCTCTGTGAACTCTTTCTGTTTAGATAATAGAATTTAGGGGTTTAGATCTGTTTTCAGGGTTTTTGTTTCTATAGTTCTTCCCATTAGCAACCAAAAGTTGATGTAGTAGATTGTGCTAGGGTATGTGTTATGTTGTTCTGGGTGAAAGAATATCTGTCAGGCCGCTGAGAAGGTAGGTTGCTTTGGGAAACCTTGAATCACTGAAAGACATGGATTTTCAGCAGACTATTTATGAAGGCATGAAAACATAGTAGTAACGAGAATAAAACAATGTAGAGTTGAAGATGGAAGGCACAGAAAGTGGCAGTGGCTTCAGGCCCATCACTTGAAAAGAAACCACACTGTCATGAGGTCCTGCTGTACTTGTCTGTTTGGGGAGAAGCCATGAGAAGAGAAAAAAAGTAGTTGCCACTTATATGCATCTTAGCTAGGAGTTTAGGGTGCTGTGATGGCTGGAAGACAGCAGCAATGCGGGGTCAGGACAGCAGCAGTGCTAAGGGGAACTTGGGGACCATACTGACAGCTCACCCCAGAGCTAGAGGCAGGGAGTCTCACCCTCCTGTGCTCCAAAGAGGAGCTACTCTACTTGTTTTGGTATTTCCAAGAGTACCCAGTACAACCCTTACTCCCCTCACCAGCACCACCTTCTTCAGTCCCCAGTGCTAACCAAATATGGCAACAATAAAATGCCCATGGAGGAAATATTTTGGGTTGTGAACCACTGTGTATACATGTCTGAGAAACAACCTGGTTTTGTTTGTTTTTTGGTAATTAACCAACTCATTTTTTGTCCCTTAGGTGTGAAACGGAGTCCTGCAGAGCTGGCAGAGGGTGATGTTGATGTTGCTAATACCCATGGTCCATATTACATAAACAATTTGAGTTATTCAGAGGAAGATTTTGACAAATTGGTGAACTTAAGTTACTACAATGTCCAGAACAACAAAGATTTGATTCTTCAGGCTTTACGTACGGCTGTGGAGCGGAAAAAGCAACATAAGAAAGAGCAACCACTGCAAAAACACACCCAGTGGTGATGGTATGTATGTGCCTAATAGAAAGGAAACACAGACAGCACTTGGCTGACTGCCCAGTGCTATGGAATCTGAAATACAATATCTATGGATCCTGCTAATGAAGGGAAAAAAAGAAGGAATTCGATTAGAAAGTGAGGAAAAGCCGAAGAACACTAAGAACAGCACTTTTCCGTAAGAAATATTCAAGCTTGTCTGTCAGTGCAGGGAATAAACACAAAACCCCAGAGTTTCTTCCTTAATTAATTAATGTGTTTCCCTTGTTGACAGCTCAGGAGAAAGGCTAGATGAGTCTGTGCTCTGCTCATGCTTGCAGAAGTGACCTTTCAGGCCAAGCCCAAGATGCATGGACAAGGAAGCAAGAGGAAGTTTACACTGACTGTGTTTGTGTTCTACCTGTGCTATAAAAAGAGAGGATTGTCAGTCCAAAAATGCAGCAAAGAATGAAATCCACTGTCTCTAAAGCAAAACCAAGCAGCCCATTTGTGTACTAAGGAGTTTTCATGTGAATGTAAATAAATATTAAACTTTGTATACTAAAACACTTTTTGGAATAAGAATTACTGCAAATAAACGTTCTTTTTTTACAGCAAATACAAGTTAAAGCCATTTCTTTTAGGAACTCCTTCCTCTACTAACAAGACAAAAATAACAGGCAGACTTATTTCATAGCTTCTGAAAAATAATTTAAGAAATTATGTCTGCTCCAGATCTAGATGTGAACTGCCCCAGGATCCTGGGACCCCTTGAGTTTAGGTTTACATTTAAGACCCATCTCTACAACAACCAGCTCATGCTAATTTATTTCACTAAGTTTGATCTAAAGTCCTCTGTATATACACCAAAGGTTTAAAGATGTAAAGTTTTCAAGGATATTACATCTGAAAAAAGAGAGAGACAATGCAGATTTAAAATTGGATACCTAGTACCATTCACCCAAATGTGATTTTTTTAAACTTGCTAGAGAGTATTGCAACTGAAGTTAACAGAACATTAACTTTCAACTAGCTGATGCTTTGGTAATCTCATTTACATGGCTCCTTTCAAGCAAGCAATCTCTTTTTCTGACAGATAGAATCCCAGGTCTCCCTTTATTCTTTTTCTAAACTGATTTTTATTCAATGCTATTGATTTATTTATTAGACATCTTGTACCTACAAGCCCTTGTTTCCAATGGGCTCCTCTGCTCCTCCGTTCTGCTGTAGTGCTTTTTGTCAAGAGATTCTGCTACTGTGAGGCAAAAAATAGAAACTTTACAGATTCCTTTGCTGTCAAGGTCAAGAGTCTCCTCCTAGGTGGTGCATAGAAATATAGTCTTTCTGTTTTCTGTCTTTCACTTAGGTCAGTGAATGCTTGCTTCTGGTGCATAGTGTAGCAGTCCATACAGCTCCAGTATGGGCTATATGCCCAGGGTTTACCTCCCATGGAAACAAGAGAACAGAGATGGCAATCATGCTGATGCATGCTGAATCCCATCACAATAAAGGACGGGATGTAGCCAGAGGGCATAGCCAGACCTGGGAATCTGGAAGCACTCCCAGGTTCCCATATACAGTTAAGGCTTTATTGTCTGAAAAGCAAAAATTATCCCAGTGACGGCAGGAAGCACCTAGGCAGGAAGGCTGAAGACAAGCAGAACGAGGTGTGTTTCTGCAAACACTTGCCTGCCCTTCCTGCACCTTTCCAGCAGCCATAATGAGGTCACGGAGAACAATGAACACTCCACTTCAAAAAGCAGACAGTGGAAAAGAAATAATTATACAGTATCTCCAGTTCTCTCTATTCAACGAGCACACTGAGAATAATGTCAGGGCTGATCAAAGAGGTGGAACAGCTTCCACACAAGGGGAATAGATAAGGAATCTGCAGCCTAGGAAAAGGGTACAGGAGTGAAAGGCAGAGAAAAGAGATCTATGAAATCTGGAGTGTTCATCTGGGAGATGAACTGTGCACTCCTCTTCAAATACAAGACCTTGAAAGGATCAGACAAAACTAGCAAGCAGCAGTTTCCAAGTTAACAGAGTAAGGTAGCTCTGTACACAGCACGTAATTAAGTTACAGACCTCTTTGACCCCTGTTGTTGTTGATGAAAGTTTATGAGTTCAAGAAAACTGATTATTAATGAAATTTTAAGGACTCAAAAAATACAAAGGCTCCACATCTGCCTCAGGCCTGAACTGAATCATAAATTCCCAGAGGCTGGGTTGACAGTCCGAGACAGCATTGTACCTGTCCTCTTTCTGTGATGTTTTCCAGTAATGAAATATTGGATGCATCAAAGAAAAAAATGGAAAGTGGCCTCACCCTACACTACAGTACTTATATTTTCCACAGCTTAGATATTTTTGCAGATAATAAATGACCAGGAGCAGTCAAAACTCCTAAAGATGTGGAGATACAAAAATAATTTCAAAGAAATTATTTAAGTATAATTCAGAGATGTATTCAGAAAAGACATAAGTAACTGCAAGGATGACTTAATTACCTATGGATTAATCTATGGGGAAAAGTCATGAAAATTAGAAAAATTCAAAATCAAACTTTAAAAAGGGGGATTTGAAAAATTAGGAAGTCAGTCAGCAAGAGACCCTACATGAAATGGTACAAAATCTTTAGACTCAGCATGGAAATTGCAACAAAAGAGTTGCAAAACACATACACAGCCATAAATAAAATGTGAAGCAAGGAACCAAGAAAAGGCAGAGTGGTTAAATGCTCAGGACTGAGCACTATTAAAGCCTAATGTCTGTTTATTGAGGAACAGCATGGGAAGAAGGGAGATGGAAATGGCATGCTGATGCATTTAAAGAAGAGCTGAGGCATTTAAAGAAAAAATAGTATTCAAGATGGAAATTAGGTGGAAAAAAGGTACACAGCTAGAAACATTAATAAGTAGATATGCTGGACGAGCAAAAAAAAAAAGATTTAAATTGTGAGGATGTTGCAAAGGAATCAAGGTCACAACTGAATAACTCAAAAGACATACTTGTAACATAAAGATTGCACACAAATTCAGTAAAAAATCCTCATTTCTTTTTTTATTTGGGAGCCCAAAATTGTTTTCTAAGCACTGAGTGAGCAGAGACAAACTTTGGTCAGAGAAAAAAAGTATTAATTTCATGTGCTTTGTCAATGTTTTAGTGAATATAGTATTGTGTTTATTAAAATATCTTTTACAGGTTGCCAAGGGAAGCTGTGGCTGCCCCATCCCTGGAGGTGTTCAAGGCCAGCTTGGATGGGGCCTTGGGCAGCCTGATCCAGTGGGAGGTGTCCCTGCCCATGGCAGGGGGGTTGGAACAGGATGGTCTTTAAGGTCCCTTCCAACCCAAACTATTCTGTGAGTCTACGATTCTATGATCTTGTAAAACCAGTACAAAAGGTGGCTGCCATGTGGCTTAACACAATAGAAAGATGTAAGGGTAAAACAAACTGCTATGTCTGCCGAGCTGTCCCACAGCAAAATTTCACTCTTACACTAAGAATTTTCACTAAGTTTAAAATAGTTGCCTAATGTAGCTAAACCCCAGGGCGCTTAGTCACCCACTTCTTTGGCATCCAACACGAGCAAGTATCACCGGGAAAACACGAAAAGCATTCGGGCGATTCCATGTTCAGAACGGAGTTGTCAAAAGGGTTTCCGTATTTCATTTCGAGCAGACGAGACATTAGCAGAGGAGAGCCGCAGGTAACAACTAAACATCCCGAGGCGGATTTGTGGCAGATAAACGAATCAATAGATAACTAAAACCATCTGGTTCTGAATAAAATAGCAGCAAACCCATCAATATTTTTGGTTGGGGAGAGGGGCAGGGCGGTTCGGTGCCGGGGAGAGGCGGGGCCTTGCGGGACAGAGGCGGTGCGGAGCGGTTGCAGGGGAGAGGCGGGGCAAGGTGGTGCCGGGGAGGGGCAGGGTGGTTCGGTGCGGGAACAGGGAGGGCCTTGCGGAGCAGAAGCGGCGTGCAGCGGTGCTGTGGAGCGGCGGTGCGGGGACAGGGCGGGTACGGCGGGATGTTCAGCTGGCTGGGCAAGCAGGGCGGCGGGCGGGAGCGCGGCGGCGGCGACGTGGTGCAGACGGTGACCGGGGGGCTGCGGGACCTCTACCTCCGCAAGCTTCTGCCGCTGGAGGAGCACTACCGCTTCCATGACTTCCACTCGCCCGCGCTGGAGGAGGCCGACTTCGAGAACAAGCCCATGGTGCTGCTGGTGGGGCAGTACAGCACCGGCAAGACCACCTTCATCCGGTAGGCGACCCACCTTCTCCCTAGGCCGCCGCGCCTGGCCCCGCCCGGGGAGCCCCTTGCCTCCGCGTTCCTCGCTCACCCATCGCCGGGGCGCTTCTGCTGTGCGGTCGGTGCCGCTCGGGGAAGGGCGCGGTTCCGATACGGGATGGGGAGTGATGTGGTTGAGAGCTGCCCTGCGGAGAAGGCCTTGGGGGAGCTGCTGGAGGAGAAGCTCGTCAGGAGCCCAGAATGCCAACCGTGCCCTGGGCTGCAGCAAAAGAAGCCTTGTCAGCAGGGCGAGGGAGTGAGTTCTGCCCTTCTGATCTGCGCTAATGAGACTTCGTCTGCAGGATTGTGTCCAGCTCTGGCATCCTCCGCATAAGAAGGATATAGAGCTGTTGGAATGGGTCCAGAGAATGGCTACAAAGATGATCAGAGGGCTGGGACACCTCCCATTGAGGACAGAGAGAGGGGATTGGGCTTGTTCAGCCTGGAGAAGAGAAGGGTCTGAGGAGACCCTATAGCGACCTTCCAGTACCTGAAAGGGGCTGCAAGAAAGCCAAGGAGGGACTGTTCACAAGGGCATGTAGTGATAGGACTAGGGGCCATGGGTATGAACTGGAGAGGGGCAGATTTAGACTAGACATAAAGACAAATTTCTTCACAATAAGAGCAGTGAGACAGTGGCACAGGTTGCCCATGGGTCCCTTTAAGGTCACAGAATCGCCAGGTTGGAAAAGACCCACAGGATCAAGTCCAACCATTCTTATCAATCACTAAGCCATGCCCCTCAGCACCTCATCCACCCATCTTCTAAAAGGTCCCTTCTAACCCAAACTGTTCTGTGATTTTGTGATTCAAAAGGTGGCTCACGCCGCACAGCGGGACCAGGGCAGTGGTGGCAGCCTGGTGCCTGCTGTGCTCCCCAACGCCCTGAGGAGTGGATCTTGCTGGAGAGCCGTCCATGCTGTATAAAAGATGGGTGCTGCTCCCAAGTGTGTTGCATGCTCTGTAACTCTACTGCCAACTTCCTGTTTGAGAATATTGTCTTGATTTCATGTTCTGCTGAGAAATGTAATGCTACTGCCTACTTCCTCTTAACTTCAGTTCTCTGAGTTGCTGCAACAGAGAAACAGGTACTCAGCATGACAGCAGCATGACTGCACCAACCACTGCAGACAACTTGACCTTTCCTCCTCCTCCCCTGTGTTTCCCGAAAGTAGTTTAATGCGTAGATTGGATGTGAAAAGAGAAACTCGACAACAGTTTTGGGAAAAAAAGACAGCGTATCTGGAAAGTCCTAATTGTCCCCAAACTCGTCTGGTCAATTGCATTGGACAAGCAATATCACTAATAAGAAAGCTTAACAATGTTGTTGCTGTTGTAGTCTTTTCTGTCTTTCCTGCCCGTCTTATTGATAAGTGGGCTAGTAAGAATTTTAGTAGGCTGAAGTGTGCCTCAGGTATTACAAACTTCTAGATATATTGAGTGTGTTTGCCTCTCATATGCCCCTTACAAATCAGTCTAACATTAGACAAAACTCTGAAAAAGGCACTGAAAGGTCTCTTGGATCCCATTTTGACCTACTTATTGTAGGTTACTGGCAGCCTTGCCATAACGCTGTTTTCTTTTCATAGAGCAGAAGTTCTGTCTCCCTTCTTCTCCACTGAAAAGCAATATTTACCTTTACTTACCTGAGAATTTTTCAGATGTTTACAGAGCTAATCATATTTGTTTTCTGGTTTTACAACTAGCTAATTGGAAGCTTAAAGTTGAACTTGGCTCTTTAAGGAGTTTTACTGCATTCCTGCAAACACTTAAAGGAGGTGAATTAGGTTTTCCTTACATTTCTTTAGCTCAGCTGATTAATTTTCTTCTTTAAAAGTACAACTGCTTTGTCACTCTGTATATATTTCCAAATGAATGTTCTTACCTGGCTTATAGACAAGTCATGGTGAGAGCACATGTAATACATAGAGAGAACAGTCCCAAATATGTATGTACCAGAACCTACTCTGCCTGTCAGCTGAGTTGAGTTGTTGTGTCCTTGCCAATTCATAGGAAACTTTTTCCCCTACTGGAAGAGTTCACCTTGGAGGAGAGTATGCATTCTTGATTCATGGACATTCAACTTTTCTGTACTTTGCAGTTTCCCATATTTGACTGCAGTGCAAGTCAATATTGCATTTAGAAACACTGATATTTTTGGCGGTGCCTTAGATGTATTTTTGGTACATTTGGTATTTTTGCTTTGTGAGTAATCTACCAACCCTTTTGCTCAGTGTTTTGTTGTTACAGTCTGAGTAAGAAAAGGCATATCACTTACTACAGCTCTTTCCAGCTGTTTTTAGCACTGGTCGTTGCTGAGCAAAGATGTCCAGGAAAATTTAACAGAGAAATAAGTTTTCAAAGGTGTTTTCTCATTTGTTTTGTTTAAATATCTAACTCGGTGGAAGAGGTGAGTTCTACTGTGATGTGTTCCTCTCCACCTGCTTACCCCTTTCTGCTGTCTCCATTTTAGGTAGATTGCACAGTGGTTTAATGTCTTACTAGGTATTAAAGAAGACAGAAATTGACTGTTGAGTCCCAGTCAGTAATAGAACAGCTGTTACTGCTTCTAAAGGTCCACTGTCTGACCTCACCATGATGAGCATTCATTACATCAGTGTTTGCTATAGAATAGATAATAATTGGCTGAATCAGCATGAGAAAATGCTCTATTCATCTAGGCAGCAAGACAATAATATCACAGTGACTGTTTGTCAAAATCCAGTGTAAAGAAGAATAAGGAAAGCAAAAAACCCAGAAATCCTTGTCTGCTGAAGGCAAAACTTAGAAGAAAACATGGGAAAATACAGTGTCTGGGTCAGCCACACATAAATTTCCCCTGTGGTAGGTTGAATTTCCCATGGAAAAATGTCATGTGCTCTCAAGATTGTTGTAATTCTGAGTTTATTGTAGATAGTTTTCCTGAGAATGAAGTTGGAGTATAGGTTTGGGCTTTGCTGTTTGGCTTTTGGATTTTAACAAGTTAACTTTATTTCAAATCTTAAACTGCTTTTTGTTCCACGTTTCTCTCTTTCATAGTCAGGAGGGCATACTAGATCTACTTAAGTGTTTACCGTTAGTTTTATGTGTGATCATAACACTTCTGTTTAGCTGACAAATATTCATTTGGGACTTGCTTTGATTTAGACATTATCGTGAGAACTTCACATTTTCATACTTCTGGCACATCCATATCCACCCAGTTCCTTCCACTTCATGGAAAACACTGACTAGCAATGACTGAATGTGCCTGGGAAGTACAATATGCAAACAAATCTTCCAGGTTTCTAGGAGCTCTTCTGTTTTTTCACTTGATGCTGTTTATCCTTTTTGCTCCTGGAACAATGCAGTGAAAGCAGCCAGTTTCACTGTAGAAGGTTTAGCTGTTTTATTCAAGTATCTGACAATGCTGACAATTCAAACAAATCTGTCCAGGTTCAAATGTTAATACTTGTCTGATTGTTTTTAATGGAGTAGGAGGATGAGTGAGAGGTATATACTTGCCTTGCACATGAGCTGCTTAGCCTTGCAGCTTCTGTAATTCTCTCGGTTTCTCCTGGCTGCTTTAGAGAAAGAAATCGGCCGAGGAGTGGCAGGAGGTGAGAATTGAAGCGTGTGGAAAAGAGAAAGGAACTGGTTAGTGTGAGGTTCTAGTTGCTGACCTTTTTCTTTCCTTCTAACAGTGAATAACACTTCTAATCTAATAATGTTTAACCAAATAACTTTTCTATTTTAAAAGTGTAAGGGACTGACTTATTTTAAAGAACTTATCAAGATGAGGAAAAACAGAAGTAAATTCCTTAGCTTGCCAGGCTGTGCTTTTACTTTGCTCAGAGGTATGACTCAGAGGTTAAAATGGTAAGCTTCCTTCTGTTTAACTCAGAGCTGTGTTTTGTAAAAACACCCTTTTGTACACATAATAAGTCAGCAAGTAGTGTACAATTGCTTGTATGGCCAGAATGGGAATGCATCTTTTTCTCTGGGGGAGGTGGGGGGTGGGGGAAGAGCTTTAGTTCTACCTCAAAGTCTTTATTTGGAGCAGAATTCTGCTAAAGCAAACGTCTGCTTGTTTTGTTGTGATTTTTTTTTTTTTAAATACAGAGGATTTGGTGTGGTGTGTAGTACGAATGTGAGCAGCTCTGTGAAAGGAGACTTCAGTTTGTTGTCCTGTGCATCAGACAGTCTCTGTGCATCACACAGTGTTGCTCTGTCCAGCTCACCTATGTTTGTGTATTAGTATGGCTTAGCTAAAGCATTTAGACTTTAGATCGTAATCAGTATCTGAAACTGAGTAATCTTTGGTATCTCTGGAACTTTGTAAACCGGTTTCCCGTAGTCTGGCTACAGATCTTGAAAAGGAACATAGATGAATGCTTATTGGCAAGACAGAAAAGTTATAGCCCAGGTAAAAACAAATGGAGAAGGGCCAACAGGATGTCTGTTGTTTGATCTAGACTGTCTTTGCTTAAAAATAGTGAATGTCCCATTCTTCCTGTGAGCCTTTTTGATCTCCTTCCCTGCTGAAAATTCCTGAGAAGGGCATGCAGTTGCAGATGCTAAAAATCCAGGTATTTTCCTGTGTTAACATAGCATAGTGTAGGAAAACATTTGCAGTTTTCCGGTTTATAGAAGACTGCACACCCCTTTTGTATGGCTAAGTGAAACTAATTTTCATGCTGAGAGGGAGTGTGATACAGCTTGTACGACCAGTGCTTAAGAACTAGGGTTTATTTTAGACTGGACCGATTCTTGATGTGCAACTGTGAGACAGTCTTAATGGAAAATACCTGCTTTGCAAAGTGGTTCCTGTGTTGACTAGCTGTACCAGGCTCAGCACTGTGACTGTTGGATGGGACTTGATATTTGGAAGGAGACCTTACCTTCCTGGGTTATCACTGTAACAACCTGTTGTTGAAGGCTGCATCTGTGACATTAACTTGAAAGTATCATTGCAGTTCAGTAGTACTTTATTTTGTTTATTTATTTCAATAGGCAGCTAATCTGAATTTGCACTGTCGAATTTCAAGCCGAAAACACAGATGTTGGAAATCCTGAAAGGTGTTCCATGCTTCCAACTCTTTGTAGATTCTGCAATTGTTACCTGTGCAGCAGCTTGATGAGCAGTCCGTGTGTTTGTATTCTTTGGTCATCTAAAAGACCACCACTTCTGAATAGCCATAACTGTGCCTGGCAGATTCATAAGCTGAACATTGTGTTGCAGCAAGTTAAAAATCTTATTTTAGAAGTTGAAAGTATAATTGCTCTTTCAAAATCAATGCTGTCAATAAGTCCAGTATGGCTTTAGTGAAAAATGGTAGTGGCTCTTGTGAGTTAGCCTTTGCATCCTATTTTAGAGGGCTCTAGACTGCAGTGGTGTTCCATGATGAGGCAGGAACATGCTTTTGTGTTTGAGGTGTTATGAAGTATGCTACAACACTTGGAGTCCTGCCTTTCCATGCATAAAGGCCTCAACTGCTGAGCTATGAAAGGAGTTGTGTCTTTGTCTTGATACATGATCTGCTTTGTAAAGATGTGGGATCTGCTGCATTGTACGTTCTTGCATGTGCAGAGAGGTTTCGATGTTGGTTTTTTATTGCTTTTAGAGGGGTGTTAGTGTTATTTCCTTGTTATTATCTTAGGTACAGCTTATTCTAGAAGTAGAATAAACCAATTTTGACATGTTCTGGCATGACTATTCTTGTGTTCCTACTTTCCTGGTTTTCAGCATTGGTATTTTTTCCATTTGTTTGGAAGCAGAAAGCTGCAGGAAATCTCATATAAATAACTGTTCTATGCTTTAAGCCTCCCAGAGCATAAGTTGAACTGATTTGAGCCACTTTGCTAAAGCTAGTGGGGGAAAAAGTCTTTGAAATATGTAGTATATATTTAGTTCCTTAAATTCCGCTTCTGTGCACTGACCTGTAAAGTCTGTGAATGTTTAGATATTAAATTTAAAGATAAACAAGAGATTGTTCAGCAAGTACAAATACTTCCTTGAATGGTTTTTTTCAGTAAAATAGCTTGCAAGTCCTCTCAAAATCAATACTGGTTTATAAAATTATAGCAGAACAGGCATAGTGCTGTTGGATTAAGGACCAAAACAAACCTACTAGTCAAAGACCAATGTTAGTATAGATGTGCTCAAACCTAGTGCTGTCGTTGGGTGTAGGACCATCAACTGTGCCTGAAGAATTCTTGTTTAAATACAGCTTTAATTATGTAAAAATCAGTTTTAGTTTGTTAAAATTGTGAGGGTTTTGGTTTGTTCGTTTGGTTGGTTAGTTGGTCCAGGGTAACATGGAATTAATAATGATGAGACAATTTGAGTTGATCAGAGAATTTTGATGCTTCTGTAATGTCAAATTACATAGAATCAGAATAGTTTGGGTTGGTATAAAAATTGTCTAGTTCCAACTCCTCCGACATGAGCAGGAACCTCTCCCACTGGATCAGGCTGCCCAAGGCCCCATCCAGCCTGGCCTTGAACACCTCCAGGGATGGGGCAGCCACAACTTCCCTTGGCAACCTGTTCCACTGTCTAAATCTGCCCCTCTCCAGTTTAAACCTGTTCCTCCTATCCTACCACTACAAGCCTTTATGAATAGTCCCTTTCCAGCTTTCTTGTAGCCCCTTTCAGGTACTGGAAGGTCACTATAAGATCTCCTCTGGGCCTTCTCTCCTCCAGGCTGAACAAGCCCAACTCTCTCAGCCTGCCCTCATATGGGAGGTGTTCCAGCCCTTGAATCATCCTTATAACCCTCCTCTGGACCCATTCCAGAACTGTTGAGGATTACATAACTAGATGCAGTACTGCAGATGAGGTCTCACAAGAGAGGAATAGAGGGGCAGAATCATTTCCCTCGACCTGCTGACCATGCTTCTTTTGATGCAGCCCAGGATACGGTTGGCCTTCTGGCTGTGAGCGCACACTGCCAGCTCATGTAGAGCTTCTTATCAACCAGCACCCCCAAGTCCTTCTCTGCAGGGCAGATCTCTCAATCATTCCTGCACTTGGGACACAACAATCCTATGCAGTGATACAGACTAGGAGAAGTCTGGCTAGAAAGCTGCCTGGAGGAGAGGGACCTGGGTGTGCTGGTTGACAGCCAACTGAACACGAGCCTGTAGTGTGCCCAGGTGGCCAAGAAGGCCAGTGGCATCCTGACTTGTATCAGAAACAGTGTGACCAGGAGGTCCAGGGAGGTTATTCTCCCTCTGTACTCACCACTAGTGAGACTGCACCTTGAATCCTGTGTTCAGTTCTGGGCCCCTCACCACAAGAAGGATGTGGAGGCTCTGGAGTGAGTCCAGAGAAGAGCAACGAAGCTGGTGAAGGATCTGGAGAACAGGCCTTATGAGGAACAGCTGAGAGAGCTGGGTTTGTTTAGCCTGGAGAAGAGGAGGCTGAGAGGAGACCTCGTTGCTCTCTATAACTACCTGAAAGGAGGTTGTATAGAGGAGAGAGCTGGCGTCTTCTCCCAAGTGACAGGACAAGAGGGAATGGCCTCAAGCTCCGCCAGGGGAGATTTAGGCTAGAGATTAGGAGGAAGTTTTTCACGGCAAGGGTCATTGGGCATTGGAACAGGCTACCCAGGGAGGTGGTTGATTCACCCTCCCTGGAGGTGTTTAAGGCACAGGTGGATGAGGTGCTGAGGGGCATGTTTTAGTGTTTGATAGGAATGGTTGGACTCAATGATCCAGTGGGTCTCTTCCAGCCTGGTTGTTCTATGATTCTATGTCATCCCCCATCATGTACTGAAAATTGGGATTGCCCTGACCCAAGTGTAGGGCCTTGTACTTGGCCTTGTTGAACCTCATGAGGTTCTCACAGGCCCACTTCTCCAGCCTGTCCTGGTCCCTGTGGATGACATTCCATCCTTCTGGTGTGGCAACTACACCATTCAGCTTGGTGTCATCTGCAGACTTGCTGAGAGTGTACTCAATCTCACTGTCAATATCGATGAAGATATTAAACAGTACCAGTTGTAGTATGGACCCCTGAGGGACACCACTTGTCATGGATCTCCATCTGGACTTTGAGCCATTGACCACTACTCTTTGAAAATGACCATCCAACTGGTTTCTTATCCACCATACCATTCACCCATCAAATCCATGTATCTTCAATTTAGAGAGAAGGATGCTGTGGGGGACCATGTCAAAGGCTTTTCAGAAGTCTAGATAGATCACATCTGTTGGTTTACCAGTGTCTGCCACTGTGGTTACTCCATCATAGAAGGCCACTAAGTTGGTCATAAGCCACTAAATTGGCCATAATTACAGCATGCTTGAAAACAATTTGGTCTTAGTCTGGAGGTGAACATCTTCAAGATGATGCTGTTGTGAATGAAGACAATAGCAATTGAAGTAAAGCAGCATTGTCTGATTCTGGTTTTGAAAAGTGGCAGCTACCATAGTGTGAGCTGGAGAAACATTGTAATTTTGAGACTTGCTTGATAGGCTTGGGACTTACCTTGCATCCTTGTTGCCATCCAGGAAGGGATGCAAACAGGCTTTTTCTGCAAATACATGCTCTGGTTCCATTAAGTTTTAGCATTTACATATGCACATCCTTTGGTTTAGACCTCATTGTTTGGGAAATGTATTAGACTTGGTCCACTGATAATATGCTGTTTGCATCTCTGAGTGGATTACTCAGGGGTATACAAGATAGTTTCTGTTGGTACAGCACTGCATGACTTGATGCCTGTTGGAAGTATGTTACTGTTAGGCCTGGGAATTTTCAAGCAAATTATAGATATTTGCTTTTGCTATAGTTCCCACTCACTCATTCTACTACTTTGTATTCTCCATCTCTAGATACTTACTTGAACAAGACTTCCCAGGCATGCGGATTGGTCCAGAGCCTACCACAGATTCCTTTATTGCTGTGATGTATGGGGATTCAGAAGGAAGTGTTCCTGGAAATGCCCTAGTTGTTGACCCTAAGAAGCCGTTCCGCAAACTCAGCCGCTTTGGAAATGCTTTCCTGAACAGGTGATATATGTTTGTTTGCTGTCTTTTTATTTTTATGTTTAAAGTTATCCCTGGTAGTGTCTTTAAGGATCAGTGGTTTCTACTCATTTTTTAAATTTGTTTTGATCAACATGAAATAAATATTCAAATACAGGCATGAGTTGTGGCAGTTCAGGTGAATAACAAAAAAGAAAAATGGTTTTGGTAGGGTAGTGTTAGTATAGAGCTGTGTACACTTGGTAAAACTTAAAAAAAATTTAACAGGTAAGGAGTGTTTATATATATTTGGTTATCAGAACAGAAAATCATTGCTAAAACCAGTTCACAGAAGAATGTTGAAATGCTCCACCAGTTAACTTGTGTGTAAGGCATTATGCCAGCTGGAACTCAAGATTGGTTTGAGCACAGATATTCCTGCTCAGTAAAAAAATGTTAGATTGATGCTATTATTAAAAACTGCCATCTAAAAAAAGGAAAAGCTATTTTTCCTTTGATGCGATCATGTTTCTTTATGTTGGTTTCACCTGAGCTCTTGATATAGATCTGTAAACCTGTTAATTGCAGGGATATGTGAAAATCCCTACAGAAATGGAGAATATTTGTGTATGCTTTCTGGATAAAATATATATTTAAGCTATTGAGGATTTAATTTCAACTCTCAGTCCCATAGGCCGGGATGTGATAGTGTTAGCTTCTGGATGGATGCTGGGTATTTGCAAGAAAGAATAAATTTGTTTCAGAGGCTGTGAATATTGCCATGGGTAATATAAGTAACAGGCTAAATATTTCCAGTTTAAAGTTATTAATAACTTTACGTTGTGTGAGCAATACGCTTGTTTTCTTCCTGTATTTGATGGTGGCTTGACATGGAGGCCTGGTTTTGCAATCCAGTTAATCTAAATTGCTTCTCTTTCAACAATAAACTTTCCTGTTGGCTGATAAACACTGGCATATGTGTTAAGAGTTCATCATGTACAGTCTTATCTCTCACTGTGCTTATTCACAAAAGAAAGTTCTAGCTGCTTATAGTCAGTTTGGCTATCGTTTTACTGAGAGATAAGAATATGTGCTCTGGGAAGCTGCAATCAAATCCTCTTAAATAATAATTTGTGGTCCAGGACCACTCCTCTTTGGGAGATTGTTGGCTAAGTTTTGTCCTTCAGATCATTATTCTGTTTCCCTCTTTCCTGTCATTGTGCTCTCTACGAAAAGTTAATATAATTATACTGAAAATAGTATTTTGCACAGTATTCAAGTATTGACACAGAGCATGTAATGACAACTAAATGTTTGGATGAATGGGTTAGATTATTTAGGAAAAAAATTATCTGTGTAGCTAGTTGCATGAGGTCCTGAATTTTAGACAGGGAAGATGATTTGCTATCTAAGAAGTTGTACATTCAAAGTAATCAACTAAATTATTCCAGTTCTTTTGGTGACTGTGGTATTATTATATTGCACTGCTGTAAGCAACCGTATCTTCCTAATATTCGCATTTGCTCTTTAGCTTTGATGCAGAGACCTAGGTGCTTATATTCCCCTAGTATCAAGTTTGGTCTGCCTCTCTGATCATATTGCTGCTTCTTCAGAACAATTCATTTATCTTTCCTACTTCACTTAGCTCAAAATGTCTTGGGCTTTATGTCCATATCTTTGAGTAAATTTTCTGTCATCTTTACCTGCTATCATACTTCATGTTTTGCTGTGCCTTCTCTCATTTGCCAAACTGACAATAAAGTACTATTGCTGTACACCAAATATTACATTTTTGACTCCCATCGTAATATATTTCTATTTATACCTGCTCTTTTTTTTTTTAATGACTTCACAATCCCAGCCTTTTGTTTTGTGGAAAAACTTAAGATATAACTTTTGCAAGGCTGTAGACAATTAGACTGTGAAGTCAAGTGTCCTTTTCATCTAAACAATAACATGAAAGGAAATAGTGACTGAGGTAATGGTGAAGCTAAAAACAAACGAGCACAGTAGCATATACTTACTAATTAGCTGTGTTATATTATTGATATTACTTTGACTCTTTTTTCCATGAACCCATTCTTATTTCCCCCCGTGTCTCATTGTGTGTGATAGATGCCTCTGTAAGGCTCTTGTGTGGAGAAACTTGTCTTTTATTTCTTCTGTGATCTTTTAAGGAAAGTTGGGGAAGGAAGGTGATGGGTCAGGATCTAGTGTGCCTTTGGATGCTAGTTAAAGGAAGTGAGGAAAGAATAGTGCAGTATACCAGAAGATAATGGAATTAAATTGGTGCTGCTGAGAAGAAACATGGTCCTGCTCTATTCTAATGGGTAACTGGATGGACACAAAAATGAATTCAAATTCTTATAAGATTATTCGAGTCATCCACAGTTAATCTTAAAAAAAAAGTAATAAAATCAACAGATTAAATTGTTGAATTCATTTTTGCAAACAGTGTAATGTATTTTTGCAAGGATAGCATAATATTGCTGGTTCTTTAGCAAAAGTTTTATAGTAATATGAAAAACATGGAAGCATCAAGGATCTAATGCGCCCTTAGCAGTTAGAGTCATTTCATTCACAACTATTTTTATAAAGCTTTTTATTGTGAAGTGTGTTGACATTTGGGTAGGTAATATGTAGTTTTGCTTTTGGTGAGGCAGAATGAAGGAAGTCACAGACTTTCCTGACAAATCATGTAAGAAATAGTGGTTCAGAGCCAAATCTTAATGTCAAAAAGATATTCAGATAAGGTTAGCATTGCAGTTTTAGGTTGTCTGAAATATTAGTTTTATAAAAGGTTGTTAACCCATCCAATGTCTTTACGTGATGGATGTATTCTGAAAGCCACAGCCAATTACTTTTGCGTTTATCGTTCTATTTCATATCCTCTTCCAATATACATTACTCCTTCCTTTGCCACTTATGACTGCAGCAAAGACTGCATTGTCTTTCCATTTCTGAGGCCTGTAGTTCTCTGTTTTCTTGCACAGCACTTTCCAGCTGTCCCCATCTGGGTGATGTCTAAGTCTAAATACTGTTGTATTGTTCAGCTGAAATAATGGTTGCCTCGTAAGGTGGTCCTAGAAACATCTCTGTGATGCTAGCCAAGTGCTGAGCTTTCTGAAGTGAAATGGTGATTAAAAAAGAAAATTCAGCCTTTACACTGCTGCAAATTTATGAAAGCTGCTTCATGTTGTACATACCAGTGATGTGTATTTTTGTAATGGTTGATGTGGTCAAATGCATTTTCATTGTGATTTATGCCCATCCACTATACTTCCACAAAATGTATTTTCTTTAACATGGTGTCTCCTTTATGTTTTGGAAAGTTTAAAAAAATGTTAGCTTATTCGATAGTACCTCACCGCTGTTTCAAAAGCATATCTTAAGCTTATAGAAAATCAACCTTAGTGATAAAGTTTGCTCCAAGATATGCAGTATTTTCTACACCACATATTCTGCTAAAAGAGCAAACCCCAAAGGCATAGTGCTGTTATGTACCCATAGGTCTTATCAGGTGGCTGCTGTTTCCTTATCCCCTCTTGGGTTTCAGGGAGGGGTGTAGTTGGTGCTGCCATTTCCGTCCTGCCCAAGAAGAGGTGAGGTGTGAGGATTTTTTTCTTCCTGTACTTTAAATAATCTGGATCATTGTCTGTCCAACAATAGCTTCCAAATTTTGATATACCTTACATTTTGTACCTGATATTTGACTGCCTGAGCTCTTCCTACATCAGATTCTATTTGGTCTTAAAGGTCTTGTTTGACCTCAGTATGGTTAAAGTTTGCTGTCAGTGATACTCTGTTTCTTGAGGCAGCGCTCCTTCTAATGCGAGGAGGTTAAAACAGGGCAGCTGTCCTAGTCTGCAGCTTAAGCCTTGGTTAGTCTGCCTTAGGGAAAAGGGCCACTGGCTCCACAGCTTCATGGGAGGAGGGTGGTTTACATTGGGTACTTATTGGCACAGTCTTCAGCAGCTGCTTGATAAGAAGATTGAACTCTTATGCAAATCTCTTAAAGGCAGTTTATAACAAAGGGACATGAAGTTCTTTGGTCATGGACTGCTCCAGAAGCACCACAGCAGTTTAGATTGAACACATGAAGCGTTGCTGTGTAACACTTGGACGCATCATGAATAATTTATTTTTCATATCACCATTTAATGTCTTCCATCACAGAGACAGGAGGTTATTGTTTAGAGCCTGCTGTGTGCAATTTGAACTCTCAATTCTGATGGTGTGAAAGCTTTTGCTCAGTTTGTGGGAGAAATACTGGTTTTCAGTCCTCCAGAGGCCCCACCTAAGGAGGATATTAAGTTAGGGATGGAGACCATTCAAACACTGCTGGAGCAGGTGAGGACTTGGGTGACTTTGCTAGTAACTGGAATCTAAACAGAATATCAGTGACTTTCTGCCTGCTTCCCTTTCCTTTTGAACCTATTTGAATTTGAGCAAAAGTTGGAGTACGTGAAGAAGTGTTTGTTTTATATAATAGTTTTAGTCCTAGAAAAATGTTCATTTTATGCAGTCTTTTTAATTATGGGCACGTGTAGCCCATGTTATCAGCTCTTATGAAATATGAAATTTTGTCAGCACTTAAACATAACAGTTTTACAAAGTTTTCCTGAGTTCTCCTTTTTATTGAGCAGCCTTCTGTTTACATTATGTTTTCTTAAACTTTTATGGTTGCCAAACATAGGAGTTCATTAGAACTTCAGAAACTTTGTTTAAAATCTCACTTGAGACTTTCTGAAAGCAGATACATAAAGGGCATCTCTCAAGGGACAATCTACACATGAGCTAGAACTACTGTTAATATTTTTTTTCTTTCTTCCTTTCCTGCAGGTTCATGTGTTCTCAGTTACCTAACGAGGTACTGAAGAGCATCAGTATCATAGACAGCCCAGGCATTCTATCTGGAGAGAAGCAGCGCATCAGCAGAGGTAAGTTGCAGGGCTTGTAAAGTAACTGAGCTCACTATTTTTGCTGTACTAGACAGGTCATCATCCTAATTTGTTGAGTCTCTATCATTCTGCTGCTATGGCTGCATACGGCTATGATTGCATGGTCTGTTGACTAATTAGTACTTTGACACTCCTGAGAAAAAGCCTTATTTCCATTATTTTAATTACTTTCTACAAAGTAATAATTAAACTCTTATATATTTTAACATATATATAACTTATATATGTTTCATAGTAGCTGTAACTCTTCAAGCTGGTCATGTTTAAAAACTGAGGGGTTTGGGCTATAAATAAGGTGGTTTTATTGTAAGCACAGCTTCTAGTATTGCTTCTTCAGGTTGCTCAGTCATGTCATAACATAATTCTCAGTCAAAAGAGGTAAGGTAACATGAGGAAGTGGGAATGGGATTGATTTATTTATTTAATCAATTAATAAAAGGAAAATTCTGTGAAGAACTGAACCTGGTTTTAACATACTGATTAAGAAATCAGCCTGTACTTGTGAAACTATTTAAGCATCACGATGTAAATAGCTTCATAGTTTCCTTCAGCTGCATTAAAGGTTTCTGTGGAGTTAAAAATAGTACTGATCCAGTGTGTGGCTTATGGTGCCCTTTGTCTTCAGACCTTTGCTTAAGAAATGGAAACGTGTGTGTGTGTGTTGCATCTGTGGGAGGGGAAAGTAATCAGTTCTTGAACATATCACACCTGGGATTTTCTGAGGAAATCCTGGAATGGTTACAATATTTGCCAGTCGTGCAATGATATTCTTGTCTTCGCATTGCACTGAGTAAGAGACTAACTTATGATTGTGATCTAAACCATGCTTGCTTAGTTAAACCATCTACTAAATGTTTCCAGATTCTTTTTTCAATGTTTAAATGTGGGTTTTGTCCTATTTATTGCTTTTGTTGTCAGGAGGTTCATCCCTTCATTTTTCCCCTAGACAGATGATACTATCCCCTTGTTCTCCATTCCCAGCCCTACCTCTCTGAGATTCACTTTTCTGAACAGTAGAACTTTAATAGTGTACTTTTCTTTCAGGCTATGACTTCTGCCAAGTCCTCCAGTGGTTTGCTGAGAGAGTCGACCGTATCATCCTCCTTTTTGATGCTCATAAGCTGGATATATCTGATGAGTTTTCAGAAGCTATTAAGTCATTCCGTGGCCAGGATGACAAGATTCGAGTAGTGCTTAATAAGGCTGACCAAGTAGATACCCAGCAGCTGATGAGGGTCTATGGTGCTCTCATGTGGTCCCTGGGAAAGGTGATCGACACCCCAGAGGTGCTGCGGGTCTACATTGGCTCCTTCTGGGCACATCCTCTCCGGAACACAGAGAACAGAAGACTCTTTGAAGCCGAGGCACAGGATCTTTTCAAGGATATCCAGAGTCTCCCACAGAAGACTGCTGTGCGGAAACTCAATGATCTCATTAAGAGGGCAAGACTTGCAAAAGTAAGAAATAATACAAAACCTAAATTAATTAAATGACCAGTCTCTTTTGTGTGTTGTTTCTCAACCTTCCCAATCTTTCTCTACCTATAAACAGTGTATTTTTTGGCAAAGTGATCGAATTGCCCGTTTTTCAAGCCATTCAGAGTATAGAAGCAAGTAGGAAGAATCCAGACATGTACTGGGATGACTCCCTAAATTTAGAGAAGGAATTTGATGCATTTTAGGTCATTAAAGCTATTGTTTGCTTGGTAGGGGAGTGAAAATGGTTTGGTTTTTTACACTGTGCAACATGGTAATCTTAATGTAATTTTTAAAGATAAATTGCCTTTTTTTAGCGATAGCTAATATGTAGGGAACACTTGAGAGAAAAAAAAAAAAAGAGGGGGGGGAGGGAAGAAAAAGGAAGCCAAAAAACCACAACCAAAATTATTCACATGCAACCTCCCATATGCTTTGTTACATATCAAGACCCTAATGCATACAGTCAATCAGCTGCTGTGTAAAAAAAATTTTGGCTAAATGCATTTATCTTACACCCTAGAATACAAGACTGATTAAAAGCCTCACTCTTGTTGAACTGGAGATGTCCTTGTGCATCAGACTGAAACTCTTGAGCCTCTTGGATTTTATCTTCTCCATTCCAAGTCAGAGACACTAGGGTGATCTGGACTCTGTGTCATTGTATCCTGAAAATCCCTTCTCTCAGTAGCCAAGAAAATGAGTTGTGTGCACTGCTGTAGGTAGCCCTTGTCACCATTCCCCTTGTTTTCAACTCTGGAGGAGTTATCTGCATTGTGTACGATTTATTGTCACTAACTAGTGCGTGTAAGCAGGCCATGTGTGACAATGGCGTGGTCTACAGCTGATGATTTAAAATCCATTTAATTTTTTGATATTACTTTAAAGCTTTGTAAATTATTACCAAGTTTTAATTACTTATTTGTAAAACCTTTTGGTTATATTTTACACTAATCTTCAGACTCCCAGATTAACAACACTAGCTCCATCTGTCCTTTCTGCTCATGGTCTGTCTAGAATGATCTTTGGTTGTCACCTGCAATACTTGTTTGCCTGTTCGTCTGATTCTACAGTCAGTTTATTTTATTGCAGCAGTGCAGCTGCTGTCAGAATAATAGCTAAAGACACTGACAAGCTTGTTGTTTTAAAAAAATCAAGAACAAATGAAAACTGGTGTTTCAATAATTCCAGTTTCTCACTTGGAAAAAGAAGGATATCTAACCTCAGAATTACTTAGGGAGAAGGCTGGTGGTACCAGATACAAATTCTCATTTTAAAGTATGTTAGCATTTCCTATGCAGTCATCAAACAGAATGTGAGTTGAGTTAATGTGGTTGTCTTGGAACACATTTTCATGTGGACTTCTAAGCAAATATGACAAGGATTTACACTTACATTAATACAAGAATAGTTATGGGATGTGTACCACTTCCTATGTTGGCTTCCTTAACTCTCTGAATATAGTGATACACTTCAAGGGTTTTTTTTTTGTGGCCTGACCTTGAGGGCACCCCATGCAGTTGCTTCTTTGAAAATTCCATTTAAAATCACATTTCTGATGACATTGTATTTAATGTCGCTACAGCCTCAGTCTGTTTTGTGAAAGCTAATGCCAGCTTTTTACTTTCATTTCTTACAGTTATTTCGGAAGTGAAAAAGTCAGATGGATCGGTTTTAGGTGTTTGTGTAATGTAAAATAAAAATTGATAAAGTCCAATACAGTGCTCATAAGGTATGCCAAATAGACAGCTGTAGCAGGGAATAAACTGTTTATCTGCAGGAAAGCAGCAATGTAATCTTTCCAGTGTTGTCTTTCTATCAACCAAACTGAGCTTAAAGTACTGACACTTAAAAATAATTTTTTACAGCATTACTGGTATTTTTTTTGTTCTATTTCTATGCCACTGTGTTCCTAAACTCTTCTAAAATGTGTGCAGTAAGCAAAAACCAAAAGCAAACTGTTAACTTGCTGTCAAATGCAGGCATTAGGCTTTTTTTTAAAAAAATCCTTTGACTCACTGTCCTGTTTTGAAGATGGGAAATGTTCTTATCTATAAGAAACATATGTGCACACAGGCAGGCCTTAGACCACTTAGCATACACATGTGAAGCTGTTAGTATTTGTGTATAAAAATACTTTCCTGGTCTTGCTAGAAGTGTTATTTGTAAACATAAGGACCATAAAATTACTTAAAATTACTTATAAATACTCTTTAGAAATATCTTTGAATCAATTCTGCAATTCTGGACAGATATTCATATCTATATTATTAGAAAATGTCATGGCTTATGCAGAAGCCATGCTTATCTATTTTTTTTCTCTTCTGTAGGAATTTTAATTTATCTGCAATTAAAATGCGTACACTCTTTAGATGTGAGGAGGTGATGTGTGAAAATTGCAATCTTAAGATGTACAAATAAGAACTGGTTATATTCATTTTTCTTTTGTAACAGATTGTTTTGTTCCAGTTTCCAGTAAGCCTCCTAAACAAGTAAAGAGTGTATGTAAAATATATGTAACTTTTGTTTTGGGAGCAGCTGCATCCTTTTTTAATCAAGAAGGACCTGAGTTCTGTAAAGATTTTTCCTGTTGTGAAGGGCATTTGTCTTCGATGTTCCTGGCCAGGTCAGAGGTTAGGAAAGCAATTTGGTTACTTCAAGTTGTGATAGATGTGCCTTCTAAAAGAAGGCTGACCTTCGCCTCCCTGTTGTGTGCAGCATGAGTGTCTATACAATGAACTGGACGAGTGAGCTCACCTTAGTTAGAATCATAGAATCAGTAGTTTGGAAAGGACCCAGTGGATCACTGAGTCCAACCATTCCTATCAAACACTAAACCATGCCCCTCAGCACCTCATCCACCTGTCCTTTAAACACCTCCAGGGAGGGTGACTCAACCACCTCCCTGAGCAGCCTGTGCCAGTGCCCAGTGACCCTTTCTGTGAAATATTTTTTCCTGATATGTTGCCTGAACCTCCCCTGGTGGAGCTTGAGGCCTTTCCCTCTCATCCTGTCCCCTGTCACTTGGGAGAAGAGGCCAGCTTTCTCCTCTCCACAACCTCCTTTCAGGTACTAATAGAGAGCTTAATTAAGTGCAGCCCACTGTTTCTGTCCTGGACCCAATCACTCACTGTGTGGCCACACAGATCCTTTTAGTGATGGAAGGTGGTGGGACGGTGGTTACGGGAAGAGATAAATGTCTCAGCAGCTGTAAGGGTGGGAGGAGGATGCATGGATGGGATGGATGCTTTGATGTCAGTGCTGCATTGTGTTGGTCATGGCAGATGGGAAACTTGAAGAGCTTTGTAAATATCAATATCACAGAATCACTAGTTTGGAAAAGACCCGCTGGATCATCGAGTCCAACCATTCCTATCAATGACTAAACCATGCCCCTCAGCACTTCATCCACCTGTCCTCTAAACACCTCCAGTGATGGTGACTCAACCACCTCCTTGGGCAGCCTGTTCCCATGCCCAATGACCCTTTCCGTGAAATTTTTTTTACCTAATGTTCAGCCTGAACCTCCCCCAGTGGAGCTTGAGGCCATTCCCACTTGTCCTGTCCCCTGTCACTTGGGACACTACGTTTTAGGACTTCTCACCCTAAATTAATGTCTTTCCTTGTACACTGGAAAGGCTCTGCTTTTTTCCCAAAGGCTTCTCAAGTCACCCCAGCATGCTTTTGATATAATATGCTGGCTGTTCTGTGATCCTCTGGTGACTGCATAGATGTCACTCACTTTTCTGGGAGTAAGTATACATGCAGTGTCACTTCAATTAGATAGCCCTGACACTTAGCATACTTTGATTACTTGAGGCATTATCCCATTACTTTCCACAGTGAGGCAAATGGAATTACAGTCTCTACCACTGAGAGAGATGGACCAGTATGGCTGGCGTTCTGTGAATGGTCTCTATATATGATGCTAGGGCATGGGTTTGGGGCCTTGTTTTTGCTCTCACCGTTGGTACTGATAAAGCACTGTGTCGTCCTTCTTAAATTGCAAGGGTACATCTGTATTTCTTTCAAATGTATTTTCTTTCTCCCTGCCCCTCAAAGGAATGCTGAAAGCAGCAGAACCTAGTTGATAAGTTCCAGTAACAATTGTTCATAATATCTGATGCTTGAGTTGACTTAAGGAAACATTATTTCTGTTTATAACTAGGGTGAAGAATACTAATGTTACGTGTAAATCAACAATACTATTGATTTCAGTTTTGCTTCTTCTTAGGTTCATGCTTATATCATCAGCTACCTGAAAAAAGAAATGCCCTCTGTATTTGGAAAAGAGAACAAGAAGAAGGAACTGATCAGCAGATTACCCGAAATATATATCCAGCTACAAAGGGAATACCATATCTCAGCAGGGGACTTCCCTGAAGTCAAGAAAATGCAGGTAAGATGATAGATTACATTTTCACTGAAAAAATACTAACTTTCCAACTGTCTAGCAAAATTGGAAAATGTAGGACAGAGTATCTCAGTGTTATGGTTTAGAGTCTTCAGCAACAGAGCCACTGAAGTGGCAATTAATCATGAGTTTGTTATGGGTTTGCCATGCCTTGGAAGCAGTGCAAAACAAAAAATTGATAACTTGCTTAATATGCATACACTGATGCAGTACTACAGAGACAGCTCAGCATCCAGGTGGAGATTAGTAAACAAGTGGTGTTCCTCAGGGGTCTCAATTGAGATCAGTTATTATCTTCAACAATGTAGTGGGATCAAGTGCACCCAGCAAGTTTGTAGATGACACCAAGCTGAGTTGTGTGGTTGATACTCCAGACGCCATTCAGAGGGACCTAGACAAGTTGGAGATGTTGGCCCATGTGAACCTTAGGAGGTTCAACAAGGCTAAGTGCAAGGTTCTGCAGCTGCGTCAGGGCAACCCCTTGTATCAGTACAAGCTGGGGGATGAAGAGATTGAGAGTAGCCCTGCAGAGAATGACTTGGGGATACTGGTGGTTGTAAAACTGGACATGAACTGGCAATGTGTGCTCACAGCCCAGAAGGCCAACCATATCCTGGGCCACATCAAAAGAAGTGTAGCCAACAGGTTGATTCTGCCTCTCTACCCTGGTAAGACCCCACCTGTAGTACTTCTGTCCAGCTCTCAAGTTCTCAGCACAGGAAAGACATAGACTTGTTTGAGTAGGTCCAGAGGAAGGCGGCAAAAGCAGTCAGCAGGATGGAACACCTCTCCTATAAGGAAAAGCTGAAAGAGTTGGGGTTGTTCAGCCTGGCAGAAGAGAAAACCTGGGGAGACCTTATTGCAGCCTTTCAGTACTTAAAAGGGGGCTATGAGAAAGGTGGGGACAGACTTTTTAGTAGGACCTGTAGCAACAAGACAAGGGTAATGATTTTAAACTAAAAGAGGGTAGATTCAGACTAGATATAAGGAAGAAATTCTACGCTGTGAGGGTGATGAAATGCTGGAACGGATTGCCCAGAGACGTAGTAGATATGCCATCCCTGGAAACTTTCAAGGTCTTGTTGGACAGGACTTTGAGCAACCTGATTGTGTTGAAAATGTCCCTGAGGGATTGGACTAGATAGATGACCTTTAAGGGTCCCTACCAACCTAAACCACTCTATGAAATTGTCATAAGGAAGCAGATGTTCTGTCCTTTAAGTCAATATTTGGTCCCGTGTGGCAAGTAGTACGAAAGGTACTGGCAAGTACCAGGTAATGGCAGTGAACACTTCTGGGTCAGGCTGATTCTAGTCTTGTTTCTTCAGTGTGGGTTTACATGACTTTTGTAATTCTTGAGATCCTTGAGTGTTGCATTATTAATTTTTACCCTAGTCTGTTCTTTGTTCTTACTGATACTGTTTGCTAGTAATTAATAAAGGCAATGTGTAACCTGAGTAGTCCAACTTAAAACCTGTCTTTTTGGAAAACACTGCGTTTCAGGTTCTTGTCTTTTTGAGCTTGTATTTTATGAAGGAGAGAAGTAGATGTTCTCAATTTGTACTCTTATTGTCAGTTTTTAGATGCCATTGTCTCTTCTTCCTTTTTTTGAACTTTATGCAATCTTACTACTAACTTTGTCACTTTCTCACTTTTTTATTTCTGTCCCCTAATTTGAGGTAAATTGTTTAGAAAAGGAGTATCATAGGGAAGAATAGGTTATGCTGTGTCAGCATTGCTTAATTAATTCTCAATTTATAACTTTTGGATCTTGGATCGTAGGCTTCTTAAATGGCCTTTGAATTAGAATAATTCAGCTTGGAAGCTGAAAAACATGAGATCAGTAGCCTGCACATTAGTCTGGCTATAGGCTAGTCATAGCTGTGATGGAGGATGTTTTCCAGATTGACACTTGCATGTCATTACATTTATGCCACTAGTTATAAAGAGTGGTGACTGGCTGATTAATCTCTCTATAGGGATGCACAAGTTTCTTTGATTAACTTAAATATTTAACTTGGGCATCAGTTATTGGCATGAGATGGTAAATTGTAGATCAAGCACAAGATCTGTCTCAGATAGGTTTTTGTGGATGATTGTTGGAAGGGTTTCATGACTTAAGCTCTGAACAGTGGTTGTGTGGAAAAAGCTGACTCTTCCTTTGCCACTTTTGTTAGTGATGGGGAATGAGAGAATAAGAGAGAATCACTTGTCAGTTTGGCTATTGAAACAAACTTTGAATGGAACTTCATAAAACTAAGTACATGTCTTTAAGCCTCAGCAGCAGATGGCAGCAAATATCTACATAAGAGATCAGTCACTTCTGTAATGAGTAGCAAAATTGTGAGAAAAGGAAATTGTGTCAAAACAGAAGCTTTGCAGCAGCTTTGACCTTTGCTTTCTTAGATTTATTGCATATCATACAGCAACCGAACAGTATAGATTTAAGTCAAGTGACTGTGTATAAATATCACCTGTAAAGAGTGATAGTTGTTGGTTAGTGGTTTTCCTCTAAGAAATCCAGAATTTGCATGTGCAGGTTTCTTGATTTCATATTGTTACAGTTCTGATATGTGTGGGAACAACTCCTTGAGATAATAATATCGTTTGTGAAAGCAGTTTAATGCTATTTTAAGAGACCGGGGGGTGGGGGGGTAGGGTTTGTCTGGGGGTTTTATCAGCTTCCACTTTAAAACTCTGTTCTTGACTAGCATCTTGTAAATAGAAATCATCTAATAATTGCCCAAAGTGTTTTTAAATTTTCAGTGTTCTCATGTAAACCGTGCTTGGGCTTGTGTTGAAATAGCACATAATTGAACCATCTCTTTGAGGTTAGTAGAACTTTATGTACAAGATGGAAACTTAGCCGGAACCATATGACTTCATGAGTTCTGGCAAAACTTCTGTAGAAATGCTGCTGCTCTTATTCCAACTCAGTTTTTTCTTTATTGGTAAGGACCTAACCACAAAGTTTAATCTGTAAAATCAGGTCAATCCTGCAAACTCTTAGATTTATTTTTAACTTAAACACTTGAGTAATGCGAGCAGGACTGAGGGCCTACTTGACTACTTTGATGTTAGGAAGAAAATCACCATGGTTTTATGCATTGCCACTTTAAAAATTGTATTGTAAATGTAATTTAATAGACCAGCTCATACACTGTTATAAAATTGTCTTAGTGTATTTTACCACTGTATTAAGTGTATGATACATCTGTGTTAGCTTTGCTTCTCCTTCAAGGGGAGCTTCAGTTATGGAAACTGCTTCAAAAGGTAACAGATTATTTTCATTTAAATCCTATTCCTTAACTTGTTTCAATATATTGGAAGTTTTTCTAACTACTGTCACTGAAACCCTTGTTATTGACAGGAGCAGTTGGAGACTTGTGACTTCACCAAGTTCCACTCTTTGAAACCAAAACTAATTGAATCTGTGGATAACATGCTGGCCAACAGAATTGCCTCCCTGATGAGCCTGATCAGACAGGAAGAGAGCAATATGCCCACAGAGATGGTACATGGTGGAGCATTTGATGGCACTATGGCAGGACCTTTTGGCCATGGATATGGAGAAGGTGCTAAGGAAGGAGCTGACGAAGATGAATGGGTTGTTGCTAAAGATAAACCTGCTTATGATGAAATTTTCTACACTCTTTCACCAATTAATGGCAAAATATCTGGGATCAATGCAAAGAAGGAGATGGTGACTTCTAAACTACCCAACAGTGTCTTGGGGAAGATCTGGAAACTTGCGGACTGTGACGGTGATGGGATGTTGGATGATGAGGAGTTTGCATTAGCAAAACATCTTATCAAGATTAAACTGGATGGGTATGAACTACCTAGCACACTACCTTCCCACCTGATGCCACCATCTCACAGGAAACCTGTGCAGACAGCAGAGTGAAAAATAAAAGAAGAATGAGGGATTTGGAAATCTTACAACAAATTTGTCAAAACCACCAAAATTTGAAATTAGGCTTAGGTCCTCAAACCTAATTTCATGCAATTACTGACATAGTAGCATAGTAGCAGGGAAACATTCATGTAGTTGTCCCTGTTGACCTTCACCGAGACATGCTTATCACAAGTGCCTTGTATAGATCTATCATAATGTGTAATGGTAAAATGAAAATGGTTTTGCAGTCTTGCTTCCACATCTTGCTGCCTTTACAACCATAAAGCAGAAAAGGCCTTGTATAAAAATCGCTGACCTTCACCAAACCTAAATACTTGTATTTTTAGTTCCTCCAAACTATTTTAAATAGTGCAAGGAAGCTCTAAATGTTAAATTCATCTGTCTGTGCAAGGAAAAGTCTCTGTGCTAAAAACACACTTAGGGCATTGAGTGAATGCCAACATCTCTGTAGTTTAAGAGAAGTCAGATATAAAAGGAATTTTTTTTTTTTTGTTTCTTTTAAATTTGGGGGTAGAAAAAGAGATAATGAGTCTCCAAAGAAGTGCTTCAAATATGAGCAGACTTGTTTTAAAACCTGGTTGTAGCTAAACTGCAAATATTAAAGTGATTCTTTCTATCTGCCATCAGTGTGTCTTATCTGAAGAACTGCTTCTTCAGTTTTATACATTACTATATGCTCAGTATTATGGTTGAAAGAAGCAGACCTCCTTTGTTGCTTGAATTTGTAGTTTCTTCTGAGGTTTCAGTTTAGGTACCTTGCAGACAGTAAATTCCCAAGTTGTTCAAAGTGGCAGCAGAATGTTTTTGTAAGTTAAAAAAAAACAGCTGTGTTTCCATTGAAATTAAGCCTCACTTTTTGTTCAGAAAAGGTGCATTGCTCAAAGTCAGCCTCTTGAAAGCATATCAAATTGTCTTGGGAAATGTTCATTAATATTTAATTTATATATACAGGCTATTACACATTTTTTTATAGATATGATATTTTTAAGAAATACTTTTAGCTCTTTCTTTTTGCTGACATGTAGCTGATAACCACACAAAGGAGATGTAATTCCTATAGTGGCAGATCTGAAAGATGGGAAGACTAACAGGAGCCTTTGCACAATCAAATCTGAACATTTTTGGCTGCTTACAACTGGTTTTGATCAGTACCTTAAAAGAACATAATTGTTTTGGCCAAAAGAGGGCCAATTCTTTCTAAAATCAAACTTGAAAGTCAGTTTTGGTCTATGCATGTGAGCAAGAATTGACTAGTACTCCATTGGTAGTATGAAATACCCTACACATCAAAGGTACTGTAATTGTGAGCACTTTGTTTTTGAGCCTCAGTAAGTGCTAGCAGTAGTCCCTTCTGAGACAGAGTAAGCCAAAAAGTGTTATATCATCCTTGAAGTTAGGATGGGGAAGGAAGCGGTTTGGGTGTTGTCTCCCAGTTAAGATTTTGGTCACATTTGCATGTTCCAGTTTCTAGGTGACCTAACACCAGCCTGAGCTGCTGCTTTCAAGTCGCACTCTTGGAGGTGGTCAGTCAGGTTTAATACTCCAGATCATTCTGGATGTCTTATCTTTCTGCATCTGTTCCAATCTGATGTGAAATCACCTTGAACTTTACCAAGGCTCAACAGTATGAAAACAATGAAGCTATTTTAAGTAATGACGGGAACACCTTTACCTAGCTAGCCTTCCTGACCTGTATCAAGGATATCCTGGTATAGTTAAACCCTTCTTGAGGATTTTCTTGCTTTTTTAAAAATTGTTTAGATTTTTCTCTTAGCATTCAAGCATACCAACTTTATTTCTGTTAGACCTAAATCAGGAGCCAAATTAGCCTTAGTGCATATCTGCGCACTTTAGCAGAGCTGTGAAACTTGACCATGAGTCTACCTGTGTGACTCTACATCTGCAGAGTAACTGATTTTTTTATCTAATTTATTTTTTATTGAACAAAAGGTAGTCTACAGGCATTGCAGGAGTCGTTAAATAAAGAACAGGCTGCAGAAGTAGTAACGTATGCTTGTTTGTGTGTTGTATCTGCAGTCAGTAACAAATTCATCCATTAATGACTAACCTGAGTAGCTTAGAAAGAAAGAAAGCTTGTGTATTGTGATGACTGTAGTGTGAACAAAGCTGAGAGGATCTGGAAGGCTGATCTTTCAACTCTGTCTGCCTTACCTTGCTATTCAGCTGCATAAGGTTCCAGGGTGGACCTGTGTTTGAATTCCCCGTATGTGTAGCTTCCAGGGTGATGCTCCAAATGCATTGGAGCCATGTGATTCCTATGCCAGTAGAAATATCCCGCTTTATTGAGAGGAGTAGGATACTTTCTCAATGATTTTATTTTATTTTTTCAGCTTTACTGGGCAAATTGAAATGCATAATCTTGAATAAGTTAAAATGTTTTATCTGGATGGGATTGAAATCATAGAAATGTTTTCCTTTGTTTTCCTATAGAACTTGGAAGAGGAATGCACAAAGCACGTATAGGAGTAGAGGTGGATTTTCTCTGTTCATCTGGAGGACTAGAAGAATTTCAGGATCAGCATGCAGGGCTACATATGTAAAAGCATTTCTTTATATGTGGTGCAGTGCACTAGCATCATACTTAGTTGATAGGAATAATCCACATTTCATGTGGATTTCAAACAGCAGTTTTCTTGCACAGCTAAACTGATACAGTAGGTTGCCATTGCTCAGGGGAAGCAATCTCTTCTCGCTGCCTCCTCATATACCCATAGATATACTCCATTCGCATTGCCGGTTTTCTGGTTTGTCAGATCTTGCACATTCATTCAGTTAGTTAAACTAGCTACTCACAACAGTTTGAATAAAGTTCTGTAGAGTTAGTGAGTCCATATGTTAGCATGAGAAGGGAGCAGGATTAACTTCCATCATGAAATCATGCTCAAAGTAGTTATTTGGAACTGCAGTATGAGATAATCTTTGATATTGAGTTTGATGTTGCTGATTTATGCTGAAGAAAGACTAAGATGTTGGATCCGTGGCCATTTAATGCCCAGGATTTTGGTTTTACCTTTTCTTCAACTATTCCACAACAGTTTTAATTCCCGCCCCTAGTTCTGTTCCCAAAGACATTAATTACCCTTTTTTTGTAGATCGGAACAGAAAATGTGGGACTACTGTTCATAACCACACTGCAGGAGAGCAAGAGCCTTTTAAA
Source organism: Piaya cayana (assembly GCA_013389865.1). NCBI lineage: Eukaryota > Metazoa > Chordata > Aves > Cuculiformes > Coccyzidae > Piaya > Piaya cayana. Next base: position 2,564 of record WAAB01020654.1, on the reverse strand, counting down.
GTTGTGACAGCTTGAAAGTGGTGAGTTTGTATAAAGATTCTGTAGGTGGGGGGAAGGTCCCAACTGTTACTTTGGGATGGTATGGATTTATGTGGAACCTGGTCTCAAAGTGGTAATATTCGGTCCGTGACTTTCAACAACATCATTCATTTCCTAGTACCTCTGCTTCTTACTTTCTTTCACAATGTGCACTCACTTTGATTGCTCTTTATATTGATGGAATTCAAGCAGAGAGTTTAAAGGGTATGATTTGCAGGCTATGAGTAACTTAGCACTGAGAGAATGAACACAAACTTTGTTTTCTACTTAACATGCTCACCTTTTGTAACATTTCTGTTAAATACTGTATTTTCACTTCAAAGACACTCTGGTTTTTGAGGGAAGGCTTGATCTGTACAGTATGCTTCAGTTTGTCGAACTAGGCAAGCAAAGCTTTTAAGTTCATTATTGTTGCACTTTTATTACACAATAAATTCCTTGCAGATACTGTAATATATTTTAATATGCTTTGTAATCATTTTTAGAAAATGGTGATAAAAATTGCTGATTTAATAAAATAATATTGAACTACCTGAGAATTTCTTTTGTAAGCTTCTTTCTGGAGGGTAATCTATCAACAGACTAGAATTTTGCAATCCTGTTACTTAAGGCTTATAGGCATAGTAGGTATTTGGCATGCTGCTTGTTTTCTCACCTCAGTTTATCCACAAGAGGTTACGGCTATTTGTCTTCTTTGTCTTTGAACTCATTGCCTAAACTACTGCCCATTTCAAGGCTTGACTCCAGAAGTAAATTTATATTTAAAGAGGGGGAAGAAAAACCCAAACCTCCAACACCACTCCATAATTAGGTCTTTTTATAGCAGAATGTAATTTTGGAGTTTCTTCATGTTTAAGCATGGAATTTTCTTCAAGTGTGGAAGAAAAATCATAAACTTCCTGTGTGGTAAAAGCTTGAAACTTGATCTGAGAGTGCATTATTGCTTTTAACTTCAATGGGGTTATTAACCTAGAAAAATAAGAGTAGATTAAATAGCAGTTTAACAAAAAGTACTTTAATATGGTTGTCAAAAAAATCCAAGGGCACCTTCCCCATCTCTTACATTGTGCTACGAACTGCTTATAGATAACCAATTATATTGTATATTATAGAATATTCATATTAATGTTGTGCTTAAACCTTCCTGCCCCTCTGTTGGGGAATGGCTGTGAGAAAATGGCCATGGTTCTATGCAATAACTATGCAGGACAAGCCTGATATGAGGCCCCTGGCTGAGAGCAGGCACCGTGAAGGACATGCCAACCTTGGAACATTGTATCAAGCAAAGGCAAGGGAGCCAGCCAGACTGGAGCGGTGTGTACTAGCCACAAGTAGGAGGAACTAAGAAAGCATGACGTTTGAGCTAGCCAATGTAGTGTAAGTGTGTTTGACTGTTTGCCCAATGACATGATGACCTGTGGTGTTTGTGGCCTTTATAAAGGCTGGATGTTAGACAATAAAGTTGAACCTCGCTGTAGCACTCACATTGAGTTGGCTGCGTGTTTCCCTCACCTGTCAAAGTGGTGACCCCGATGTGATACCTTCCACCGGACAGTGAGCTCGGAGAAGCACTGGTAGCAGTGACCAGTCGTAGAAGATCACCTGATCCGTACGGGGCCTGGATAACGAAAGAGAGGCCCACCGTCCGAGGAGAGCTACCCAACAAGGCTGCAATAGACCGCCGCAAAAAGCAGGTCATTTCCAGGTGTGCTTGCGATGGATAGAGAGGTAGCTTTTGAAATCTTAAAGTGCTTTTTAGAAAAGCAGGGAGTAGGTCCATTAAAAGAGCTGGCTGGACTGATGGCTATGGGT
>WAAB01020653.1:69788-89299 GCA_013389865.1 Piaya cayana | reverse complement strand
AAAAATTAAAATCTACACTGCTGGGCACATCCTTTAAAGGGGTCCTTTATGTAACACTGTTAGTATTAAAATACTAAATAGTCATAAACTGTAATACAAACTAATACAAAAAACTTACATAACTATTACTACATACATAATAAAATTAACTTGTTTGTTCATCTATTCCCTGTATTTTTTCAGGATTTGCAAAGTGTATTTGCCTCTAGTAAATATTTCAATTTTTATTGCAATACTAGCTTCTCTATTAATCTTCCCATTACATCTTCATTATTAAATATTAGGAAAGAGTTACAAATAAAAATGTGTATTTAAGAATTGTTTTCTATAAAGAAACTGATGAACCAATTCATAGTGAAATGGATACATGCAGCCACTGCTCACATGGACTTTTCTGTCTGAAAATCTATTCAGAACAATACATTAAACCATGTAAAAAGGTAAACAAGAAGCTCCTCGCTTCAGAATAATGGAAGGGTATATACCAAAGAAATAAAAGGTTCTTTACTGTAACAATTCAGCCACTGCTTTTCATTAATTTTGTTGTTATAACAAGGAAGGAGATTTTTTTCATAATAATCAGCAGAGTAGGGATTGACAGGCTGTTTACAGGTGTTAACATGAAGGACAGCCACATGAGAAGCATGAAGATATTTCTTTGAGAATCTCTAAGAAGGGTGATGAAGGTTAGTTCAGTTGGCAGATCTTAGCTGGGAGATGACATTTTAGTAAGAAATTATGAATGACTGGGTGGGTGGCAGAATAGACAATATGCTATGAATAGATCTAAAGACAGAAACTCTAAAAAAGATAATATCCACTAAGAAAGTTATTTCAGAAGTGTTCTGAAGGGATACAAATGAGGCAGATTTAAACTCTTCTCCAGAGGGAAGGTCATGGAAGCAGTCAAAGAGGATAACAGTCTACATGAGAAAATTAGCTGGGTAGTTAAATAGGAAAGACTGAGCCTACATTTCTTGCCCGTGTGTCTATGGCAGAAAGAATGGAAGTGAACCCACATTGTCTCCTGACATCCCTGGGTTTGGGTAGCACCCTGAACTGACTTGTACATATTTGGTGCTGAAGGCAATGTGATATTCTCCAGTCAGAACCTGAGATCAAACTCACATACCCTTAGTAACTGATAGATATTCATCTTGCATTGCCAGCAAAAGCTATTGCCAATTTTAGGAAATTTCTCTTGTATATGAATCACCATCAATACAGATGGTTATAATTTTTTTCATAACAGAATATTAATAATCATATTCAATTAATAAAGTCAACAGTTTTATTTATAGCTTAGGCACATATATAACACTTTACCCCTTCTCCTGCTAGCAGATATCTTCCATACACCTAATAAAAGCAAGTAGAAATGAAGAAGAAATCAATTCCTTTCCTTCCTCCCACCCCCGCCCCAGCCTCCACTGTTCTGTGTGAAAAGCTAGTAGTGTAGGTACAACCCTACACTCTTCATGATGATGATAATTCTTCATTTTATACAGCATAAGGTATTGTGGGCACAGTGAAATTCTGGACTGAATTGCATCATTCCTCATGCTACCAAGGCATGTTTTCTGCTATGACTGTTTAAAATTACATCTACATGCAAAAGGTCTTCAAGCACAATGCAATTTTGGCTTCATAAATAAAAGTAAGTATTCTTCAACAAATCAGTCAGTCTTCTGAAATACTTTTACTAAGCCATCAACTCTTTGTCCTAGGGTGGCCTTAAATAATGCCAGTAATTTTGCAGAAGGATGGGTGAGCAGTGTAAGTAAATTCAGCTGCTCATTGTGTATTAATTCATACTGAATTAAGGCAGGAAATATGAGTACTATGTGTTCAAGTTAAATTAATTTGGAATTCAAGATTTAACTGGAAAATAAACTAATAGGGTTTATTGGTTTAGAGACAGACATTTATTTATAGTAATTGTGTTAGAATCGTAATTGTATAGAAACAAGTTGAAGGCAGCATTAGTAAACATTTTAATAGTCCAATCTTGCTATTAGCTAGGCGAGATGCATAAATAAATTAAAAAAGCAATAATGTAAACATTATAGCTGTCAAATATAGTCAATGTTATGAATTATTCTGCACTGTGTTGTGTTTGTCATAGTCCAAAATTGATTAAGTCATGGATAATGCAGAAAGTAGAAAAAGATCTCACAGCAGATGTTAGTCCCTTAATCAAAGTGGTGCAATGACAGAAGGCATAAAATAACGTGAGCGTAACACGTGAAGCCAACACGATCATGGCAAAAACTCACTATCCAGCTACACGAGTATCTGCTGTAATTCGGTTATTGTTCTTTCTAAATTATATGTATTTCTTAAAATGCTCTCGCTTGTTTCTCATTTGTAAAATGTTCTATACATATTTCTTAAAATGCTCTCATTCACTGCTATGGCAGTATATGAATAAATGACACATAATTAAAGTCCAAAGATCTGGATTTGCTTTAAGGGTGGTCTTGAACACAGCACTTCTGAAATCTTTCCACGATCAGTCCAATTCTTACAGAGATCACTACATCCTCATTTCATTCCCATTACTCCTACCCTGACAGCAGCACTGCCAAGCAGTGCACTGAGCTCTCACTGTGCAAAGCTTTCTGGCTGCTCTCTCTGCACCCCAGGTTTGACTGTCAGAATCTAGTTCACACCTCTGTCATCATCCTCAGAACACACTCGCTTCATCTGAATGGCTCCACATAAATTGCTTAAATCACAATAAGGATGATGAAATCTAATTTTCTGCTCCATCGAATACCAGATATTCCAAATACGGTATTTGCGCTCAATGCTACCTTATTTTCAGTGAAAAGCATGATGCCCCTGTTGAAGGCTGTCGTTCAGCAGGCATCTGCATACTACAGTATATACTTCCAGAATTCTTTATGAAAAATCCGAATTCTTCCAAATATTTCAATTGCTGTATGCTCTCTGTACAGTCTGCAATTGATACATTGATAATCATAGAATCATAGAATAACCAGGTTGGAAGAGACCCACTGGATCATCAAGTCCAACCATTAATTTATTATATAGAAAATATAATATTATATATANTAAAAAAAAAAAAGTCACAGCGTTTGGAAATGTTCATTGCCCATGTTACTTACAATTTGGCTTCATAAAAAGGCTGATAATAAGATATTTCAAGAAACAAAGATCTACATTTTCAACTACCAGTTTATCTTCATAGAGCATAGATCTTTTGACAGATACTGGAAAGTCCACTTTCAGGCATGGCGAATTATCATGCTTTTATTAGCACTATTACAACCTACACCTTACACTGTAACATGGGTGTAAACAAACTTCAGAACAGCTCCATCCTCAAAGAGTAAAATCACTAAGATTATACCATCTCAGGCTTTGTACACCAGCACTAAGGTGGAAGACGTGAGTGAATTTTAACAGCAGTTTCTGACAGAGACTGTGCTTAGATGTCTAACAACCCCCCAGAAGATGTGTATCCCACCCACTTGTCTTCCTACAAGTCTAAACTACGCTGTGGAAAAAAGCTGTTTTAATATGCTTTCTATTTCAGAAAATGCATGTGATTCTTCAAACCAAAAATTAAAAAAAAAAAGCATTGATTATCAAATTATAGTTGTGTAAGCAGGTTAAAGACCACTGCATCTGCTTATATACATCTAGCAAGCATCTCATGGTATAACCAGTAGAATAATAACAGATATTAATAAAGTATCTGTGCATGCAGCCTACACTTCTGGCCACATTAATTTCTTTTCAATTCTCATGATCAGAGAGAACAAGTACAACAAACATAATTTACGTACCGTATGTTTTCTCTTTCCAGTGACAGTAGCTCTATGCTTTACCAAAAAAGCCTTTATTTATGTTTATTGTGGTAAGATTAAAATAAATTGCATTGCTATCTTTACGTACTCCACAGCTCTTAATCTGTCTTTATTGCCTGATGATGAATTCCTTATAGTCTGATGCTATAAATATTTATTATAAACATTAATGTGGCATTTTTCATAATGAATATATGCATTGTTGAATATATGAATGTATTTTAAAACCTTTTGGCTGCCAAATGTAACCTAATGCTGAAACACAATGTCAGACTACTAAACTTGAATATATTTATTACTCTTTGGAAAATGATGAATCTGATCCTCTCAGGAGTATATAATTCACTGAGAAATATGTCATCTCACTGATTTTAAATGACTTCAGGGTTTATCAACTAATCTTTACATAGACTGTTTATATATGCAACTGAAATCACCTTCATCAGTTTTGAGTATATCTTTCACTGGTAGCAGGAGTTCTGAATAAAACACTCAAGAAAAAAAACTTACAGGACCTTAAAGTAAATGTGAGAATAAAATGAGCAGAAGAATTAGTGAGATATTTATTACAAAGGAGAAAAATTAGGGAAGACGCAACACAAGAATCACATAGCACAGACAGGGAGCTGGCTGGTGAGACTGGAGAAGAGAGTCCCTAAAAGTGGAACACAGTCAAAGGACTGGTGCCCTCAGGAACAAGTCTCCTGGTTGTGACTATCCCATGCTCGTCCTCCAGCTCCAACCGATATGTGCTTTTGGCTCCTTTCACATTCCTACTCAAGTTATCCCCAATCCTTTCAGATCTGCATATGCTCACCCTTCATTTTTCACTCTTTGATTTCCAAGATAATAAACAGACACACAGGGAGCAAAAGGGAGCAGTGGCCTGTGAAAAAGCCACAGGAACTTATGGAAGACTTTGCAGTGATGTTTTATTGGTTCTAATGAAGAAGGAGTTGTTTTGCTTCCCCAGGCTGATTTGGATGCTGTGCAATCATAGCAAAAGTATGCAACAATATTGTTTCATGAATTGTTAAGCAACTGTCATATATGTATTTTATTGTCTAAATAAATTATAATAGATCATTTGTAGAATTATTTATTGAGAAAACAGGCACACATTTTACAGATTGTTCTATTAACTACAGAAAAAGAGTAAAGAATCCATGAAATATCACTACTAAAGTAACCCAAGGACAAATTTATTTACTCTAATGGTAAATTTCTTTATAGATTCACCTTAGTATCATAGCCTTGTAGTACTGCAGCCCTGTGGATCAGAAAATTTGGTTTTGCCAAGTGATAGCAGTAGGCCTTAAGTTTTATGACAATTACTAGTATTGTAAGGCAACAAACCTTAACTGTTTTGTCTGGTCTTGAACTTATATTCACTTGATTTTTACTGCAACTTGAAAAGATCAGGTAATCCTTGTCCTTCTAGCTAAAATAGCAAGATTACCCACAAGTCAGGCACTTACTCTGTGTTTTTGATGTTGTATAAGATCTGCTGGTTATCACCTAAGCTTAACTTTTCCTCAGTTTTCCACTTGTGTAGTTTCCCTTTGCCAAAATAAATAATACTGTGTAGGAAAAAGACTAACAAACTTCACCAATTATGCTATAAGAAGTCTTACAGACCAACAGGAAAGTAAAAAGTATAATGCATTACCAAATATAGGGTTCATATAAAAAATAACCCTTAGCAAACTCAGTATCAGGAAGGAAAATCTCCACAACCATTGCTATTATTATTATTCCTAGTGAAGAATTGGGATGCTGACAACTCACTAAAATCATCCTGCCCTTGACCTAGGATTATCAATGATGAGAGAGATGAGAAATCAGAAGACAGGAGTATATATTTGCAGCTATTTATTTCTTTGTATGACTAATGAATCTCAATAGAAATGCTATTAATTTGATTGTGTTAGCATTGTTACAAGCAGAGTAAAAATAAGTGGTTTATATTTTGATTAGATTGTTAAAGCATTAATTAGAACAAAAATAAATTATAATTCTTGGATCCTCCTACACAGTACATTCTTTTTGATTACCCATGTGAAAATAAGTAAATAGAAGAGGATCTCTGTTTCCTCCTGGAGACAGAGAACAAAATGACAAGTGTTAAAACATATGATGGAACACTGCATGGAAGAAATTAAGAGAAATTCCAAATAGCTGCTTTTTAGGTGTTTGAAAGAGCATGTTACTTTTACAAAAGGGGAATAACATGGCAAAATTTCCCCCATAACATACTTCTTGCCCCACAACATCCTTCTCTCTAAATTGGAGAGATATGGATTTGATGGGTGGGCAGCATGGTGGATAAGAAACTGATTAGATGGTGGTACTCAAAGAGTAGTGGTCAATGGCTCAAAGTCCAGTTGGAGATCCATGACTAGTGGTGTCCCTCAGGGGTCCGCACTGGGACTGGTGCTGTTTAATATCTTCATCAATAATATTGACAGTGAGACTGAGTGCACCCTCAGCAAGTTTGTAGATGACGCCCAGCTGAGTGGGGCAGTTGTCACACGGCAAGGATGGGATGTCATCCACAGGGACCTGGACAGGTTGGAGAAGTGGGGCTGTGAGAACCTCATGAGGTTCAACAAGGCCAGGTGCAAGGTCCTAGATGTGGGTCGGGACAATCACCGTTTTCAGTACAGGATGGCGGATGAAGAGAATGAGAGCTGCCCTGCAGAGAAGGATTTGGGGGTGCTGGTCGATAAAAAGATCGACATGAGCCGGCAATGTGCACTCACAGTCCAGAAGGCCAATTGTGTCCAGGGTTGCAGAAGTGTGGCCAGCAGGATGAGGGAGGTGATTCTGCCCTTCTTTTCCTCTCTTGTGAGTCCTCTGACCTGGAGTACTGTGTCCAGCTCTGCAATCTTCAACATAAGAATGATATAGAACTGTTGGAAAGGTCCAGAGGAGGGCTACGAAGATGCTCCAAGACCTGGAGCAACTTCTGTATGAGACAGGTTGCGAGAGTTGTGCTTGGTCAGCCTGGAGAAGAGAAGGCTCTAAGGAGACCTTATAGTGACCTTCCAGTACCTGAAATAAGCCTATGAGAAAGCTGAAGAGGGACTGTTGATAAAGGCTTATGGTGACAGGATGAGGGGCAACAGATATAAACTGGAAAGGGGCAGATTTAGGCCTGACATTAGGAAGAATTTCTTCACCATGACAGTGGTGTGACCTTGGAACAGGTTGCCCAGGGAAACTGTGGCTGCCCCACCCCTGGAAGTGTTCAAGGCCAGGTTGGACGGGGCCTTGGGCAGCCTGACCACAGCTGACAACAGCTTTACACTATGCACATAAAGAGTTCCCTGCATGGTGGTCAGAAGCAGGGTCAGTCTTTTTTGTGTGGAAAATTCACCTCCACAACTTTGTAACCTTCATAACATCCTTCCAAGTGCTGTTTCCTCTCTTTCACAATCCACAGACTGTGCACGTCCAAGCACCGAGGCTAGTATCACAGCATTCTGGAGTCTGACTAGCTACCAGACCAGTCTAAGGCTAAGTGTATAAACGGACACGTGGGAAACAGGTAATTTATAAGAAGACAGACACTTTCTGTTTGCTAGTTTGTAATAACTAAATATTCTCATTTTGTTAGGATCTCTGGATAATGAAAAAGCTATGCCCTTCTTGTTCTGCATGCTCTTACCTCATCCTGTTGTGTTTGTTACACTGATGTAGTTGCATACATCCACACCTCTACAGTACCAGTGCCTGTTGAGATTCTTATCAACCAACAAGCATCTGCATTATCATTGATCAGGAACGGTGTTGGACTGAAATTTCAAGGATGTTATCAAGTTCACTTTTACATACACCACATTTGAATTTCATAGTGCTGTAACTAATTGGAAATCAAGTTAAATGCATTTAAAACTTATGGGACAAAGATTACATGTATCACAAAGTACCCATTTATTTTATAGACGTAAAATTCTCCCTAGAGTGTCCCTAACCCACATAATTTTTGACTGATATTTGTGATAGAACATTTTCGTCAGCAGATATTCAAATGAAAATGCGTGTGCCCAGCCATATTTTTAATGAGTTCACAGTCAGAGAGTACGCTACATACAGATAATGATACCTATTATCCCATATAAAGCGGGAAAAGTGACTACTAAGCTGACCAGTATACACCAAGGGTTTGAAGAATTAATTTACTGAACTGTTCCCCAAGCTCCACTGAGGGAGCTGAAGGTAAGGAATCAAAGATGCAGAGCTAAACTAAATCTGCAGAAAGGTTACCACTGGAGAATAAACATTTCCCCAAAACAGCAGTGGCACAGAGTATCCAGGGAAACGGGTTGTACAGTGTCTATCACCTGGCATTTTCAAGATCAGTCTGGACAAGGAATCTTACAGTAACACTGCTGATTCAGTTTAGGGCATGGTGATATAGAAGATGCAACTTTTCCAAAGAGCCTTATTTTTCTGTATTTCAGCATATTTTTAGTATTTTATACTGCCTAGATACTTTTATGTAGCCAAAATTTGCATGGGGCGTGCTGTAAAATTATATATTGTATGAACCAACATTGGTCTGGAAATGAATTAACACTGGTTTATATATCTTTGATAGATGAACACATTTGTAAAATATTCACTTAAATACCCACTTGAAACATTGATATGCATCAAGATAGACATCAATTGTTTCACAAGGAAAGAACACAGAACCTGGTAGAAATGTGGAACATCTAATAATTCCACTTAAAAAAAGAACAACAAAATGGTATCTTTGTGTGCTCCTTTCTAGGGACAAAGTATCTTTAAAGTTTAATAACTTGGAGTAACAGTGTCTCCCAAGCTTTCTGAAGCAACACACTGTCAGGGAACTGTCCCTCTCACATCCTCCGCTCCTGAGCTCTGGCATGGTTTCTCCTCCAGAAGCTCTGCCCAGAGGTAGTCCACACTGAATTACCTCCAGTGCTTATCTTTTAACTACATAAGGATGCTGGGAGCTTCTTAGAATTTAAGAATAACAAATGTTTATTTACAACACACAAAAATACTTTCAAAGAAAAATTATTAAAGTATGATGAATCTAGTAGTATCTCTTCCTGAGGGGCATGGTAAATAACAGAGAAAGTAAGGCAAACAGGAAACAAAAGTTTTTCTCAATGTGCACAATTAATAAATGCAATTTTAAGTGGTCATGGGAATTTAATAAAGGCAAATTAAGCATAGACAACTAATAGCAATGATCATGAAAGGTTTAGAAGTTAATTTTTCTCACTAAATTCTAAAAGTAGTATTTATTTGTTTTGCTATATTTCAAGGTTATTATAAATATTTTGTATTTAATCAGATGAAGAAGTGTAGCAATAACTGTGCAATGCTGGCAGTGTTAGATAAAATTGTGAGGTAGCCTGGTTGAGTGTTTCAGGCTCTGATAATGCTATTGGCAACCCCAGAACACTCTTCTGCCATTGGCTTTGCAGGCATTAGCAGTTTTACTAATTACTGCACAATTACAAATGCAAAACTATCACAAAGCAATGCCCAGAAGTCAACATTTCTCAAGCTGTCCACCCTGGAGAAAGCAGTAGCCTTTACAAGGAGTAGCACTCATTGACATTTACTTATTATGTAGCTAAAGAACTACAAATCTCAAAACTGAGACTGACCTCTGGGTGTGGATTGAATCTTCATAGCTGCTTAACACTAGATAGGCAAGAGAAAGTACATAGAATAAAAGTAACTACTGTTCTTCTAGTTCAACATCTCAATAATTACAGCACTCACATAAGATGTGGGAAACACGGAATAAGATCCACTTGTTTAAATATCGGCTGCCTTACTTTGTCTAAGCTTTGGGTAACTAGGTCTAGAAGCGAATGTACTAGAATAGGCATCTAAGTCTCCTCTCTAGTCAGAGGAAAGCAGCACATGTGACAGAATACTTGGAAAGATGGGTTGTCCATGCAAGTCAGACAACCCTCTTTCTCTACTCATAAGCTGCCTAGTGCAAGGCAGAATCTGATCTGCTGAATTTCAGTGCCTGCTACTCTCCACTGAGCATCCAAGGGACTGATGTGAACTACATGCAACCCCATGAGATATAATTCTGGGGTAAGATAGCAGTGGTAATCATCTTCAATGTAATTTTTTCTAGCAGTTACAGATAAGTGCAGTAACATTGGCAGAAAGCTCTCAGACTTAGCAGAGAAGCACCCCGTGCTATGGTCGGGCAGCGCTAGGAAAGGAGGTGAACTAAATTGTCACTTGAGAGTTAGGAGGGTTTCAGGCAGTCAGTCTCATTCATTGATTAACTTCCTCTTTGTTCTGAAGAGATACAAATACACCCCTACTCACTGTGAGAAGAGGCTACTTTGGAACAGCACAAGAGTTTCGTAATACCTTCTGCTGAAGTCACTGAACAGCATTACATAATTTCCCTCTAAATGAAGAAAGAGCAGCAATATGCTTCGGTCAGCTGCATAGGGATTGCTTATGATGATTACTCAAAGAGCATATATCAAATACATTTTCAGGAAGAAGCAAAATAGTGAATCTGTTCTAAGATTCCTGAAAAATAAAGTGGTTTGGGTTTTTTGTTTGTTTGTTTGTTTGTTTGTTTGTTTGTTTGTTTGTTATCTAAAAAGCTTTTTAACTAAAAAACCTGCCATTATAATGACTCTATAAGGAAAACCAGAAAGACCAGTAAAAAGAATAAGGACTATAGAACTTTCTTGGGTAGAGCTCCATAATCACACCATCATAAAGAGCTCTTCTCCCTATATTTAAAATTATTGAATTAGATTCCATGTATATTAGATATCTAGATACCTCAAACTCATGTCATAGAAACAGAATGATTTGGGGTGGAAAGGACCTTAAGGATCATCTAGTTTCAATCTTCCTGCCACCAGATCAGGTTGTTCAAAGCCCCATCCAACCTGGCCATGAGCACTTCCAGGGCTGAAGCATCCGTAACTTCACTGGACAACCTCTTTCAGTGCTTCACTACTCTCAGAGAGGAGAATTTCTTCCTTATATCCAATCTAAATCCACCCTCTCCCAGTTTAAAGCCATTACCTCTTGTAATATCTCTACAGGTCTTTGTCTCTCTCCAACTATCTTGTAAGCCCTCGTTAGGAAGGCTGCTATAAGGTGTCCCCAGAGGTTCTCTTCTCCAGGCTAAATAACCCTAACTCTTTCACCCCATCCTCACAGAAGAGGAGATCCAGAATTCTGCATGATAAAAGCAGGGTTTAATGCTGGCTTCCAAGACCATAAATAAAAAGTCCAGATAAACACTACCTTCATACCAGTGAGAAGGTTTATGATAGAATATCTTTTGTCTTTCATTAATGTGAAAATGCAAAGTTCCCTTCTACACTGTGCATTGACACTGAGAAATGACAGAAAACAGGAAGCAATCACAATAAATAATACAGTGTTACAGTTCTAATACAGGCTGATTTCTCAATCAAATTAAATAATTATCAAAAGACTATGATACTTATCACTAATTGATATCTCTACTAATTACATAAAATATGTAAAACTAGATTGCTCTGCATAGATTACAGGTTTAATGAAATCAAAAGAAAATAATTCATATTAAAACCTCCCTGAGGAACTCACATCCTTTTAGCCAGAAGGACAGAAAATATTGGTGGTTTTTTTCAGCACTAATCAATTCCTCAAAATTGCAGCTGGATGAACAAGCTGATTGAGAGAAACAAGATAACTACAACAACAAAATCTGTTTTCTCTATTGAAAGTATTAAATATCTTGGGGGAGGAAAGAATGGAGAGTTCACCTCTTCACAGATAAACTGGGACAAACACATCCTACATTAGGTAATCAAAAAATGAATGATCAGACTGCAAAATCTGAAGTGCACATTTGGTATCCTTTCACCACAGAAATTACTAATTGCCCAAGAATACCTGTGATCACAGATCCCCTTCAGGCTGCCTGGCATCTTTTTCTTATTCGATTAAGTTATACAAGTGAGTTGCCACAATGTACGGACAACTATCACCTTTTAGATACTTTTGCATAACTGACTCACTACTCCAATTCATGAACTTAAACATGTACACAGCCTCAGAGACTAAAGCCCATATATCAACGTCTTCAACCAGACTAATAAAAATACTTAAATAAATTAATGGGGTTTTTTTTCAAATTGCATTCCATAGTGAAGAATTACCTTTTAAACACCATCAACAGGAGCATTAAAGAGTTTGGAAAGCTAATAAGACCACTGTGGCTGAGTGAAAGGGATGCTGTAGGTTTTCTGATTGAATGGTAATTAAAACATATACATTTAATGAGATATACACTGTAGATGGGTCGATGATGGTGTCTGATGTAGTTAAAAATATTGACATTTATACCTTTTAAAGAAAACTCAAAAAGGGGTAGGATATTGTCATTAAGGACATACAAAATATAAGCAAGTTGCCTTAATCACAGAATCATTTAGGTTCGGAAAAAACATTAAGATCATCAACCGTAAGCCTAACACTGCCAAGTCCACCACTAAACCAAATCCTTAAGTGTCACATCTACATGTCATCTAAATACCTCCAGGGATGGTGACTCCATTACTACCCTGGTCAGTCTGTTTCAGTGCTTATGAATGCTTTCAGTGCAGATTTTTTTTTTTCTAATACCCAATCCAAACTTTCCCTGGTTTGATGTACTTCAGTGTTCCCCTTCCTTCCTCTCCACACCTTGACCTGAAGAAAAAGGCCTGAAACTTCAGGTTCTTCTTCATGTTCAATTCAATTTCTACTTCTTGCTGAAGACAATAGACAGCATAATTTTACATTTAAATAACCATCTAATGGAAATATCACAGTCTCACAATATGTTAACAGGGTAACTGGTCTGAGAATGCAATTGATTTCAATGTGTTCAGGTGAACTGGGAAGAGGATGGGTCAGCAGGATGAAGTCAATGTTCATGTACATTATGTGGTGCCATTCATGTTACACTGCTTCCAGAATCAATAACTGATTTAAGATCCAACATTCTTAGTATAAAGATAAATGTGTTGATAATTGCAGTAATGTTTCCCTATGTAGGTCACAAAAGAACAGCAAAGTGAGTAACATTAGGATGCTTCCAGATTACTATTTAAGGAGTGAGCTTTCTCCCAGAAAAAGCTACAATTATTATTATAATTTCTTTAATTCAAGTGTTAATTTTAAGGGTCTCTGACCAACCCACTAATATGCCTCCCAAAGCAGTAACTCTTATGAAGTACAAGACAGATTGCAACTGTTCTCACCTTATGTCTAGCTCAGTTCCTTCCCATTCTTTCCCATAAAAGTCTGAAAAATTACATCATTCTTGTAATCGATCTTTACAATGATAAACATTCACAGAGTAATTTGTTCCAAGTAGGGTGCCTGCATTTTGTTTGCACTGAAAACCAAATGGGTTCTGAGGCATTTCCTCCTGGCACTAATAGGTTTCAAGAGATTTAAATAATGTAAAATGGTCTTGTGCAATATATTGAAGTTAACTCTGTGCACTATTTCAGTGTATCAGTGGTATTAAGAAGTCTGAAGAAAAATTATTGTATATTTAGAGACATTTGTAAACACTGAATTACAGATATTGATACACTTGTTAAATGTGTCAACAACAAGCAGTAGCTCTCAGCAGTTTGTACAATCTGTGTCTTATAAAATGTGAGTTTATAGAAGCAGATACTGAGAATCTGCATCTTAAGAGTCAGGGACAGTCTCAATATCTTGAAAAACTGATGAATGCTTTCCCTTATGGTTTAAATGTGAATAAATTTCTTCATCCCCAAGAAGTTAATAAATACATGATTAATAAAGCAATTTACAGGTCTATAGTGACTGCTACTAGAGATCCACCAATCATCACTGTTTTTTATTTACTGTAATATATTCTATTTGTATTTTCTTTCAAACTAATAAATTTTAATAATGACATACTTCTGTAAAGACTTTCCTGTGTTCATTACTATGGCCTTTTGATGCCATTTGGAAAGTTAACTACTCATTACAGCTCTTTTGGTAAAAAATCAAGGGGTGAGAAGATGTTTTAGTAAAATAAAGGGTTCCCCTGTATTCTGAGATAAACCTGTCCCAAGGTTTTCTATCCTATTTTTTGAACAAACACATCCAAAAAAAAACTTCCATAATTTGATCTCTATTAAAATAGTAGATTTGCAACTCAACTGTGTTGACTCTTAGCCCCATAATAATAGAATATGCTATTTTTCACTTATTTCTCCTTTCTATGATTTCTGTTGCTTTTAGAGTAAATGAAAGGGAGAGTCAAAAGGAGCTCAAAATACAAGCACAATCTTCTGAAGCGGTTAGGCCGTTGTTGTCCAAAAAGCAATGAAATCTAATTCAGACACCTTAACTGTTTTGCCTGCAGAATTTAAATCTCAATTTAATCTCCATTCTCACTTCTAATGAAAAAAATAATTAGAAACAGCTATGAATATCAGTAAGGCTTATCCACGGCTACTTCTAATCTTCTTAAAAAGCTTAATACTACTTTATATTAAATCAATGACATAAAGTAAACACGTACCCATAATATCAAAATACCAATATCACTGTAAGCATTCTGTACTTCTCCACAAACTTTTGATACCTGTCTTTGTTTCACCCTTCACAAACCTCATGGATGCTATTTAGGGAGCATCCTCCTGTCTTCCCAATAATCCAGATTAAATTAAGATCTGAACTGCTTTGTATACATATAGCTGGTAGTTTTATTTTACGATGGTCAACTTAAGAAATCTGCTTTCTAAATTTTAATGGTAACACACCGAGCATGATGAAAAAACCTGACCTGTTTGCAGTCAGCACTGCTTGTATGTTTTGATACCAGAAAATCCAAGTCAACCTTAAGGAGGAACTGAAAAGAAGCATCATTTTAAAAAACTGATGATGAACACGATGTGTGATGCTTTCCTCCTGCTCCTACTCAGTGTACCATTTCTTTCCAGCCTTCTCTCTGAACTCTGTGATCAAAAACTCTTCTCTCTGACCTCTTCCCTCCTCTGTCATGACAATGTTGGCATCATCAGCAATCTTCCTTCTCCCTTGGTCTCCAATTAGCACTTCCAAGTATTTCTCAACAGGCTTCCATGTCTCACTTGCAAGGCTTTCATGGGTGTCTCAGAAGTGAGTGGAATTCAGATTAAGATACCTACATTTTGATGTCTACCAAAAATGTAAGGATTTGAGTCAATTACCAAAATACAGTGATCACCTACTACCCGAGGTGTCAGACACCCTGTCCAGCCTCCAGCTGCCACTCTGGAAGGCTGCAAACCTCCTATAGGCCTGGTGCCGTACTCATACCTGTTGGATCTAGTGATGTCTCCAATGCCATAAGACTCCTTAAACGGCACTGGACCATGTTCAGCTAAGTGAACCAATGCCACCTGGGATACATTATCAAAAGAGATAATGAAGCCAAGAAAGCACTCAGTGAAGGGAGACATTCAGCTGAATCTCTATCTATTCCACAGATGACAACTACTAAAAATCCATCAACTGTAACAAGATACTACAGCTCATCTTGCATGTAGGCACATATGTGTAGATGCCTTAGTACAGACCTACATTTCACCCAAATGTTACACATAGGAAGAAAAATATCACCCCAGACAACCTATTCTGCTAGGCAGAACGTGAACATTTCATCCCCACGTTAGAGATTGTCCCAGCATCTGAAACTATTATACCAATGGGTTTTTTGAGCCTAAATTACTAGCCAGAAGGAAAAAAAAAACAAACTTGTGAAATAAAAAATGTAATGAAATATTGGTTTAAATGTAAATCTAAGAGAACAATGATACATGATTACAATCTCTCCAACTAGAGGCAGGCAGTCTGAGCAGGCCATGCTTTATTGACAGACACTGCCTGCTACTTAATTCAGTAGGACGTGGTCACCAAAAAATGTTATAAGAGAGGGGTTTATGGCACATGGATCTAGTGGCATGGTTCAGAGTGATGAAAATAAGAGTCTGTTAATTACCTCTTTGAGCTGTCAGCTATTTAAAAAGTTTGAACGATTTTGATTTTTTTCCAATTTCTTTAAATAGTTCACTGATTTGAAAAGTAAGATCACATTTCTTCTGTGATATCAGGTAAAAAAGTTTCAGAAGGAAGATGTCTTTCCTATTTTACTATTTTCAACCTGATTTCTGCTCAGCGTTTCAAAATTAACTCATCTATAAAGTCCACAAAATCAAGCCAAAGCTTTTTATTGGTAACATTTACTTTGGGATATTAATACCCACAGACAAATTCCCACTCAGTTTCCTAATATGTCAATTAATCTTAAGACATATTGCAGCGTAGTCTTTCCAAGCACTCTTCTGTAAAGCAACAGTATGTTCCTGAGAGCATGATGATTTCGGTTCATTTTTCACTCTCAAATTACACTAGAGAACTACATCCCTTTATATTACAAGATAATATTGGACAGTACCTCAGCTCAAATCCTTAGATGGGAACCATCAGATTCAGAAATTTCTTATCTATGCTTCTGGGGCTACAAACTCAAGCTACATTGGGCACAAGATGAATTCTTCCCAGGTATTTCCTGCCAGCTCTCTGAATTATGTTTCATATACCAAAAGACAGCAGTTTTAATATAGTCTTCATAGTCTTTGTAATAAGAGGCAAAAACGTATATTTCCTTGTTCAGCTTAAAGAGAAAAGAACTTTACTTTGTCTCTGCACTAGAGAAACACCACAAGAACTCAATGATCTGGTGGGTCTCTTCCAACATGGTTATTCTATGATTCTAAGAGTGTGGAATGGAAAATGTGTTTCTAGCAACAGGGTGTTCTCCAGGTTAACTTAATACCTGAGAATACCAGCGTGGTCATTCCTGGGTCTCGTAGATACTCAAAATTCATGAAATGTTAATATGACTGTGTCAGCACAGAACTTGAGTTACCTGTCTGCACTGCTTTTACTGTTCTTGAAAGACAGAAGCCAGCCACTCCAGGCACAAGCAACAGATACAGGGCACAGACTGACTTCAAGTAACTGGGAAACACCCAGAGCCACCTGACTCTCAGACGGTTTGAAAAGGTGGGAAATAATGTCTCCATATATTTTTCAGTCATCAATTGTGATGCAATGTACTGTATTTTTTCAGGTCCGTTACCTTGACTTGAATAAAAATTATCAACGCCAGTCTGTCTTAATACACTTAAATACAGACTAGCCAATCCATGCAAGACTTAGAAAATATGCCTGTTCTTAATTTAAGCGACACACTGCAGCTGAGGTATAATTTTCTTCCCATTCCTATCCCAAGAAACTGACAGATTCACAGTCATTACAGAAAACAAAACCAAATATATTTACAGTTCAAAATAAGAAATTTTTAATCTGTTTTCCCATCTTAAACAAAAAGAAAAGACATTTGTTAACAGAAGAATGAACAGTAGTTGGAAAAAAACTATTTCCATTTAACTCCATTGTGTCTTCTCAAAGGAATACAGATAGAGCTTTCACAGCAGCCTATTCAAATTATTTGACAGTTTTTAGGACTTCCTGTTCTAGATCTCAGATACTGTCATAAAGATGATTTCATTCAAAGCTTCAATTCTCAGGCTACTAAGGGCATCCCAGCAATTCATTTCATATCAGAAAAATCCCACTGAGGCATGATTGTTTCTCCAAAGTGAGTGTAGGAATTGAATTCTCCATGCAGAGAAGGACGCATGGACACCATCTCCATTCATTGCCAGGACAAAACTGCCTGAGCACCTGTTCAGCTCTCCCAGCACTTTTATGATCTGTCACCACATGGAACACAGACATGTGAAAAGCGCATCCCTTTCCCTAAACACCCTGGGAATGGTTTGGATACAGAGTTGTCAGTATTCTAGTCAGTTCAGACAGATCTAAATTAAGTACTCATGCCATGCTTAGTCTTCCAGAAGCTATGCAAGTCTTGGCACAAGTATTACCAGGCAGCACAAACCTTAATACAATTACATCTGTAGAAATGTAACCAAAGAAAGTTAAGCTGTGTCTTTCCAATGTTGAATATTTACGACTTTTTAAACCATATTTAGAAAACTATTATGTTAACAAAAGTGGATAACAGTATTTCAGTATTTTCCAAAATCTGGATATTTTGGAATGACTTTAAAGTGGTACCAGCTATCAAACACTGGGCATTCTACTTTATTCCACGTGAACAACCTAACCAAATCAAAATCTGATAGAAACCAGGTTTAGAACTGAAGAGTTGCTGCTGCAGAGCCCTGAACTGACTTCAGAAGGAGTACTTTCTAAGAAGTTTTCAGAATTTTCTTTTAAGGTAAATATATGCAGTATGCATGGACATTTCAACAGAACTAAAAATATTAACTAAAAATCATAAACTTCAGAAGCCAAGTGTAGTGGATTTTCTACTCCCTTGAGCTATGTGTATTCTCCTGGTTTGATTATATTTCAGAGGCCCTTTAACTCCTTTAAATCCTGTCATCCCAGACTTTCTGGCAGATGGACAATTACTTCTAAAAAAAAATATGCTGTGGACAGCACTGTGTCTTGNAACAACCTAACCAAATCAAAATCTGATAGAAACCAGGTTTAGAACTGAAGAGTTGCTGCTGCAGAGCCCTGAACTGACTTCAGAAGGAGTACTTTCTAAGAAGTTTTCAGAATTTTTTTTAAGGTAAACATATGTAGTATGCATGGGCATTTCAACAGAACTAAAAATATTAACTAAAAATCATATACTTCAGTAGTCAAGTGTAGTAGATTTTCTACTCCCTTGAGCTTCTATGTATATTCTCCTGTTTTGATTATATTTCAGAGGCCCTTTAACTCCTTTAAATCCTGTCATCCCAGCCTTTCTGGCAGATGGACAATTACTGCTAAAAAAAAATATGCTGTGGACAGCACTGTGTCTTGCACACATTGCCCATCACCAGATTAAAGAGTCTGAAATTCTGCATCTCCAATATAACATCAGCAGCTTTAAGCAAACATACTCCAAGCTTCTGGACCTTTCCTTGGATGTGCTAACATTGAGATTAACCCTGTCTTCACAATCCAGGAAACCCAAATGATGTAAAAGGGTGAGGATCCTTCACTTTCCTTTTGTGTGTATCCTGCAGCCACTGTGATAACACATAACAAAACGGACTCTCTTTAACATATACAAGGAGGTTTGAGTGGCTTTTAACTTGTGTTAATGGTTTGCAGGCAGTCAGTGGAAACAAGCATACTGCTACTGATTTGGAGCTAGGGTAAGTACTAACAGGATAACCATTGTTTAGCAGCTTGAGATAAACAGTAACACTTAAGGGTACAGAATAGTAATAATTTAGCCGAAGCAACGGACACTTGAAGGATACCAGAATAGAAACTGCTCATACTTAAAGCATATATAGTATGACAATTGTTTAGCTAAAACAACATATTTCTATAAGGTTTATGTAGGAAGGGGACCTGTTGTTAAAAGATTTCTGATAAGCAGGACAAGTCACCTGGACCTGTGATAAGAGTGGAAACACCATTGATAAGGATGACTGGATTCCTGAGAGCACGGATGCAGAAGGAAGTTAAGACCACTGCCCCCATCCCTGGGAAAATCTTTCACAGGCAGAAAACAGGAAGAGGTCTCTTCTCAAACTCATTATAATAAGAAAC
>WAAB01020653.1:42929-68664 GCA_013389865.1 Piaya cayana | reverse complement strand
ACAACCTAACCAAATCAAAATCTGATAGAAACCAGGTTTAGAACTGAAGAGTTGCTGCTGCAGAGCCCTGAACTGACTTCAGAAGGAGTACTTTCTAAGAAGTTTTCAGAATTTTCTTTTAAGGTAAATATATGCAGTATGCATGGACATTTCAACAGAACTAAAAATATTAACTAAAAATCATAAACTTCAGAAGCCAAGTGTAGTGGATTTTCTACTCCCTTGAGCTATGTGTATTCTCCTGGTTTGATTATATTTCAGAGGCCCTTTAACTCCTTTAAATCCTGTCATCCCAGACTTTCTGGCAGATGGACAATTACTTCTAAAAAAAAATATGCTGTGGACAGCACTGTGTCTTGCACACATTGCCCATCACCAGATTGAGGAGTTTTAAATTCTGCATCTCCGATATAACATCAGCAGCTTTAAGCAAACATACTCCAAGCTTCTGGACCTTTCCTTGGATGTGCTAACATTGAGATTAACCCTGTCTTCACAATCCAGGAAACCCAAATGATGTAAAAGGGTGAGGATCCTTCACTTTCCTTTTGTGTGTATCCTGCAGCCACTGTGATAACACATAACAAAACGGACTCTCTTTAACATATACAAGGAGGTTTGAGTGGCTTTTAACTTGTGTTAATGGTTTGCAGGCAGTCAATGGAAACAAGCATACTGCTACTGATTTGGAGCTAGGGTAAGTACTAACAGGATAACCATTGTTTAGCAGCTTGAGATTAGCATAAACACTTAAGGGTAAACAGAATAGTAACAAATTAGCTGAAGGAACCAACACTTGAAGGATACCGGAACAGAAGCTGCTCATACTTAAAGCATACATAGTATGACAATTGTTTAGCTAAAACAACATATTTCTATAAGGTTTATGTAGGAAGGGGGCCTGTTGTTAAAAGATTTCTGATAAGCAGGACAAGTCACCTGGACCTGTGATAAGAATGGAAATACCACTGATAAGGATGACTGGATTCCTGAGAGCACGGATGCAGAAGGAAGTTAAGACCACTGCCCCCATCCCTGGGAAAATCTTTCACAGGCAGAAAACAGGAAGAGGTCTCTTCTCAAACTCATTATAATAAGAAACAAGCAAAGTTTATGCATATGTATAGGCATTTTTAAAATATGTAACAGTTCGCTGTATAAAGCCAAGTTGAGTTGCCACAATGGGCACACATGTTGTTTTGGAGAAATGATTCTCCCATGCGTCTCAGCACTGAATAAACATACCTACTTTATAACTTTATAAGTTATGGAGTCTTGATTCTGCGTGTCACTACTGGCATCCTACTCTATGAATTAACTAATTCTGAAGATGTAATTGAAATCAAAATTACTTTTAATTATTTTTTTCCAATATTTTCAACGTTTATTTTTATTTTCTGCAAAAAAGAATAGAACTTGGTTATTTTTGGAGGAAGAGTACATTGGAAGCAGCAAGACAGTTTTTTGCATGTCGTACCTGGAAGGCAGTTGGACTAGATGATTATTGTAGGTCCTTTCCAACTGGAACAATCTATTCTATTCTACCTTTTTAAACTCATCTAACATCTCATTTCTCTGTTATCTACTTCTAACACAAAACTGACCTTAGCTCATTGTAGTTATAAATACTACGTGTGCACAATTCAGTGGTCATCTTTCTAAAGACTAGCAGAAGCTTCTGAAAAGCAAAATGTTCCTATAACCTTTTGCCATTACTAATGAAAAGAGTCCAGAACAAGGCACAAATGTTTCCTGCCTAAAGAAATTAGAACCTGAAATACAGCAAAAAGTAAAACCATGTTGAAGTGTGTGCATGTAAGGGAAGAGGGGAGAAAATTAGGAAACTAGGAGAGATCTCATATGTTCTTTGCTTTAAATTGCTCTTTCAAATCATAGCAGTCCTGAATCATTTATTAAATAACACAGAATAACTGAGGCTTTAAGGAGGAAGGGACAAACATGGCAACTTAGGGAAATAGGGTGGAAAGAATCACTTAAAATGCACTCAAGAGCAAAAGCACAAAAGCAGAGAAGAGTCGTGACTGTAGTATAAAAGCTGTTTTGTGGAGAACAGAAAGGGAAGGTACATGATGAGAGATGTACACGCTTGACAGCAGGAGGACAAATGAAAGGAATTTGACAGTACATCAAGCAAACATGATCCAGTGTATGTTGGTCATCATTAATTGACAATTAGAACAAAATTCACAACAGTTCATTCAAATTATGTGAATTCAGCTAGGCATTAGACTTGGTATAACTGGACAGGTATAGGGGAACAATCACCTCTATGTTCCTTTGCATTAACAACATAGGACTTCTGGATTGTGAAATGACCAGGATCATTTTGTGACTTATAAAGACAAGGTAAACATGGATATAGAGAGTCAACTTTTAGGAGTGTTCCAGCATCTGCTGTTCCCAGAGAAATGGCTGAGTCCAGTGCTTCTTAGAAGTTCAATATTCGGAAAGACTATCACTTCAGAAATCCCTACTCAAACTTGAAAATGGATGCAGAGTGAACTTCCATTGATCGTGAACTTGCATAATAATTTCCACTTCAGAAAAGGAACAGTAAAATATTTTTTTCCTGATTTGACAGCATTTTTTTTTCAACCAATTTTACACAGATTCAAAAGAATATATAAAGCACTCTGCAGTGCAGAGTCATCTTGATTTATTTGTTGCTAGATGTGCAGTACTTACAGAAAATGAAAGTCAAGCCTCAGGTTTTGATTAAACACCCTGTAGAGTTAATTAGTTTCACAGGATGACTATAGTGCATAATTATTTCATTTTATAGGTTTTTAATGCACTCCTTAATTTTACAACTGTCTGCTTACTTTATTATTTTTTGTAAAGGGTAAAAAGATACAATCAATTAATTTT
This sequence comes from Piaya cayana, assembly GCA_013389865.1. Taxonomy (NCBI): domain Eukaryota; kingdom Metazoa; phylum Chordata; class Aves; order Cuculiformes; family Coccyzidae; genus Piaya; species Piaya cayana. The sequence continues at coordinate 65,775 of WAAB01020653.1, read as the reverse complement.
CTAGAATACCTCACTAAAGCAATGTCTTCAATCACAGGAACAACCTGCCAGGGCTATGGTAGAGTGTAAATCACTGGAAGTTTTCAAGGTGGGATTGGGCTGGGCATTATATAATCTCATATAGGCTACCTTTCCCATGAAATGTTAGACCAGTAATATTTCAAGGTTCTTTCCAATCTGGGTTGGTTTATGATTCTTTAACCTTCCTGTAAATTAAATTAAAGCTGTATTTTCATAATTAATTCAAAGACAGTCATATCATGGTTAACTGCATTTTGTATTGCACCGGTGCTTTAAAGTAAAGGACTAAACACACCAATTGCTTCTGGTAGAATTAATACATTTTTCAACCTTACCAAGTAAAATATTCTGACAAGATGTTATGGTTATTTTGTGTTAGCTCTTAGTAGCATAAACACTTTTGGTCCCTCAATACTTCATCCTGCACTAAATATCCACAGCACGTGATAGCCTCCTGTCCAAAGCTACCCATTAAGGTAGCTACCCAAATGTAGGTGCATGTGAATGCATCACATCAACAATTTGGAGTTTCATATGGTTCTGAACAGCTATTGCTAATCATAAGCTGCACATATAAGTAAATTTCGCCCTTGTGCAGCCCCTATCTTCATCAGAATCAGTAGCATTAATCTACTGTAATCCTACTGCTGTTTCAGACTTCTGATTGTTTTCAGTATAAGCAGTTTTTAAACCATCCTAAGTCACATTCCTTCTTCTGTCACTATTCATTTTCTTTGCAGCCTACTATCAAAGGCTTTGTGAAAATCTTAGAACATTATGTCTGACAGATAACCTTTATATATTTTACCCTCTTTTTTTCCGAAGAACTCTGACAGGCTGAAAAAGCACAAGCTTCCTTGGAGGAACTCTGATACTTTCCCCCCATCATACTACACAAATGTACTATTCTGTGCCTGTAAGTCTTTTTATTTAACAAATTAAGAAAATCACTTTCCAAATGGATCCCTTCTGAGTTGACACATAGAATCATAGAATCACCAGGTTCTAAAAGACCCACCGGATTATCGAGTCCAACCATTCGTATCAATCATGAAACCATGCCCCTCAGCACCTCATCCACCTGTCCTTTAAACACCTCCAGGGAAGGTTACACAACCACCTCCCTGGACAGCCTGTTCCAGTGAAACAAGGCTGCATGCAATGCTGTCAATGTTCAAATCAATTCCCCAAAGCATTTTCTGAAAGGCTGCTGAGGATCTCCACCATTTTTTCTCTTACGTTTACTGACAAAAATGGGTTCCTTTGAGCACTGACTTTGAGATCTCTTCACCATAAGCCTCAGTCAGTAATTGAAGCTTCCATTACAGATTTCTTCAGTTTCACAAGAAACTTGATGTGAAATAGCTGTTTACTCTTGCTTATCAACATTTTCCAACTGAGGGTAAGAAAATGTCTCTATTTGAACATGTGTCCACTCACACTAACTGAAGCAATGCAGCTGAGCCCTGTCTCACTGTGATAGGTTAGAACATGTTCTATAACCATCTCTTAGTCTTTCCCTTCCTATTCCTGGTTCCCAAACTATAGCGTTAGTGTCAGATTTTTTGTGTCAGACTTTGTATGTGTGTCTACTCGAGAAGAATTTTTAGGAGCAAAAAGCTACAATATCTGCACAGTTACGCCAAGATGTTAGACTTATTCAAAGCAGATTCTACATCTTTTTCTGGTTACGGAGTAGTGAACTACACAATCCCTGTTATACTGTGTGCTATGCTAACTTTATACAGACCTGATTTGCTGCAAACTTTTCAGGAGCTGTTTGGCTAACTACTGTTTTTCCATTGTTTTTTCCTCCATGTATAAACACATTAAAATACATGTATGTGTGTACACACACCTTAGTATTCTACAGTATTTCTAGAACAATGGGGGGAAAATTAAAGTGAAAAGGAAAATAATTGGCTTACTTTAGAAAAAAGTTCTAGGCATAAGAAAACCAGCAATAGCTGACCACGTGGAGAAGACACACTGACAGCCCCCTCCTGTGTTCAAAGCTATGTAAAATGTCATACCTGCCTAAGTTAGTAACGCTTTACTAACAGAATTAAAAATAGGATGGGAAACTTAGTGTTGGGAAGCAGGTAGACAAGATGGAAGTATCTGTTTTATCTAATAAGATTGGTTTTTATTGTATTATATTTTACGACTCAACAAAGAAAATGGCTTGCTAGCTAGCACCAGTTTCTGTTTGTGGTTATCTATGAGCCTACTGTTATGTAAGCTCTGGTCTCTGAGCTACACTGACACTTCCTTGCTTCTAAATTATGATAGTCTTCCAAGCTTCTAGATTGCTTGGCATTGCCAATAGAGTCCAGATTTGACAGGAGAGTCAAAGGCATATGAAGCATTCTCACTGACTTCATAAGTAGAAGACATAAATATCTCCAATAGACATGTGCCTCAGTTTCTACATCACTGATAATTGTAAATGAGTGTTAACATGGTCAACAGTAGAGGAAAGTTGCAGAGGGAGCAGGGGGCTAATAGCATCTGCAGAATGGCAAATCTCTTTCCATTTTAATTCAGAACACAATATCCATTGTGAATTTACTTCCCAAAATTTCAAACAAATGTGTTTGTAAAGTAGCTATATTGGGTAGAAAATAATGTAAAATTAATATTTCACTTATGTTAGTTCAATATTATAATTTTCTATTCATCTCTTCTGAACTGTATTTTGGTGTTTAAAAATATATGAAAGATGAGGTCTTAAAAGAATGCAATTATGAAACCCCAAGAGTTCATAGGTACGTTTCTCCCCTTACAGAAGAAATCTAGATTTACCAGAAAATGAATTCCTTTATTTCAACCTTTTTTAAAAAAAAATAAGAATTGCTATTATTAGATGATTAATACAACAGGACTATCTTAACAAGCAAAAGATCTTGGAACAGTTTTAAGGTAAAGACTGCTTAGGTCAATCAGATGTTTTCAGAATGAACGGTTCAGCCTCGTGGAATTTATACTAAGCTCGCATAGCAAGGACAAGGCACAAAGTTCAGACAAACAATCCCAGCCGAAGTTGTACTTGCTTCATGTAAGGCAGTTTCTCTCTATATAATGGTCATCATGGTCCAGGAACTGCGTATAAATGATATCGTGCCTTTTTAATTAGGATGAGCATCTTTGTATTGCTGCTTTGGATGTCAGCAAGCCCTCTGCAAGTGGAGTCAAGGTGATTGCAACTGCTTTATAGCAGCTGGTAACAAAGACGACAAAGACGAAAGACAAGAAGAGGGAGGCAGAAATCTTTGCGGAAGGAAATGTAGGAAAGGAATTGCATCTAATGGGACATAGAGCACATATCAAAGGGTTAGGATGGTAAAGGACTTGGAAAACTGGCTGGGATAATGCTAATGCTGCTAGCAAGTATTTTTGAAAACTCAAGATTATTTCAAAAGAATGAAAAAGCTAGCATGTTACCAATCTTCAACAGAAGAAAAGGAAAGAATAACAAATTAAAGCAAAATAATAAATCACTAGTATAAACTATCAATATATTTGTAAATATTAAAGATACTAAATAACTGCTAACTCAGATTTATTATAAATAATGGCATGTCTGCTTTTATAATGAAGAATTTCAAATTTCTGTAGACTTTTGAAAACTGGTCAGCCTTTTAAACAAAGTATCTGTAAGATGAACAGTGTTCATTTCCACCAAATATGAAATCACTTTTGCAACAGTACTCTAGAACGGTTATGGTATGTCAAGCTGTCAATGGGACATCTATGAAGATGTCAAAATACGCTCTTTCTGTAGAACCTCTACAGATCATTTTTTCAACTGGTAAAACCTAAGGAGCAGTTTGGCAAAACTAGATTTAGAACAATGCATTAAAAATTAGACAAAATGCATAATAAGGTCTATGAATTAATTTTGCTTACTTGAATAAGGCTCCTGTCAACGATATACGTGGAGTTAAGATGAAATTGCATGCAAAGATGATATCTTTTGGGCACCCTATCCATCTTCCAGTAGCAGGCTTAAATTTGAACAAAAACTATAAAGTTTAAAAAAAGTTTAAAGTTTCATCCTTTCAAATCCTACTTTGCCCCTTAATTCCTTAGCATTTAATCTCTGAATTAGTTTTCCACTACATTGGTGGACTTACAAGATGGTCTGATGGGGACTTTTCAGGCTGAAGATCAAACAAAGCTTTACTACTATAGTTTGTAAAACATAAAAAAACACATTTGACTTATTCAAAATGCAATTATGTCATGAATATGGGGTATAGCTGGTACCCTTTCAAGGCTCAGGTTAAGGAGGCCATATTTATTGGTGTCATTGAGATAATTACATTTTATTTTCTTTGCTGGCTGTAAGAACTTCCAGTAGCAATTTTATTATCTGACCTAAATATATAAATGATTAGTAAAACCTGACTTGGCAAGTGGCAGTTTAAACACTGCCTGAAGCCCATCACGCCTTAAAAGACATAATATATATTTTTAAATAAAGCTCTAGAGATGAAATGCTGGCCTCCTATCTGCAGGGAAGAACTCCAGCACAACAAAGTCAAGATATTGTCAAGAAAAATAACATCAAGATACTGCATATGAAGACTCGTATGCCAAACAAAAAGGCACCCAGCTGGCAAATATGATCATCACTAAAGATTAATGCATCTCCAACCTGCATCAGTTTTAATATTAAAGTATTTTTCAAGCTTCTGCACTAAGTTAACATTTAGCCTTATTGAACAAGGATATAGAGTTCCACTGTCAAAAAAAATTCAATTCAACAACACTGTTTTCATCATAAGCAAAAAGATTTTATGCTGGAGGGGAGCAGTGAGTCCACAGAGAAGGCATCCACACTATGTAGTCAGCAAACTAGGGTCCTCCTCGCTTCTGCAGCATTTTTCATTATCTAAGCAGGAGAAACAGCTGCAGTTAGTCAGTGTTGTGGTTCCTGGTAAAACTCACATCTTTCCCTTTCTGCATCTCAGTCCTAAATGGCACGTGTTAGAGATAGTAATGCTTTATTTGGTCAGCAGACCACTTTCATAACACACATATTGTGAATACTCTTTACGGTGCATACAGTGGTGCACAGCTCTCTTGGAATTTCACCCACAAGACGTTGACCCAGAATGGCGTTATATTTTTTTTGCTCACTTATATTTTTTTCCCTCACTTCCTTTTTGTGGTGCTCACTAAGTCCCAAACTCAGCTGCCCGACATTTCTGCACACTCTTATTTACCACTTGCTGTGAAAAAGAAAAAAAAAAGCTCCTACTGCAATCCCACAATAACAGAACTTTGAAGGGTGTCCCGTTTTGATCTGTCTATTCCTTGAGCAAGTATATTTTCTGTCAATCTTTTATACCTTCCTATTATTCCAAAGGGCTTGTTGTCTCCTTACTGTTTATTCTTCACTCCACAAACACATTAGTTCTTTAAAAAGTAGCTCTCTGGTAAGTATATTCAAGCCTGAATCAGTGTAACACTGTAGCTTTGCTCCTAGTGGTGCTTGAATATTAACCACCTCCCTTGGATGGCTCCCTTAGATCACTCCCTACCTTCTACAGCCCTAACCTTCGGCGTCCCTCCATGTAGGTCTTCAAAGAAGTTAAATTTTTCACAATGACAACAATCAGCCATTGGAATAATCTCCACAGGGAAAAAGTGAATCGGGCAGCTTTAAGATTAGGTGGGACAGGTTGCTTGGGTCATCTTGCTTAGACAGTGCTTTTGCCAAGAAAGCCTGGACCAGATGATCTTTGAGATCCCTTCCAACCTCAATGATTCTATGACCCAGTGACATACAGGACAAGAGGCAGTGGGCACAAATCCAAATAAAGGAAATTATGTTTAAATGTAAGAAAATATTATAATTGATTTTTTTTTCTACCTGAGCCATTAAACTTTTTTACCTTTGTTCTTTTGAATCAGGTGGCCTTCACAGGCCATTCTGTGTTTCACCATTCTGTACAAGACTGCTAATGATAAAAAAGGGGACGTGAAAGAAGATGGTTCCTCTCCTCCATACAACCTCCAGACTTGCAAAGACCACATGAAACCAACCAGTTTTGCAGAGTTAGCTCTGTTTGCTTTAACAGTATCATTTTATCATTACCATTATCATTGTACCACTGTAGGACAGCAAAGAACTGCACTTCTTGGTGATGTAGTATGGGTTCCAAAAATATAGCTCAGTACTTGCCTTTGTACCATGTATTATATGACTGGACTTCTACCTATTTCATGTTTTACAAAGTTCTAGAAGAAATATGATGTCAAAGTGAGAATCCAAAGACTGAAAAATATGGCCTTGACATTAATATACATTCAGCTTTAACTCTTCTGTACATGCTCTACACCAGATGTTTAAAAGTAAAATATTGTTGCCTTGATCATATTACCAGCTTAAGCATCAACAGCAAAGGTTCTAATAAAACAATGCTAAACTCTTAGAGAGGACCCTGTTTTCAGAGTCCAGAAAACAAACAAATAAACAACAACAACAAAAAAACCTACCACCAACACCATTATCTAACGTCAAAGCAAAAATTCCAGAGGCAGACAAAGCCTTTCTTCAAAGGAAGCTGTGTAGCACCATATCAAATCAATGACAGAAATGCACATGGTATTCTGGTGCTAAAATATTCTCAGCTGGTTCCTCTGTAAATCTTCCCTGAATTGCCCTTTCCTGGCGAAAGAACAAGTAGCAGTAGCAAGATAAGAGCACCAGGAATAGGTGTTATAAAACAAGGACCTGACAAATCACAGTTAATAAAAAAATCTTCTGTTACAAAGGAAGCTGGAATATTAAGGTGTGATTAACAGCCAATAAGGTAACATATGATAACGTGACACCATCTCTAGCTAAATCATTTAACTTATCATTGAGAGGAAGTAATGGCAGCAAAGCAATATTTTTCAAGAAAAGTGTAGTTCTGGCTTTTGTCAAGGAGCAAAAAGTCATGTCAGGTGTACATTTGTGTGGTATGCTCATGCGATCCACTGTCAGCATTTTCCCAGCCTGCTAAGATGCTTTTTCAGGACACCTCCTGCTGTTGATGCAAATAATTTTTCCCTTGCAGCTTCCATCACATTACACTAAAATATACATGTAAAAAACAACTGCTTCTCTGACCTTACTGAAACTCTGTTTCTGCCCTTAGACTTTGGTGCTGCTATTATCTTGTCTTTTCTATTTTTTTATAGCTGCAAACAGCAGTCTGAGGATCAGTCCTCTCCTATTCTCAACTTTTTCATCTGTTCTCACTTCACTTTTTATTCTTTCTCAATTCATTTCAGATATATGCTATGTGCCTTGGTTTTACTTTCTACATGCTTGTACTCCTGCACTACCTTCCCATGCAATTATTTCAAGCTTAACTCTGTAGCTTTTCTCCTATTCCTCTTATGTCAAATCTCCTCTATAATCCCAACCTGTAGTTAGCTGTTCAGCTGACAGCTCAGCCTATTCCCCCAATACAATTCTTCATCTTTGACTATCAATCTAATGGTTTGAGATTTTGCAAATTTTTCTTTAAATATTGTTTATTCACCAATTCAACTCACGTGAACTTATTTGTTCTTTAGGGCATTTATTCAGCTAAGCTCTGCTGCCTTCTGCTGCCTGCTCACCCCCTTTTCCTTTTTTACAAAAGAAACTGATAATATCCAGCCCAGCATTCTCCTGTCTTTTTGCACTACCCTACCAATCTTCTTTGCTGCAATCCTGCAAATTAATAAATAGAGTATGTCAATGTTTATTCAACATGGGAAAAAAATGGTGGCTTTAAAGAACACTTGATAAGCATGCAGGCTGTTACTGCATCTTTTAGGTTTACGAGGTTATGGAATTAGTAGCTCATCTCAAAAAAATCTAAGCAAGAACAATGAAAGAGCAATCAAGGTACATGGTTTACAACGTAATGTGTTTGACATTTCCTGAAGTCAAAATACAACATGTGGATGCAGAGGAAAGAGAATATAGTGAGAAGAGGGCAGAAGCAGCTTATAAAATGAGTGCGCATTAAGAATGACTGTATTATATTATTTCGCAAAAGAAAGAGAAGTACAATCTAGACCCTATTGTGAGATCCAAGAACCACCAGCTGTAGGAAAGGATCAGGTTTGAGACTAAGGAATGTGAAGGTGCACAAGCCCATGGGACCTGATGAGATGTATCCATGGGTCATATTAGAGAAGTCATGGCAGTCCAGTGAAATCCCTGCTGACTGGAAAAGGAAAAACATAACTCCCATTTTTAAAAAAGGCAACAAGGAAGACCCAGGGAATGACAGGTCAGTCAGTTTCACCTCTCTGCCTGGCAAGATTATGGAGCAGATCCTCCTGGAAACTCTAATGAGGCATATGGAAAATAAGGAGGCGATTGATGATAATCGACACGACTTCAATAACGGAAAATTGTGCCTGACACGGTGGCCTTCTACAATGGGATTAGAGCATTGGTGGATAAGGGAAGGGTAACTGGTATCATCTATCTGGGCTTGCACAGAGCATTTGACATTGTCCCATGCAACATTCTTGTCAACAAATTGGAGACATGTGGATTTGATGGATGGACCACTCAGTGGAAAGGGCATTGGCTGGATGGTTGCACTCAAAGAGTTGTGCTCAACAGCTCAGTGTCCAAGTGGAGACCAGTAAGGAGTGGCATTCCTCAGGGGTCAGTATTGTGACTAGTCTTGTTTAACATCTTTGTTGAGGACATGAAAAGTGGTATTCAGTGAAACCTCAGCACGTTTGCTGACAGCAAACTGTGTGGCATGGTTGACATGCTTGAGGACAAGGATGCCATCCAGAGGAACCTTGACAGGCTTGAGAGGTGGGCTGACATGAACATCATGAAGCTCTGCACCTGGGATGGGGCAATCCCAAACACATATACAGGCTGGGCAGAGAATGGATTGAGAGCAGCCATGAACAGAAGGACTTGGTGGTGTTGGTGGATGGAAAGCTCAGCATGAGACAGCAATGTGTACTTGCAGCCCAGAAAGCCAACCATATCCTGGGCTGCGACAGAAGAAGCGTAATCAGCAGGTCAAGGGAGGTGATTCTCCCCCTCTACTTTACTCTCGTGAGACCCCACCTGGAGTCCTGCATTCATGAATTAATGAATAAGGATGGTGTTGAAATAAAAGCATCCAAAACTTCACATCCCAGCAAGTGATCAGTTCAAAAACACTTTCGTCTTTCAAAATCTAGAATCACTTTCATGTCAGTGGCAGCATGCTCCTCAAACTGTATTTGAAGGCAGAAGCAATAACACAGATACTCTCAGCAGTTTAAGAGTAAAAAGAACTTTTTCTTTAATGAGCTCTATTGCGTTACGTGGCAAAATTTTGGAAGTGATAAGCCATAATAGAAGAATCTTTTCATTTTCCAAGTTAAGGATATGATATTATTATTTAATAAAGTTTTGGTTAAGCTTTGGGAAAGGATTTGTTGTAATATAAAGAAAAACAGGGAGTTAAAATGTTGTTGTCCTCTGCCTCTGTCCATTAGCAGAGACCCCAGAAGCCACCCACACAAAAGAATCTAGACTAAAGAACATATTTTTGGAGATCACTGAATAAACCATGTCATTTTCAACTGAGTAGCAAATAGAACAAATGTCCAAAATAACTTATTTATTTCTTCTCATTCACACACTGTATTTTCTATCCAAATTCTACTACTCACTAGAGTGCTCCTCGATAGGCAACTGTTTGAAGTAGCCCATATCACAATGCAGTTTAAAAGAAACAATAAAATAACACACTTGACACTAAAGAACAAAAGCCCAGACAAATGCTTCAAATTTAAATCAAATATGTGCATCTTTACTACAACTCACAATCCACAGATGACTGCATATTGTACAATGCAACCTCGTTATGACCAGGTTCTGAATCCATAACATTATTGTTAGATTTAGAATAGTCAAATTTAGAAAAGCCTTACACTTTCTCATATTGAAACTACATTATTAACTATGCATAGAAGAAAACAAAAATGCTACATTTATATGCTACATAAGTTACCCTTGATCACTCTATTCCAGTCCTTTCTCCTGGTGTTTACTTGTTAGGAGATTCCTTTTTTCCCATAAAAAAGCACTTAAAACATACAGAAATACATTAAAATAAAAATAACAAAGAAAGAGGTATAAAAAAAAAATGCTTTTCCTGTAGTCCTGAACCTTGGAAGGAACTTTTGCCTATACATTCCCAGCTATGGGAGGCTGAGGCCCTTGGAAGTGGCATATGTGATAAAAAGACATCTATTCCTCTACAACCAAGTACCTGTGTTACAGAAAGAAAGGTTTGCTCAAATGAAATGAGTTACCAGGCAAATTCTTTATCTTGTGTGAAAAAAAAGGATTCCTTATCCCGAAGAAAAGGAAATAGACTGCAACTCGGTAGATCCCAGTTTGACTGTAAATTTCCTCTATGTCTTTATTGAAATCATTCAATCTCTCAGTGCCTGAACTCTTCATCTCTAAAATTCTGATTACTGTTTCTGTATAATTTGTCAAAAAAACATGCATGACAAATGTCTGTATAGATGCTGAGACAAGGAGAGTAGTATGCTTGTGTTTAAGAACTTCAGTTGTACAAAACCAAGAACAGTGTATACTGCCCACAAAACAACACCCAAGAGGATGAACTTTGTTCCTTTCTTCATGTTTTAGCCAAATTGAGGACTAGTCTATAGTTAATGTAATGAATTAAAAAAACCTTTTAGAAGTATTTAGCTGTAATTCATATCCTTTGCATTTGAATGTGTAAAAGATTCTTCGTTTTGCTGCTAGACTCAAAGGAAATGGTGTAATAATCTTAGAATGAAGTGAGTTGTAAGGGACCATAAAGATCATCTAGTCCAACTCCCCTGCCATAGGCAGGGACAACTTTCACACAATCATATTACTCAAAGTCCCATCTAACCTGGCCTTGAACACTTTCATTGATACAACATCCACAATGTCTCTGGGCAACCTGTTCCACAGTCTCGCCAACTTCATTGTAAAATATGTGTTATTTCTGTCCAACCTCAATACACTCCCTTTCAGTTTTATACCATTACAAACTGTCCCGGCACTACAGGCCCTTGTAAAATATCTCTCTTGGTCTTTCTTAAAAGCCCCATTTATATATGAAGACGATGCTGCAAGGTCTCCCTGAAGCCTTCACTTCTCCAGATTGACCACTCCAAATCTCTCAGCCCTTCTTCACAGGATAGGTGTTCTATCCCTCTGATCATTTTTGTGGCCCTTGTCTGGACCCTTTCCAACAGGTCCACATCTTTCCTCTGCCAAGGGGTCCAGAACTGAATGCAGTGCTCCAGGTGAAGTCTCACCAGAGCAGAAGAGCAGAAATCACCTCAGTTGACATGCTGGCCGTGCTTCTTTTGATGCAACCCAGGATATGACTGACCTTCTCTGAGCTGCAAGTACATATTTCTGGCTCACATCTAGCTTTTCATCCACCAGTACCCCTCCAAGTCCTTCTTGGCAGGGTTGCTTTTAATCCCTTTATCATCCAGCCTGTATTGGTACCTGGGGCTGCCCTGACCCAAATGCAGAATGATGGATTTCACATAATGCCTGATGCCCATGTGAAAGTACACAATTGTTGATAAACTGATACAGAATTTTTATGAACACATTGGAAAAATAAATAGCAAAGCAGAGATTTTGTAAAGAAACAACAGATACGGAAAGTTTTGTAGTTTTAAAGTTAGACTTCAGCAGAGAAGATGGGAATATTAAGGTAGCTGTAATCAATGTATGAATTTGTCTCAGATGACATGAGTACCGTGATAATATCTAATATTCATATTTATACTTGACCTCAGGAAAGTAACAAAATACCCTCAAACATTCTAGTGTGGCTCAATTTATTTTCCCTGACTAGCAAAGTAAATGTCCCTCTTAAAAGTACAGATTAAATCTACCTTTTGTTTTTCTGAATTTAAAAAGGATAAAAACTTCTATTAAATACAGCCATGTTAGAAATGAAAAACAATCCAAACATTCAAATTCAAATGGAAAGCTAGTTTTGGCAAAGAAGGAAAATCACTTTTCTGATCATAGAATCATAGAATCACCAGGTTGGAAGAGACCCATCAGATCACTGAGTCCAATCATTCCTATCAAACACTAAACCACGTCCCTCAGGACCTCATCTACCCGTGCCTTAAACAACTCCAGGGAAGGTGAATCAACCACCTCCCTGGGCAGCATGTTCCAATGACCAATGATCCTTTCTGTGAAAAACTTCCTCCTGATGTCTAGCCTAAATCTCCTCTGGTGGAGCTTGAGGCCATTCCCNATTCAAGGAGCGGTCTCACCAGTGCTGAGTACAGAGGGAGAATAACCTCCCTGGACCTGCTGATGTGTAAAGATGTGATTGAAATTTAGCTTTTTGCACTGCAGCTTTTTTCTTTAACAAAAATAGTACCATTAAATTGTATTCCCAGCACATGGGCAGCCTGAACAGAATCCTCCCAGAAAGCTGCCAGCTCTGAGAAGAGCTACTTGGGACAGTAATTTGGTATGTATTAGCCATTTAACTCTGGAGTACTGATTCAGTTTTTAGCACAGTCTTTCCTCATGCACAAACCCTATGTATGGTGCTAAAGCATCCAATCAAAAGCTTCTTCCATACTGCACTGGAGCGAGATCTGTCAAGTCTTCACACAACAGACACTTGACATCCAGCTTCTCACCAACTGCCGTCTTCAAGAATTTTAGTGGCATCTTTTAGAAAGAAAGAGGGGTTTTTTTCCCATTAGTTTTACGAGAAAGCTTCAGGTTTTCTTATCTGTGCCTTCTGTTCTGAGCTAAGTAACATCTGAACTCATTATTTTTATCTGACATTTATTATCATCTTAAATACTGTCATACTTAATTCCACTATACCTAGACTCTGACAGAACTCAGTGCTTTCTATAGTGCAAGAAGAATATCAAACAATTTTGAAGTAGGCTTTTTTCCTATAAGAAGTCAGTGAGGTCATAGCCACCAGAACCCATCTTCAGAAGCTCCTGGCATTTTTATTTAACTCAAGCAAAGGAAAGAAAGCACGAGGGTGCTAGAAATAATGAAGAACAGTAAACTGCAGTTATATTTTTCTACACCATTTAAAAGATGGTTGACAATATCATTGAATATTACATAAGGATGAAGAACACTTCTTTTTAACAGTAGGAAGACCAACCATTGTAGGATAAGAGAGAAATTGCAATTCAAACCTGGAGGAAGATACTCAGAAAAAAAGACTGTTTGAAGACATCAGTATTAAGTTTCAAAGAAACAATTTGAATTCGGCACAAAACTGAATCTATCCACTCTGGATGGTAGCTACAAGAATGTACTCTAGAGAGAAGCCAGCCTCACATGTGAGGAGACCAGAGGTCAAGAAAAAAGCCCACAAAGCATGCTGCAAACAACAACCCTGGATACAATACACTCATTGGTGTCTCCTAGGAAGATCCACTTTTATGAAGCTGAGGACAATAGACTTCAGATAAAATACAGAAATTCACAAAGATTTAGAACATCATTGGGAAGAGTCAGAGAGTTGGGTTAAAACTGAGGAAGCAAATGTAGGATCTTCAGGGAAAAAAATTAACACAGTAAATTGAACATAGGTCACTAAGAAAAAGACAATAACTAAGCCATGTACCTCACAATGCAAGTGGAAAAGTACAAAGGTGCCTTGGGATAGCAAACTGCATAACAAAATCCCACATCGTCCAGCCGCCTGAAGCAAACAATGATGACCACTGTCCAAAGTACCCAATAAGCAAATCTAAATACAGAGTAATGAGAAAACAAATTACTTACTGAAATAAGCTCCAAGTATCATGGAACAAACATGACCTAAATGGCCACATGACATCTTGAGGACTATTGAAATAGGTCACCTGCAACAGTTTAAGGGCCAACAGCTTCTGCATTTGGGGTGTAACGATACCAAAGTATTACTATACATAAACAGGATTCAATAGGAGATACAAATATCTAACTACTTGTTTTCAAGGCAATTTAAGCTCAATGTGACCATAAATCAGTTTGGAAAGATCTGGCAGTTACAATTCTTCACAATCACAGTGGAACAAAATCCATAAAAAAACATGTTGCCAGTGTTACTGAAGAGAAGATGTTCACCACAAGGTAGTTGGCAGATAAACTTTCACATGCTATAGTAAGGTGAAACATTAAGGCTAAGACCTTCAAAGACCTCAAGTAAAGCCCTTGTTACAAAAGAAAATTTTGGTCCAAGGTTGCAAGATAGTGATTTCTCATAAAAATATGCTAAAAAATTAGCCTGGAGAAGAGAAGGCTGAAAGGAGACCTCATTGCTCTCTACAGCTACCTGAAAGGAGGTTGTAATGGAGGAGGGTGATGGTCTCTTCTCCCAAGTGACAGGGGACAGGACAAGGGGGAATGGCCTCAAGCTCCACCAGGGGTGATTTAGGCTAGAGATTAGAAGGAAGTTTTTTACGCAAAGGGTCATTAGGCACTGGAACAGGCTGCCCAGGGAGGTGGTTGATTCGCCTTCACTGGAGGTGTTTAAGGCACAAGTAGACGAGGTGCTGAGGGGCATGGTTTAGTGTTTGATAGGAATGGTTGGACTCGATGATCTGATGGGTCTCTTCCAACCTGGTGATTCTATGATTCTACAGTTCTTTAAAATATACCTGAACATCACCATGACTACAGACTAAGAAACATCCATTGAAAATTATCAGACTATATTTGTATTGAGGAAACCACTATAGCTGGCAGCCCATATCAAAAATAGTCAAAGAGAAGGAAGATGCCCTTATTGCTGTCATATGAAAAAAAAATCACCTCTCTGGAAAACTGTGGTAATTTTTTTTTTTTTATTATGTTGATTGAGGAGGGGCCTCGGTTACCTTGGGAAGGCAGTGAAAGGACAAGCTGAGAGGTCAGCACTGAAATAGCAGTCTTTCTCATTGGTACTGAGATCACTGATACAAACAAATAAAAATCCAGGTTCAGAGCTCATTACACTAGTACGCTCCAACCCAAACTCTGAAGGCTCTATTATGTAAAGAAAGGAAAACGCCATATCTAAAGCTTCATTCTGTTCAATGTCACAGTACTACCTTTTTAAAATAAAAAGCAAAAATAATTAACTGACAAACCATAGTACTTCAAAAGGACTGCAGATATTATTATAAGATCTCAGTTGCTGTTTATTGTAAGCTTGTGAGCATCTCTACAAGAGACTGTTGTGTTTGATTACTGCATAATTTAATATACATGCATGGCAGACACCTGTAGTCTGTCACTGAACACATGAAATATAACAGTATCAAAATTATGTAATTGTTCACAGAAAGTTTTCAGAAAGACTTGCACTTCATTTTAATTTTTCTTAATAACCACCAGCAATTTCTAATGCTTATTAGCAGCTACTTTTATCTACCCACTTTACTTGACTAAAACTTAATTAAAAGCTCCAGGAACACTTATTAATTCTTCAATATTTCTAGTTTTCAACAGTTTCTCAGAGCTGGAGTAAAAACATTTTGCACCCAGTAAAAAGAATTTAATTCTTCACTTTATTGTTTTACATTTTCTTCTCTATTTTTTTTGTACTGCTGCCTCTTTTCTCCTCTTCCTTTACAATATTCAAATTATTTTTCTCCCCTTTTTTCACTTTTCCTGCATTTTCTGCTCCTTTTCCCCCCAAGTGATTCTATGACTCTAGGTAAACTGTCAAGAACCGCAATGCTGCAATCAGAAGTTGGTATTAGCTTCTATTATTTTCTATCTCCAACTCAGGACTAATTAGTGTTTGTATGGAGGCAGAATCATATCAAGCTCATGTTCTGTGTCTAAGCTGAGCTAGAGCTTTTCCATTTTCAGATTAAGACATCTCCTTCCACTTCCACCACAAGAAGCACTTGGGTAGGTGGCAGTACAAACATTTCCTATTTTAAAAAAGCATTATCTCAATATTTTCTTTGTGGTAAAAACTTTATCTTCTCTTCTCCCTTGCACCTGACATGTTTTGGATTATTCATAGTTTGGGGCAGCAAGTGTATTTGCATGATGGAACAGATATTTTGATATTCTCACAAGCTGGTACCATATGAACAACTTTTGCCATGCACAAACTCATCATCAACTGCTGTATATTCAGGTTACCTTGCTGTTTGATCTTCCAGAAAAAGATTTAAAAAATTACTGTATCATGAGCACCTGTTTGCCCACATTCCCTGTTGACCTATGGATCTCTTTGCTTTTCCATTCATCACTAAAATATTTCTTACACAATTTTGCACAATCTGACCTCTTGGTGTTTACACTAATTCATTTATAGTAAGGAAAGCACAAACCAACCACCCCAGTAACAGCAGCAACACAGCATCTGGACGATTTCTAATGAACAAAATAGAATTAGGATAAATTGCAGGACATTCTGCAGTTGGGTGTTTACCGAGACAGAACAGGAGCATACAGGATCAGGAAAAAAAAATGAGCCCACTCAAATGAGCTCACTCTTGAGCCCACTCACAAACTGAGCATGGGAGATTACACATCAACAGCTTCTGAGCATAACAGTAATGGATGTATTATTCATACATTTACCTTGACCTACAAGCATGAGAAGGAAGTTCTTGAAAATTTTGAAGTGGTCTAAAGTAAAGCCCCCAAGTTTGCATACAAATATTGATGAAGTAATCATAGACATGCACCTGTTGAAAAGCTAAATCTATTGATAGCTCTACAGTTCTATGAATGCATCAAGATAACAAGCATCATTCACCAAAATTAACTCTTCATTTTCCAGTTGGACAGCTATCTGGAGGCAGGGAAGGAGAAAGGTTCTTGAAATTCTTTCACTTTATCATTCCTTCATTTGCCTTTCAAATGTCAACAGAAAAGCCAGTAAGTCATTTAAGAGTTTAGTGCTGCTCATTCAGCAGATCTGGAGAAAAATCAGTTTAAATTTCTAATTGGAAAAGTCAGGGAGACAGCTTCATAGCTACAGCAAATCAGCACAGTATTAAGGAAAAATAAAATCTTGCTTTTTACCCACCTAGAGCTCACACTCTGACCCTAGAGGATGTGTGGCACAACCCACAGACAACATCAAGAAATTCTTACCTCAATCTCATTAAAGACAAAATTCAAGACCCTCCCTTGCTTAGAAATATTCTGAAAAATCAGCAATATGAGCCCACATGGTGAGAAATAGGGCATAAAAATTTACACCGTGAGACATAAGAAGGTAACTGAATTTTTCAACACCAAAAAGTCATTTTTGAAATATGACAGAGTCCCTGATTTCATGGCAATTTCTTTAACTTCAAGCATTTGAAAGAGAGTTTTGAAACATACATTTGAATCCTAGGGAGCATTCAACTAGGGAAATATGCCAAGAGAGGATTTGTTTTCTTCGTCCAGTGCTCAAACATTCCAGGAAAAATATTTCTCCTCAATTTGCAGTGCTACTTTTTGGAAATTGACTGATTATGAGCAAGGGGCTTTGATCCATATTTTTTTTTCTTTTTTTGCTGAAGACGTACCTGCCTTCATCAGTTAAGAAAATCTAAACGATTTCTACTATAAAAGAAGCAGAATTCTTTTTGTCCAAAGCAGAGCTAAAAGGAGGAAAGCAGATTTTAATAAATCTTTTATAGACTAGCATGAAGTATTACTTTTTCCAATAGCTACATCAATTCCCAGCATTCAAAGTATTTTATAAATCAAAAGATTTTGAGGTTTACATCTTTCAGTGTAACCTTTACAACAAGAAATAGATGCTGGAGTACCAGATGAACACTTCAGCAGGTGCAGAGAAATTCAAAGGCAGCAGTGACCTGCCCTGTGTCTTTAACACTGTGGATCATGTTAACTTAAGAACAAACAGGAATGCCCACTGCCAGCAGAGTATTCAAAGTTTTAAAGATGTCTTTGGTTATATCACTCACAGCCATATATGACCATCAAACTTTTCTAGCTTATTTAAATAGAGATGATCTTCAGTATTACCATATTAGCATTATTATGACTTTCACTTGATAAATTTTTCAGTATTCAAACTAAAAAAAATCATTTTAACAGCAAAACTTGCAAAAATCAGAAACAGGCATAAATTATTCAAGCAGGTTTTTTGGGGGGCTGGAGGGTTTTAATCTGCTGGAAGTCTTAGATAATTTTTCTTCATCATTTTTATTAGTTCCAGTCCTCTTTCAGATAAGGAAACGGCTGTACTCATTTCCAGCAGGATTCTAATTAAAATATGACAGGATTTACAGAGGACTGTAATAACTAGGATTATTTTTGCCAGCAAATTTATAAAGAATAATTTTGTATTAAAAGTGATACAAATAATACACATTTCTTATAGAGGTCTTTTCACTTAGAGATATCAAAGATTAGAATGAAATTCAGCATTAGTCTACATCTTGCAGAGGGAAGTTTTAGAAGGTATTCATTGAAGATACTTAGTACAAGGAAGAAACAAGTCAAAACTCCATATACTCTGCACTTCAGACCTTTACACAAGTATTAAGGTTTTACGTTTCTCTGCTGAGACTGTATAGTTCTTACTTGTTTATATAGCTAAAGACTGCATTATAGCATCATTAACGTTCCCTGCTTTACAAGCTTCATTTTAAAAACTGTGTGCTTGCTCACTTACTCCAATACAGTGCACTGATATTCCTAACCCTGTGTTACAATACCTATCCAGGGACTGAAAAACAACAGCTGAATAAAAGATGAATGCATATCTTCACATTGCTTCAGCATATTTTTTTTTCTATCATGCACACTTTATTAACACCTCAAATTCTTAAGGAAAACACCATTCTTATTTATTTCTCAAGAGATTTTCAAAGAAAAAAAAATACTCTGAGGTCAGCCATGAGGTCACTGAATTTTCCTCCAAATGCAGCAGCTTGTCGGAGAAAAAAGATTTAGATTGAAACAGTTAAAAACTGTTCATTTTTTGAAAAGGTACTACTCTTACCCTGAACTGATGTACCTGATAACTGCAGTCAGGTCAAGAAAACAGTCTGATCTCAGCAGTACGCTTAGCCTATGGTACAGCTGCAAGGCACAGAAAGGCATGATGTATTCCAATTTTAGTAATGCCTGAAGAGGAACTACCAAACAACAGTTACATTTAGGAGCCTAAAATAAGACCAAACCTATCTCATACTTAGAACCTGAAACCTGTATCCTCAGATGTCATGTAGGAACTCTTTTACGACATTGCTTGGGTGGGCTAGGAAGATGTTCAGCCTTTCTTAGGAGTCTCATGCACGGGTCACTACTGATCATATCAGATTTTATAGACTATTAAATAATCCAGCATGCTGTGGCAAATCTGGTTGTCAGTATATATTGCCTGCATATTTCTTGAAGGAGAAAAGCATGCATCCAATGTACAGAATCTGAATATCTGTGGGGCCAGACTAGCCCTCTCCCAGAAGGTGAAGCTTCTGTTTTGGCATGTGGAGCCCAACCATGCCACCTCCTGGTTAGGAATGGTCACTCTATTCTACACATTACACAGGCGTTTGTGCTTGGGTAGTTAACAATTGACTGAGATTTTCTGCCTTCTCTTCGTATAGACTGCAAATATTATAAATTTTCCAAGTTCTTGAGTTTAAAAATACCTACTTTTAGGCACAAAGGAAGAGAGACGGATGATTATAGCAGCTGTTCCCTGAATTAATACGCCAAGGCGACTAAGCATGAAAGAAATTTACTAAAAGAATTCCCAGAACAAATGAAAAACACTCTTCTCCTTCCAAGGTAAACATTCACGTTACCAAAAACCAGTGCACTCTGTGTGGATGAGGCTATAGCCATCCAGATAAGCCTCAGCAAATGCCTTTGACCTTCCCTTAAACAGTTGCTACTAAATTCTGCTGTTCGCACTGAATTGTGCCTTAAGCAGCTCCATCGACTCAAATAGCACCATTTAAAGAGTGAAGCACTTTGGTTTTTTAAGAAGGTTATCAGAATCTAACCTTCAGTTATTGCATTTATATTGTTGCCTCTTTGCTAGAGAATTTACTGTGTTTCAAAGTATATATTTTCTAAGATCACAGATCAAATGGTCCTAAGCTACTTCAGATATCTGAAAGGGAGAGGTTTTTCTTATTCTTTTTTTTAATCACACCCATCCTTTTTGTTCCTTCTCCCAGCTTTTATGACTACAAACTTAGGGTCGATATAAACAGTTACAAAGGTTGCTTTGTTACACTCATTCTAACTTTGCATTATTCCATTTTCCCTAAATCTGGCTATTACCTGGGATTCATCTGCATTACATTCTGCAAGGAAAAAGCACTTCCTAAGATTATGAACACATACCATGTCGTCATGCTATGATGAAAAAATTATTGACCTTTTTTAAAAAAAGCATTAAAAAAACCAAAACTCACTCCGTTCTAAAACCCGCAGGACAGTCTACTGATTGCCATGATTACAAAGATAATAGCTGCATCAGTCAACATATTATATTTGTAGAAGGACTGCCTGATAGCCCACTAATGGCAATAGAAAGATTCCCATTAACTTGGGTGAGTTTTGAGCAAGCCTGTAATGCTTTGTTCATTGCTGCTTTACAGAAATCGTAAGTACCTTATATTCATCTAGAGTTTGCAGTGATACTACTCTTTTTTCATTGAAAACGATCCATGCGACAGATATATAAATCTAGTCTCTAATGAAACCAAGATATCTAAAGTACATGCTTTAAATATTAGTTTGTTTCCCTAGTCAATCTCCCAGTTATTTACACTGCATTTCTTGGGACAGCAAAGTAAACGATGATTAATACAAACTATTTTGTGAACACAGATTTCTTCTCACCTGACGTAAACATCAGGGGGGAAAAAAAGAAACAATAAGCAGAAAAGTGACTGCTCACAGATTAATATTAATGTATAGATTTACATTAACATTTTACATTAATCTTATTTTAATCCAAAGGCTTGTTACAATATAGGAACCTAATAAACTTTCAAGTACCATTTGACAATTAGGTTTCAAATGAAACATTGATAGAAAATAAAGTATCAGAGGCCTGGCTTTAGCAGGTCATAGACTTGACCAATACCCTCATACACTCTGACAGGGAGTTCTTTTTTCTTTTTTCCCAGTACCTGAAGGGGGGAATACAAGAAAGCTGAGAAGGGACTTTTGTAAAAAGATTTAAACCAGACATAAGGAGGAATTTCTTCACAATGACAATGGTGAGGCACTGGAGCAGGTCACCCAGGGAAGTCAGATGATCTTTAAGGTCCCTTCTAGCCCAAACCATTCTATGACTCTATGATCTTAGACTAAGGGTATCATTATCATATTCTATATTGCCAAAACAAATTTTCACATTGCAACCTTGTTAGTGTCCCAGGTTTCCAACTGAGACAAAATTATGAACTTTATCTGCCTTCCTATATGAAAAGCAAGTGCATGTCCAACAGTCCAAAGAAATTCCAAACATATATAAGCCAATATATTAGTTGAAATACTGAACAAAAGACAAAATTAATTTGCACTACAACAACAGTTTGCAGAGCAGCTAAAGTGATTATGGCAGGCTTGTATGAAAGTCTTCACTAACGCTCATTGAGTGTCAAGGCTAAGTAATTATATACCTTTTGAATAATCATGTCCTGTCCTACAAGAAGCTTTATGATGCTGAGCTATATGAGTCTAATTGACACAACTGGAGATTTAACGAACTCATGCTATGCCACGTGGTATAATCTAGAGACTTAACCCAAGATTAAAGTTAAAGGCCTGATTCTCATTGCCTTCAGAATGCCAATTGAAAGTCCGAGGTCAATTGTACTGTCATTATACAGAGAGAAATTAGCTACCTCATTACCCAAGTAATGCTGATATTTCCATTGGGAGAGATGCTCTCACTTTGTCCAGCTCTTTCCAATATGTCTTTTTCCTTTATGTTTATATTACAAAACACATAGCTGGCTTTAATAATACACTATGAAAGATATTCCAAAGCCACACACATAAATGCACACCTATATGAAAAATTTGCCTGTCCTCGAAAGTGCAGACAATTAGCTGACATTTTAGATTATTAAAAATAACACCAATATAAAACAAGTATTAAACTACTAAATAGCTCCAGTCAGTTGTTGCAATGTCATTCACACCTTCACAGCTAAAGTCATACACTTGTTTTTATATTCATAACTATACACATTTTAAACAAAGCAAAAAATATTTACATACATGCAAAATAACACACATAAGCAGTTCATTAGCTACCGTGGTTGGAAGTAGCACTAGAATGGAGAGGATCATAGTTCTTACTGGAGCTTTAGAGTGGACTGTGGCATAAGCATAAGTAAAGAACCAAAAGAACTGCTCAAGAACACACTCATCACTTTCTACATTTTTCATCTGATGAAGCATTATGTGACCTCATACACTGACCAGGGTATCTCCTTACTAGAAGTAGTACAACCTCACCTAAGAAAATAACTACCTGTAACCAGTTAACAAGTAAATCATTCAAAACAATACATGAAATAGCGTGATTCTTCCAGGGCTTTTAAGAGCCTGGTGGGCAAAAACATCCCATTAACACAGAAAGACCATCTCATACAGATGGAAATTTGCCTGTTCTGGGGAGTTTGGCTACCCAATTACAATTAAAAGAGATCTTTTGTTTTCATTGCTGAATAGATCATAGGATGGATTGAGTTGGAGGGGACCTTAAAAATCATCTAGTTCCAACCCCCCTGCCATGGAGGTGTCATGGCTTTGCACACCTCCAGGGATGGGGCAGCCACAGCTTCCCTG
>WAAB01020653.1:0-30390 GCA_013389865.1 Piaya cayana | reverse complement strand
GGTCCAGTCTGTTCAGATTCCTTTGCAGGGCCTTCCTACCCTCCAGCAGATCCACACTTCCACCCAGCTTAGTGTCATCTGCAAACTTACTAAGGGTGCACTCAATGCCTTCATCCAGGTCATTGATGAAGACATTGAACAGGGCTGGACCCAGCACTGAGCCCTGGGGAACATCACTTGTAACTGGATTTTATGGAAATTTTGTTCAGAACGAAACCTGACATGGGGAAGTGTTTGAGACTATACAGCATCTTTATCATTTTACATGCTGCTAAGCATAAACCTATGTATTGTTTATTATAAACCTATTTAGAGTGTGTAATACTAGCAACAAAACCATTTAAGAAAAATACCACTTGCTAAATGAGAACCTTAAAAGAGAGAGGGTTTGGAGTTTTAAAGGATCATAAATATCTCCACTTTCCATATAAGAAAGTATTTTAGGCAGAATATTTCAGTAGGTATTTAAAAATTAAGAACAAGTTAGGTGGCTAATTTAGGATTAAGTGCAGGCATTACCACCAGTATGAAACAAAAAGTCCACAGGAAAAAAATTTCTTTTGACAATGTGTATTCTAGTTCAGCTGGTGGCTGAGAGTGATACCCCACTGGTAAATATTTGTGTGTTTTTATAGAAACCGTAGAATCAATACTTCACGTATATTTCAGTCTTATTGGATAATAGCACAAACATTTTCTGGAAAAGTCAAAGCTCTTAACGTTATGCAAAAGAAGATATGCAGAAGACAGAACAATATTTGAAAATCAAGTAAGCTTTTAATTAAATGTAAACCATGGAAAAATGTTTAAAATTATTCTACTATTTATTTGATCAAAACAGCATGTGTCAATGCATTTTTTAAATGGGTAGTGAGAGGTATAGATATTTGCAACTCAGAAGAATAAAAACTATATGAGCTTTATGAGTCAGTTTTCCTTAGAATACAAGCACTCTATGAAAACATTTTTAAATTCCCAGCTTCTCCTTTTAGCTAAGAGCACTTTGACTTGTAAAATATCCTTAGTCTAAGCTGAACATTCTCACCCTTAAGATGCAGAAAAATTAGTATGAACTCAAATTTTAAAACCTTCAGATCATGAATGTTTTAAAAATTGTAGTGAGTTTACCCCTTCTCCTTACTTTAAAATTAGCAAAAATTATTTAATGCTTCCATCAGTTTCTTCTTGAAGAAGTCATCAATATTTAGTTGAACTCATAATAAATCTTGTAGAGATGCATAAAATAAATGGAGAATTCCTGGAAATTTAATACAGAAGAAATGTTAAAAGCAGATAAACATTTAACAAGTTTTTGAAAATATGTGTTCACCTCCTGACTAACTCAAGTTATGAAGTAATAAGAAGGAAAACATTAAAAGCTCAGCAAATGTTGTTAAATCTGCTCATAATGATGGAGTTTATTTGCCATTTGTGCCAGAGAAAATAGATTTGCTTCATTTTAGGAACTGTGCTCTATTAGTCTCAACTTTGGCAAAGCTCAGGTCAACTATGGAGCAAATGGAATCCGAGTCAATTTTTTTTTCTGATTAAAGCATTAAGTGCAGTCTCATTTTGCTATTATTTAATTTTCAAAATAAGTCATATCAAAGCTCTACAACCTCCATCATTATACAACATTTTTTTTTTGAGGGGATGAACTTTAAGGGCAAAATATACCACCGTTACCTGTGTTTAAGTGCTGTTACAGTTCAGTCATCATCATTTTAATTTTCAGTAATGACTTAGCAATAATATTCCACCTGATCTTGTGGGAGGTGTCCCTGCCCATGGCAGGGGGCTTGGAACTGAATGATCTTTAAGGTCCCTTCCACCCCACATCATTCTATGATTCTATGGTTGCCTTCTGATTTTAATTTTATAGGATTTTGATGTGCTATTTTAAACTTTGACCTCTTGAAGGCAATTTAATCTTACACTTCCTCAAAACATTTTTAATAATTAGTATGCATTTCTGTAAATTCAGTGTTCTGCATACAAATGGGAAATGAACAGCTGTTAAAATAAGAGCATGTGAGAAATCTATAAGGCAATGATACTTCCTAAACAATGTAAATGTCATCTACCTAAGAATATATAAAACACAATTACACTCATTTTTTAGGAATATTAAAATGCAAAATCTGATGGATTTGAAGAGATTAATTTTTTTTCTATGAATTATGGAAAATTACATTGCTCCTGTATTTGCAATTTATCTTTCCATCTCCATATACTTTTTTAAAGCATAATGTACTCATGATAACACCACAAAAACACTCATAATTTGAATACAGAATGAGCATCTATTGAGAACCTCTGGAATAATTTCCCAGAGTAGACTGACCACACCAAAAAAAGACCTGTGTAAGCACAAAGTGAGTTTAGCATTTGCAACGTTAATTGAAGCTTTTAATACTTCCAAAATTCTTGTGAATAAGTTCATTTTAAAAAGACAAATAAAATAAATGTCATGAAAGCAGGTTTTGAGTTTTTTTCTGGGTGTTGTTTTACCTTTTTTTTCCTTGAATGGCTACTGTTCTTAATATGAGGATTCTCATGAGCAATGGACTTTGAATGAGGCACAAGGACACTGCAACAGATGTCCTCCAGTCTGCTGGACCTGACATCATGCTGTCCACCAGCACTGACTTCCTCTGACTCTGGGCGAAGGTCTACTTTGGTTCTTGTCTTTAAAACTGAAAGAGGGCCATTTCTCTGCCCTGTCTCTGTCATTCTAAACAGATTTTTCTTTGTTCTTTCACTAGGTGCCACAGACCCAAATTATTCATATGCTATTTACTGCATTTGTGTTCAAATACCTTTCCACCTGCTAATGCTTGTGGTAGCAGTGAGAGCTATCCATGTTACTTGGCAAAGATGCTTCTATTTGAGAGGGGGAAACTAAGTACGTATGTGCTGTTGGTGACCTCAACATGATTTGAGAGAACCTGTTTTCTGAAAGAAAGCTATAGTTCCAAGAATGCTCCTAATGTAAGTGTCTATTTAGAAAACTCTTAAAAGAATTGCAGTGTATACCCTACTGCCACTGCAATCCGATGGCCGACTGTACTGTCACTACCACAGTATAGTTGAGAAAAATGACCCATTTCTGCACAAACACGGGTTGTTTGAACTGAAGGTTTTCATCCCACATAGCCAGGGCTAGCACCTCGCGTAGCTCTGTGACAGCCTATTTCCTCATTGAAATTCTGAGTCATGGTTGATCACACTTTGAAGATGATAAGAGTCTACCCCGTGGAGTGGAACTGCTCCACTCAGAAGTGTTATTGTTAGATGCTGTCAGAGAGTTAACATTAACATCTCCTAAGATCCTCAACAAGGCAAAAGCAAGCTTTTTCTGAAGAATGTTATGTTGGTGAATTAAAGCCTAGGAGAAAACTGTACCTCAGTCACTAAACCATAATTAAGGAGATTATCTTATAGGTAAAAGCATTTTTAAAATTTAGCTTGTAGGTAGTGAGACATTTTTAAGTGCCTGAACTCTAAACCAGACAGTAACTAAACTGTCTGCAAGAGATATTGCCGAAACACTAGTTCTTCAAGCTGTTGAGAAGAAAGTTGTCTCAAACACCTGTTAAGAACAAAACAGCCTTTAAGTCTGTGAGAACTAGGAGAGAAGCAAAGACTGCACTGGATTTCTCATGAAAAAATAACCCTACTGCTGGTTAAAAGGACAACTCTTTTAAACAATTAACATTTGCTCTTGAAAACATAGAACTTTCCAGATTTCTAGCTCTTCAGGAAGCTTTGTGCCCACATTTCCATCCAACCAGTATGTCTTCGTTTCCTGGGTCTGGAAACCATCTTGCAATTGGTGCGTAACTTCATTTGGACATCATACTGATGCAGGATGCAGCAGATCCAGACAACTGGACTCAGAAGCTGTGAAACACCCACATATTCCATAATCTAGTTATGTTTTATGAGTGTAGATATTAAAGCGAGAGTCAGAAAAGTTACATATTTCTGGTTGTTTACTTTATAAACTACGTTATTATTTATTCCACATGAGTGTAGCTGGAGGACTGACTTTATTTTCAAAATCCAAACAAGTAATCTCAGAGCCCTGCTTTACTACTGCATGGAAAATGGCCTCAGGACACTGGAAAATTTATCTCACCCTCAGCACTAACTTTAGCGATATTTAATATTGTAATAAAGTAGAAACTCAATAAATTACTTTGAGCAGTATCACATGATCCAATTCATTATAAAATTTATTCTTTCAATTAGACCAGTGAGAAGTCACAAAAAAGGCTCCTGAAATGAATAAACTTACTAAATAAATCTACAGTATATGAAAAATAAAGATTACTGCAGTATCTCACAAATGTATACAAAACTAAGTAGAAATCAGTGATATTAAAAAAAATCATCTTTGTGGTTTATTTTCATCCAGTTGCATCCAGCTATGATACAGCTATCCAGCAAAACACTAATTAGTAGTCAGTGCAAGACAGTTTCAGAAAGTAATCTCTTGGCTTCCAGTATCTTTTTGATATCACAGTTCCATGAAAGTGCCTGGAACTGCACAAACCCTGTAGCTGCTTAGGGGCAGGAGCCAGTCCTGAGGTACACAGGCTCACCATGCACCACGTGAAGGATAAATCAGCTATCATTAAAGGAAGGACAGCAATCTGGGTCTCCTCTATCCAGTGAACATTTTAACAGTTGGACTAGAGCCTAATTTTCCTTTGACCCAGGAAGTCTTCAAGATACATTTGTGTTTCAGAATTTTTAGCAAAGTCTTTCCTTGCCTTGATGAGTTTTCAATCTACTGACTATGCAAGTTGCAATATTAATGTTATTCAAATAAAGAATAGAATAAAGACATGCAATGATTTAATATATTAGCCACTCAGGTACTGAAAAGGATCAGTTCTATCATGTCTTCCTGTTGCCTTTTAAAAGATCTGACCACTGTGTTCATTTTCAGTTGCCAAGCACCAAGAAAATACTTGTGAAATGAATACTTCTGTTTAGTTTACTCCTTTAAGAGCACTTGAGAAGGAGATAGGATTTAAAGTATAACCTACAGCCTTTCATATTGGTTTGGTTTCCAGTCATCATATTAACTGACTTGGGTCTCCTGACAAAGTCCTTACACATGAATTGACCAAAAAATCTGAAGAGTCTGCTATCAAAATACAGATTTCACAGCACAGAAAATAGCTTTTGTGAACTAGATTGTGTTTTAACATTGTGGGATTCATTTCAAAAGATACTATAGATCTCAAAGAACTCTACCTGTTTTTTTAAGCTAATTAATGCTACATCCCTTGTAGTTAATGGAGAGAAATAAGCACCTCTAGAAAAGGATTAATATAATTTACCTTAGGTGTCTATGTATCTGCATTGACTGCAAAGGGAGCTTTAGGTTATTAAAGCAATTTTAGGCAACAATTTTTGAGATATTGCCTTAGGTTAGGTGGGTCCTGATGTGTGTGTCTAAATCTGGTAAAAATTCTTCAGATCATATGTATTCATATTCACAGAAAGAATTTTTTTTCAGGTTATTGCAAGCTACAATTCAGGTAACTTGAGGAAGAACTGAGGTTGATTACTGATGATTCCACACTAACCTGTTGTAGAAACACACTTGTCCTGGACATAACTTAACCTGGGAACTTCTGCACACCTTCCTCTTCTTCCTCCACAAGTCCCACAAATAGTGATTTCAATGTATGAAATAAAAAACCCAGTGGTAATAGATCTAGTAACTCAGGGATGAAGTATTCTGTGGTCCTACTCTTGAAATTCACAGCTATTTTATACTTCTCTTTTACTATTCCTTTAGAATTTGAGACATCACTTGAGAGATTCCAGCAATATTGATCCTATGTTCACTTAAGTCTTCTACACAGGAATTTTTGACAAGCAAAATGAAGAGTGTCCTTTACTTCAGTGACCTCCAAGACCACATCAAGCCTTTTACTGTAAAAGAAAGGCATTTTTTTTAATTAAGTTTTCTTTCTTTTCTTCACCCTTTCATAATACTGTTTTAATGTTATGTTCTGAAGGCAGTCTAATACTTAAAAACTCTGTTACACTACCGAAGCAATCAACAGGCTATATTGCTTCTGGATACTATGGTTCACTTAAGAACCAACAACTTTATAGTTTTTATCTTATTTGATGATCTCATGCACCTACTCTCTAACTGTTTTTTATCACTTGGTCTCTACTTTCCATCCCAGAGGGTGCATCACTGCTAGTCTGGTAAGCCCAGCAGAAAATCGTACCAGTTTTTGTTGTGCTGCTGCTTGCGCTTCTTCACCTTCTTCTTCCCTGGACCTCCTCTTCTTTCTGAGACCACTTCTTTTCATGAATCCTTGATTTTCAATACCAGCATATTTTTCTGGGATGGCAAGCCCCCAGTTTTCTTTATTCAAAGAGTCCATGTGCAGAAACATAATGCATTAGCAACCTCCTGACTAGTGGTTCAGTGTCATGTCATAGAATCATAGAATCATAGAATTATACAATCACCAGGTTGGAAAAGACCCACCAGATCATTGAGTCCAACCATCCCTATCAATTACTGAACCATGTCCCTCAGCACCTCGTCCACTCATGCCTTAAACACCTCCAGGGAAGGTGAGTCAACCACCTCCCTGGGCAGCCTCTGCCAGTGCCCAACGACCCTTTCTGTGAACTTTTTTTTCCTAATGTCCAGCCTAAACCTCCCCTAGTGGAGCTTGAGGCCATTCCTTCTTGTCCTGTCCCCTGTCACTTAGGTGAAGAGGCCAGCAACCTCCCCTCCACAACTTCCTTTCAGGTAGTTGTGGGGAGAAATGAGGTCTCCCCTCATTGTCTCTTTATTAACTAATTTACAGCTAACTTGTACCAGGTGCAAGTAACAAGTAGCAGACTTTTAAGAAACAAATAGCAAAATAAAATGTATATGACTGTCTTAATGTATATGTATTTGTAAAATGAATATAACTGCCATAATAGCTAACATACCATTTTTATAAGAATAATATTTGTATTTCTGCATTTTTAATAAAATTTATTTTCAATTTTTTTTACAAATAACAGGAAGATTTGTTATTGCACTTC
This sequence comes from Piaya cayana, assembly GCA_013389865.1. Lineage (NCBI taxonomy): Eukaryota > Metazoa > Chordata > Aves > Cuculiformes > Coccyzidae > Piaya > Piaya cayana. Next base: position 23,307 of record WAAB01020653.1, on the reverse strand, counting down.
TGTATGTTTATATGGTACCTTGCATACATAATATCAAATACTGTACAAATAATAGTTTTATCCTAAAGGGAACAGAAAGAAATAAAAATTGTTTAGTCTTCCAGTTCCAAGATGGCCCAGTATTACAGAACTAATAGTAAGATCTCATTTTTATCATATATATAGTGATCTTCTGTTTTGGTTACCTAAGAAACACTTTCTGTTATGAAACATTATTGCAGTCTTTTTAGAGGGTAACTTATATATCTACATTATTTGTAGGAACTCATACAGGGGAAAAGTTCTGGCACCAGGAAAATACCAGTGGCTGCTGCCAAGAAATTATCTTCAGATTTAACGGAGCAATAATCCACAGAGAATTACTGTTTTCCTGTTGGGGTTTCCATTATTGCTTTTTGACTGGCAGCATACCAAAGCCATAGATAATCTAAGCATGGACCCCATTCCTCCGGCAGCCACATTAATATCCACTGCAGGGAGAAGCTCTGGAGGCAAAATCTCAACCCTTTCCTTCCCAGGGCAAAAGTAATCATAAGTCAAAGAGAGAAAGTTATGATTATAGAGATCTGGAAGGGGTATTGCAAATTTCCTGCTTGTGATCTCTTCACTCCTGAAGGTTAGGAGGGACACGATGCAAACATAGACAAATAAATGTAATAGGCAGGAAAGCATGAATCACAGTGCTTTACATTGCACAACAGACATGAATGCACATGGTTTTTTCCCAGCTTGGTTTTCATAAGGCATTTCGTATTACACTGAATTTTCCCAAGCTGAAATTCAACCTGTACTTATTATATTGCATTATTGCATGCAATTTCTGGGGTTTTTTCTACATTTGACAAAACAGATACTTTTCCAAACCCCTTTTCTAGTGACTGATTTATATTAAGTGCAAATCTTTCCCCTCTACTTGTTAGTACAACTAATCCTGTATCTTCAGTATTGACGATTAATGAAGTCAGCAGCAAATGTCAAATCTAAATTGATGCAGAATATGAAAGAGGGAGGAATTATTACATCTACATGTGACAAAATCTGTCAAGGTTACTAATCCTTATCTGTATGAGCACGTGCTGCTGAGATCCTGTGTAGTAATTTCTTCATTCAAAAGTTTGTAAAATGTCTATGGATAAAGCAAGTTTATTTTTTTGTACCATCACTATTTTACTCACTAGTGTTTCATTGAGCTAACTGTAATAAGACCAAAGCCAAGAGTGATTAGCAGTAACAGGCTTGGCAGTAAATGAAACATCTGACCTAGAGGGAAACAGAACAGTGATCTCTCCATGACTGCTCTTGGTCCAGTCACATTGAGGTCAACATTCAGGACCTTTCAAACATCCAAACAGTTTGGATTTATTACATTTGTTCCAAATATGTTGTGACCTAAACCAACTTTTGTATTTTAGCTTCTTCTATAATTTTTAAGTTCAAGATGCAGAAGTTTACTTCATCCTCATCCTCTGCAAAAAGTCGGACTGTGGAATGGTAGGAGAAATCAGTAGAGATGTTATTGTAGGACTCTAAGGATTTTTATTTTAGAATGGATCTGTTCCAGAGATTCAATTTATTTCCACTATTTACACTTTCTCTTTTTTTTTTTTGTAAGGAGAAACTATATGAAATGGCTATTGAAAATGGAAATATTGTTCCTTTCCTTTTTCAAATGAGTTGTAGACATAAAACAAGCAGTTTTTGTGAACCAGTTTTCATAGACTGTTTTGAAGATCAGATGGAATATTTAAAGAGATAGTTTGATTCCCGAGGAGAAAAACCTAATATTTTTGCTCATCTAGTCCTTTAGAGAGTTTAATAATTGTCAATATCTACAACATGAATTTCAGAAAATCAGTCAGCTTTGGGTTTGGATATTTAATTATAGGGAATCCACTGCTTATGTTAATACTGTGAATTAGGAATTTTAATTTTATTTTTAATAGGCTGGAATAAAAAGTATGCGTTTTGTCTCTGTGTTGTACTATTTATCTGTGTAATATATGCATAAACAGAGGAAAACAGCTGATACAAATCCAAATTCAAGCTAATCAGAGTGTGCTGATAGGCAAATCTGAAACACAACAAACAGTTCATCTAAAGTTATATTGAGAAGATGATATCAAGCTGTGCTGCACTCTGATTAAAATCACTTCTTCAGAAAGAGAATTAAATTGAAAAAAGTGGTATGATTGGATAAATTAGAAAATAACAAGAGAGAAGGATTTTTTCATTTTGATTGGAATAACAAAAAAACGGACATGCATACTGTATGCATTACCATTGCCTCTTATATTTAATATGACTGATGTTGCTCCTCTCATATTCTGAAATATTTGAATTGTAGGACAATTTAATACTCATACATGTGAATGAACACATGGGGCATTCTTATAATAAAAGGACTGGCTAAGCAGTGGGTTTGGCAGGAAGAACAAGGGGTCTAAAAATGATCATGTTAAAACTGCCCTTTGGAGAAGTAGCTTGAACTCATTTTAAGTGTCAGGGAAGACTGGGACAGAAAGAAGACCAAACCTCCTTCAGTGTCAAGACTCTCAGTCACATTGTAATTTCAAATGTGAATGTTGGAATGCCAAGTAGTTCAAGTACTTCAGCTTCTTGTCTTAAGTGTGTGTGTATTGAGACAGGGACAAGCAAGGGATATTAACTGTTAAACAGACATATCTTGTTAACATATCTGGGAAACGATTGTGATGTTACACAAAAAGCTTGTATGGTGATGATTAGCCCCTGGAAACTGTAGTTGTGAAAGTTAAAACCATCTGCAACTGCATTGCACTCTGTAACCATGAAATAGATGTATTCAATTGTAGGGAACATTAGGGTTTTAAAAGCATACATGGAAAATCAGAAAATGTATACTTAAGGACTCAAACAACATAATTTTGATTCTGCTAATACCTGCAAAGAAGGCTTTGCTGGCATTTATACTGATATGACATGCAGAACTGCAACAGCACTTACACATGTGTACCTAAAAGAAACTTCATACAAGTCATTGCATGACATTTATAAAATGTGCTTCTGCTTGACTTTCATTGTTAAGTGTGAAAATAGTACTGCAGCATGGTACTCATCAATTATCAGCTCCATACGTTTAATAATCAAGATTTTTCTTCTCATTTTGTGTTATGATGAGTCACTATTTTGATGAAAACAGCCAAAAAGATCAAGCACTCTCCCTTGAAAAACAAATGCATGACAATCCCTTAGAAAGCAGTAAACCAACACAGCTCTTGCTGGTTCTGATCATAAATGCATGCTGAGGTTACTGAAATCCCCAGAGGACTGTAGTCTGTGAGGAACAGATCAGGTAGTTCCCTTTTAATATGCATTATGCACCTTTCTTTTTAGAAAAATCTCATTATTAACCTCAGCTTGAAACATAAATTCTATCACAATACTGTCCATCCTTGTTACAGCTGTGGTTTAAAAGGAATATACTGGATTCTTATTGGTCTTCACTTAACTGTTGTTTAACAAGCGCCGTTTTCTTTGGAAGTCTATCAGAATTACAAGTTGATAATTATGTTGCAGGAGATGTGTAGCTTACTGTGCATATAAATACAGTGTGTGCACATATAAATATGTATCTATATTCACATACAAACCCCCCATCCTTATTTGCTCAGGTTAGATCTTTATCGGCTCAGGTTAGTTAAAGAAAAAGTCCCCTTTTCAGTAATGCCTCATCTGATGTCTGAATAGTTTTTGTCTCTTTGATATTGTAGGCTTTTCTGCGTGTGAGAAAAGTTCCTTCCATGCACTTCTAGATCTTGTGCTGTGAAGACAGAAAAAAGGATTTTAGGAGTGAATCTAATATTCTGGAATATTCTGAATTGCCATGAATATGAAATTAGTGTGCTTCTGCAGCAGATCTCGTGTGTAGAGGCACAGTGGGGGATGCCAGCTCCACAGTCTGGGTGATGGTAGCAACAAGGTCTGGGAGCAGGGCTCATCCCACCACTCCATCCAGGAGAAGGGTAACCAGGGACACCAGGAAATCCCGAACCTTGGACATTGTGGGGACAAACTGGGGCTGGGCTGGGATGTGGCCCCATGATTTGGCTTGGGGACCCCAGAGTACAGCTACAGAAAAAGCAGCAATTCACAGCTGCTGAAAATTCTTGCAGCTTCCTTGCTGGGTTAGACATGCCTCACAGATAACTTCTGCTGAGATGTAGGCCAACAGCTTCCAGAAATGAAATATATATTGATCTGAAAGAGCAGTGCAAATGTTCTCATTCGTTTGACTTGGCAGAGACTGATCAGTATAAATGTCCTGAGTCACTGCTTACGTACCCTGAATACCACTTCTGTCTGCTTCAAAAGACTGTTAGTATCATAACTATTTTATGACTAGGTAAACATTAAGTTTGGAAGTCTATAGGTTACTGGCATACTGTGCTGCCAGGTGCTTGTTTGCCTTGTTAGACTGTGCCAACGGTGTGGGGCAGAGCAGCAATCGTTCTCCCAGCTGAGTAGGGATTCATTCTCTGTAGGTTTTGAAGGCTGGTCCTAACTGCTGGTTAGCATGAGACCAGTATTTGAAGTGTATATTTTTAGTAATTTGGCCACAGGCTTCTCATTACCAACTTTTCTTCTTTTGTGCCGAAGAACAGCCTAAGAAGCTTCATTTTACTGTTAGGGAAGTAGCTATGCAGTGCATGTAACATTTGTTTCGAAACTATGACTTCTTGCTCCCTTCATATAAATGCAACTCATCAAACATTTAGTATTTTCAAGTGTTGATGAAGTTAAATTGGGCAACTTCAAGATTAAGAATTCATGTTACATTTAAGCAGCATTGTATGGAATGTTTTCTTCGATTATTTGAGTCAGAAGCGGTAGACTCTGACTTTGAAACTGCTCTGCAGTTGTTAAAGTGCTGCTAAAAACGTCCAAGAACATGACTTTTCTTTGCTGTGAGACAATAAATGAATGGTTTTGTTAATCAGCATGAATTAGTTAGCATTATGTTTTCTTTTGAGAAAATATGTACCTGCTACACATACCAGGTCATTGAGTCCGAACTTTTAATACTTAAAGGTGGTTCTCCTTGTGGGCTACTTAAGGTTAGAATTTGTAAACTGTTCATATAGTATGGCTTGAGTATGTACTTGCACTGAACATGACAGGAAAAAAAAACCAGATGAACTATCAAGAAGGTATTTTTTAATTTACAAAGTTAAAATAAGTAGTCAAGTGCACAGACTGGCTCTTCTGTTTCCCAAGTTGCTTAAACCTGTGCTTTAGAGACAAATAAATTTGTTTTATTAACTTCAGGTGTAATTTAAAAATCTCACTTAATCAATTGAGCTATATTAGGAATGACATATATAATAGCATTAGAAGTTTCTCCATGCACATCGTTATCAAATGAAGTACTGTGGACACTAATCACAAATGTGTATCATATTAAATAATCAGTATACCATAGCTTGATATTTTCTTATTTGAATGCATGGTGAACAACATATGCAGTAAAATATTCTGCAGCTGCCTGGTAAAAAATGTTGACTTTTTAGCAATTATTATGCACAGGAATACAACAGAAATGTCTGTCAGTGCTGAAATCTCTTCACAATTTGTATAAGAATGAGTACAAATCAATAGTTCTGTTGTATCCTTTGAGTAACAAAGATGGATGAGAACATGGTGACGGTCTGTCTAGGCAACACAAGACAAATGTCTTCAGTGAGTAACAGGACATATATCAAAATGTTTTCCTTCACGTGTTTAATCAAGTACATCTCTTTATTGAGTTTGGTAATGTCATACATGGTTTTGCCTAACTGTTTCAGCATGCTGCTACTTTTTGTATCAGTATTATTCATTCAAAGCGGTGAAGGTGTTTCTTTTATTAGTATCTTAAACTGCTGAGTCATTTACCTCTAAGTATGTCCTTCTCTTCAGAAAACCTTTCCTTCACACTAATGCTAACATCGAATTGTTTATTAGTGTATATCCAAATTAATTCTCTGAGAATGTTAAGTTTTAAACACTAGATATATTTAGTTTTAGTCTTACTACAATTAAATGAAGTACTCTCCAGCCTCTTAACTTGCTGACCTATGGAGGCAATTCTGAAGGTTTGAGAGAACAGGCAGATGTCAACCCCAACCATTTCTTCCCTTTTTGGAGGCCCAATTAAGAGAATCAGCCAAGCATCTTAGCTATACAGGAATAATCAATTGCACAGATAAAAGCTGAGGAAACAACATTGTTTTCCTCAGAACAGTTTTGGGAGTCATATTCTACCCTGAGCTGAGCATCATGCATTCCCAGAAGAGGTAATCAGGAGGTGAAGGGGGAGGGTGGGCTAGCTGTCAAAAATGCCTTTGCTGTAGTGCATAAAAGTTTGCTTGCTCAGTTTAGGCCTTGGATGGACTGTGGTATGCTTTACTTTGAGAAAGACTTGGGCGAATTGAAGAATCTAGAGAGCTCACGAGCACTGTGATTTATAAAACATGATTTCTAAGGAAAACGTAGTGAGTGGAATTTTTCAAGCCTAGGAAACAAGGCATTTTTGTGGAGAGCAGTACCAGGGTGACGGGCTCAAAATTTACCTTACGAAGATTTTAATCTGAAATTGAAAAAAGGGAACCCTGTGGGTTGTAAGTGTCCAGATTTTGCTCTCAGGAGGTTTCACTGGGACTGCCCCACACCAGCTGGACACAACTGGTTCCCGGCTGCGCTGCAGGGAATGGCTGAATCCCTCAGCCATGGTAGTGATGCCTCTCGGAGAATAAATTTAAGAAGGGGCAAGTCTGCCTCACAGGATGAGGAGGAGGGAATAACAAGAGTGAGAAAGAACAGAGGGAATTACGAAGTGGAGGAGGTGCTCCAGGCAACAGATCAGAGATTCCCCTGTAGCCTGGGGAAAAGCCTGCACTGCAGCAGGGGCTTATCTCCTGAAGGAACTGCAGCTTGTGGGGAGCCCAAGCCTAAGCAGGGAAAAAGTGTGAGGAGGAAGAAGTGGTAGAGAGAACCCATGATATACTGACCATAACCCCTCATCACCTGATGCTGCTAGGCAGAGTGGGGTTTGTATAGGAGTTAGGAGTGAAGTTGAACCATGGAAAAAGGTGAAGAAAGGTGTTGTCATAATGTTTATCTTTTTGTTTGTTACCACCCAAGTCTAATTTAATTGGCAATAATATAAGTATTTTTTGCCCAAGTCAAGTTGTTTTGTCACAACAGTAATTGGTAAATGATCTCCCCATTTTACCTCAACCCATGACCTTTCTCATGCTGTTTTCAACCTCTATCCTGCTGAGTGAGTGAGCAGCTGGATGGGCAGTTTGCTGTTACGCAAAACTAACCCTCAACAAGATAAATAAACAAACTTTCTCTAATGCAGGAGTGAAAATGCTAAAAAGGAATGCCCAGGGAATCTTTGGAAATCTCATTTAAGATCTTTAAAAGACAATTAAACCAACATCTACCAGAATGAGCTAGGTAGAGTTAATCCTCGGTCACAAGAGGACAAACTAAATAATGTCTCATAAATCCGTAGATTAATTTGCTGTGGTTTTGTAGGAAAGAAACACTCAAAAATATAAAAATATGTAATTTTATTTTTTTTTGATCATGGAAAAGATTCATTTTGTCTGCATGGTCCATACCATAGAACACTTTAGAAATGACAGCTGACCTAATGGCAGCAACAGTTCCATAAAATGTGAGGAAGATGAAACTGTAATCAGTTACATTGAAGTACAATGTAGAAGTTTACAGAAACACTATAATTTTGCATTCATCATCACATTTCTTTAAATATCAAGAGGCTGCTGACCAAATAAAAAAAAAGCTCAAGCCTTAAAACTATGTTGTATCAGCAAAAGTCTTGTTAGCTGCAATTTCATCCTTCCTGTATAGCTTAAGAAAATAAAACTAAAAAATGAAAGGTCAGTGATAGGAATAGAGCATCCACGTGGAGAAAAATGACCAAAATACCTGGCTTGTTCAATTTAACATCCCATATAGAGGAGCTTACTAAGCTGATCAATGAGTCATTAAAAATAAAATACAACATTAATCTGGGAACTAGTCAACAGTAACTCAAGCAAAGAATATAATGATACATTCCATTTGTGCTAGAAATGAGAAGAAAAATATTAACCATTAGAAGAGTAACAATATCCAAATGCCTCATTATAGCCCAGAACAGATCTTGCTGCCTGTTTTCATAAGAATTAAAGTTATTCACTTTGCTTAGATATTTAGAATAATTTACAATCAAAACATCAGTAGATACAAAACATCCATTTCTGCAATGCTAGTCAGAAATATTGTAGATCACCTTTCTAAAACAAGTATGCAGAATTGGATATTTGATATACACAGTGCATAGAAGCAAAGGAAATTCTATTTCATAGCTTCAGAAGAAAGACACCGTGTCTCTTTTGTTGTCTTCAGAGACATTATGATCCAGTATAAAAGAGAAACATTGTCCATTAAGAAGATGAAATGTATCTACTGCATTTCTTCAAATTATTACTTACATTTAAATATTTATGAAGCTGGACATTCTCTTGCATGAATCAGATGTAAACCATCAATCATAGTTTAGCTGGAGAATAGATCTTTAGAATAAGTATTTTTATACAGTAAGTAGAATTTTACCAAAACTTTTCCTAATTCACGGCTGAACAGTAAATAATAATCAAATCTTGAATCATAGAATCATAGAATCATTAGGTTGGAAAAGACCTTAGAGATCATCAACTCAAACCATAAGAAGAGACAAAATAAATTTTAATATGTAACAGAAGTCACTTGATTTTAAAGTAAGAAATCATTGGTTTGAGTTAAATTACCATAGATTGTCTTGCAAATAAGTAGAGGTTCATATTACGTTACACTAACTACTCACTGCAGATGGTGGGCGCAAAATCAATCATAATCACTGCTGAGGGCAGAAGTATAGTGGTCGTTTGTCCTTTGATCATTGATCATGTATTTTGAAGGATGTATGAGAAAATGCAGGCATAAGTTGTGGATCTGTGATATTCATGAATCAGCATGCTTCCTTGACGCTGCAGTAGATCTAGTACTGGTTCATTTTTGTGCCTTTTGGGAGTGTAACATTGATATTTTCATCATAGCCGAGAAAAAGCTAAAGGTTAAATACTGATGAGAATGGAGCACTGTTATTACTGGAGGTTTTCTATATGCCGTGGAAGCTTTGATTAGCTCTTTTAGAAAATTGCTTGAATACACTCATCATCTGCATATATTTAAAGTTAGCTGATATCAGTGTATGAGTTGGTGAACTCTTTTAGGTCAAATGATGTAAGACTAACTTCAGCAAGTTTCTCCAAGACAAAGTATTTCTCTTTCAGCAGGGAATACAGAGATGATCTCTACAGTATGAACTATGCTGCACTTAGTAAATTGTGGATTTGCATCTTATGCCTTGGAGACTCAGGAGATGATTGGATTGACAGCATCTAAAGCATATTGGACAAAGGTGCATCTGTGAGCCAGGTCAGATGAATTACTTCTTGTTACCTAGTTTTCCAGTTATAAGGAGATCTTAGGGCCCTAAATAACATCATTTAATCAAGGGAAGATAATGAACTATTTCTTCATGGTACAATTATGCAATGAACATATCTTTTGATTCCTAATATGTGTTAAGGATCTGTATCAGTTCTTATTAACAGATATACAAAGCTCAAGTGCTGTAAGAGTAAAACATATGGGACGTATTGTCATTGAGAACACAATTATTACTACTATGTTAAAACTACAGTTTAGCAAAGGTTATCATTTACAAACAATTTCTGCATAAAAGCTTTAAAAAAAGCATCACTAGAAATTGTTACTCCGTGTGGTAGTAGTAGCTTAAATACCTAACTCTTGATTCACTGATAAGCAGTGTGAAAGAAAAGGTCTTAACAAAGGAGAATACTTAGCATCATTTTCTCAGGAGAAAAGGGGAAGACCCACAATGCATATCTAACTGTATTCCCCTTGAAAATTAAAGATTAATTAATGAACTTTAAGATCAGAAAGGACTGTGTGTCCCCCCTCTTATTTTAAGCAAGAATTAAGGGCTTAGGTTTGTGTTACACATTTCCTTTAAAGAGATTTCTAAGGACAGTAGTAACCTTTTACTCATTCATTATTTACATAATTCTAATTCCAATTTATGATAACATACTGTTTCATTTTGCAAGAGGTAGCGGAATGAAACTGGGAGGGAGGAAGAAATTACTTAGAAGACTGCTAGTGCTCTACTTTGCCATTTACTTCCCTTTTAGTTTGAGTAGCCAAAACATCTCTGTGATCCTGCTCAAGGGAATAAATAACTTGCATCGTAATCTCCCCACTGAAGAAAATCCTACAGATCCTTAGGTATGCACCAACACAATTCCTGAAAACGTCAAGTCAACAGAGAATATAGGTGGAAATTAGGGCTTTCTGTTTCTGAAAGTGTGGGGGGGAAAGAGTTCAAGCTGTAGTGGTTAAGATAGATATTGGTCACTGTTGAATTGACATCTAATGAAAAATTCATGGAGTACTATTAGCCATTAATAAGACAGATTTATTGTAGGAAAAAGAGACAGTGCACTTACACAGAAAGAAAATGGCTTTTAAGGAAGGAGAAATTTTATCTCCCAACTTTTAACTTCTTGAAAGTCTTCAAAGCATTCAGATATAGTCATCAAAAGCTTTATTACATGGAAAAATTGGATTTCCTGATTTTGAAATTCAGTTATGATATTTGTAAAGGTTTAGAAGCTATTTATTAAAGGTCACTTTCTGTACTGAGTTGGTTTTGTTGAATTCACAGAAAAAATACTCTGAACTGGTAGCTCTCTGAAAATGCAAAATGAGATTTGTCTGTAGCATGATGTTTCTAAGACTCTAAGTGGCTCTGTCATTCTGCAAAATAAAACATTTGACATATTACATATCAAAATTAAGAAGCATCTGCAAACTTCATGGGTATTTGCTAATATAGTAACCTGACTATTTCACTTGTGTAGTCTGAGAGTGAGACATGTTGTAGAATTAAAGCAAATGCAAATATTTAAACACATCCATTGCATGGTTTAAGAAAACAGAGTCTTTAAAAGTATGAGATGATCATACACATATGATCATCACCCATTCACAACCAAAAATTATCATAGAATCATAGAATCACTAGGTTGGAAGAGACCCACTGGATCATCAAGTCCAACCATTCCCACCAATCTCTAAACCATGTCCCTCAGTACCTCATCCACCCGCACCTTAAACACCTCCAGGGAAGGCGAGTCAACCACCTCCCTGGGCAGACCTTTCCATTACCTAATGACCCTTTGTGTGAAGAATTTTTTCCTTATGTCGAGCCTGAACCTCCCCTGGCAGAGCTTGAGGCCATTCCCTCTCTCGCTGTCCCCTGTCACTTGGGAGAAGAGACCAGCTCCCTCCTCTCTACAACCTCCCTGCAGGTAGTTGTAGAGAGCAGTAAGGTCTCCCCTCAGCCTCCTAATCTCCAGGTTGAACAACCCCAGCTCTTTAGCCGCTCCTAGTATGACTTGTTCTCCAGCTCCTTCACCAGCTTCATTGCTCTTCTCTGGACTCCCTCCAGAGCCTCAACATCCTTCTTGTGCTGAGGGGCCCAGAACTGAACACAGGATTCGAGGAGTGGTCTCACCAGCGCTGAGTACAGAGGGAGAATAACCTCCCTGGACCTGCTGGTCACACCGTTTCTGATACAAGCCAAGATGCCATTGACCTTCTTGGCCACCTGGGCACACTGCTGGCTCATGTTCAGTCGGCTGTCAACCAACACCTCCAGGTCCCTCTCCTCCTGGCAGCTTTCTAGCCAGGTTTCTTCTTATGGTAAGATATTTTAAAAGGCGGTGATGAAAACGGTGATTTTCAATAAATTTCTGGCTTTGTTGTACATAAAACAACTGCAAAAGAGTAGTTTTAGCTGTCTCTTTAGAAGCCCTGTGGGTACTGTTGAAGATATTCTGTTTCAACCATTTAGTATCCCCAAACACTAGATATAAGGGTGATTTCTTGGAAGCCTCAAAGAACATTCTGAGGTTGAGTGGACTTTCTTTAACAGTTACTTAGGTGTCATCAGCTCAAGTGGAGTGGAAGATGTATTGATCCCACAATTTGACTTTTTCATGGCAAGATGTGTATGTTCATTTGGGGAACTCTCTATCAGGTATCATTCACATTTGTTTTTCATCTCTTATTTCATTCAATGCCTTAATAACTTTGAGGTTTGCTATTTAATTTTTTTCTGAGTCTATTTTTCTTAGTATACTTTTTTGTGTTTAAATTGAAAAATCAATAGAAAGAAAATGTGATTTCTGGTTTGTAGAACTGCTCACACATAATTTATTTTAGGGTCTTCAGATGTGCCTGATATGATTTACCTTCACTACTTTACAGTTTAAAGATTCTACTCCAACCTAATAATGCTCAAGGTTAAAATTTATGAATTAAGTAAATAAAAAATACTTTAAATGACATTTAAATGAAAGTTTTTTTCATAAATAAAGTATTCCTGCTGCTTTAATTTCATGTGCATCTCAGGTTTTGAATATAAAGTTTGAATTGAAAGACAGCTGTGAGTTCTGCTTGTGCACACCTCAGCACCTAAACCCATTTAAGATTCAGAAAACGTATCTGCTCTATTTAGTAGATTTTCTCAGACCCTCCTTAACACAGTTCACAGGAGTGGATTCTGTACTCTATGGCAACATCATTGTTTTTTAAAACATAGCACTTTACTGGCTAACACACATCTAAAGGAGACTGAGCATTAAAAAAGCATTCAACCTATGTCTGCTACTTCTTAGTGGCGTACCTTGAAATTAGCTTGAAATTATAAGGTGTTTTGTTGCAAAGGAAATTGTTCACTGCTGATGAAATTTGCCTGATGTGTAGTAAGGAATCCAAGATTTACTGGAGAAGGATAAATACTGAAAGGAGCTATGGCTCAGGTCTATTAGAAGTCCATGGCAGAGAGAAAAGAACCTTGGTCACATCATTTCCAACGGAGGTTTTAAGTAAAATACAGAAGTAGTATTGGAAACAGAGTCAAGAGTCTTCCCAGATAATAAATCCCTTACACTATAAAGTTCTCATTTCTGTTCTCACACTAGCTGCTGAAGAAGAAATTTCACAGGATTTGGAAACTTCTGGTTTTCCTGTGATTCACGTAAGACACCAACACTCAGATTCCGTGTTCCTGTTTTCTGTATTCCATGCAGGAGGTCAGAGGCAGACAAAGAAAAGTGGTAAGCATTGTAATTCCTCACATCAAAATGTCTTACAGACAAGCATCCAGATTCAGAAACAGTTTTTCTGAACTTAGAAATAAAGTCACTTCTCCGGGCAATTTGACAAACCAAGCAGCTTTCTGGAAATAAAAATGTCTTCAAATTTAATTTCAAAATTGTAAGGCACCTGTGGAGTCTTCTCTTTTCTAGGCTAAATGAGCCCAACTCTCTCAGCTTGTCCTCTTATGGAACGTGCTCCTGTCCTCTGATCATCTTTCTGGTCATCTTCTGGATTTGCTCCAACAGCTCCATGTCTTTCCTGTGCTGAGGACTCCAGAACTGAACACAGGTGAGGTCTCACAAGAGCACAGCAGAGTGGGAATAGCCTCTCTCAACATGATGCAGAGCAGGAGAGTAGGCTTTCTAGGCTTCGAGTTCACATTGCCAGCTCATGTTCAGCTTTTCATCCACCAGCATCCCAAGTCCCTCTATTCAGGGCTATTCTCAATCTATTTATTCTCCATGCAGTCTGTATTTGGGCTTGGGATTGCCCTGACCCAGGTGCAGGACCTTGCTATTGTTGAACTTCCTGAGGTTTTCACAGGCCCACATCTTAACCCTGTCCAAATCCCTCTGGATAATATCCCTTCCCTCTATCGTGTTGACTGTGCCACACAGCTCGGTATCATTGGTGCCTTCAATCCCACTGTCCATGTCTGTGACAAAGATGTTTAATAACACCAAATACTGACTCCTGAAGAATGTCACTCATCACTGCTGTCCACCTGGACACTGAGCTGTTGACCACAGATCTTTGAGTGTGACCATGCAGTCAATTTCTAATTCCATCATCAAATGTATGTCTCTCCAATTCATTGACCAGAATGGCAACAAGGACATTGTCAAACGCTTTGCACAAGTGCAGGTAGATTAAGTCAGTTACACTTCCCTTATCCACCAATGCTGTAGCCCCTTTGCAGAAGGTGTCCAAATCTGTCAGGCGTGGTCTTCCCTCAGTGAAGCCATGTTGACCATCACCAATTGCCTCCACATTTTCCATGTCCTTCATTAGAGTTTCCTAGAGGATCTGCTCCATGAATGCTTTGACAGATTATTTATGTCTGCTTTACGAGGCCAGTTCTACAGAAGATAAAGCAAATTGTTTCTAACTTACAGATCATGATGTTGGAAAAGATGTAAAGGAATGTGTGATTATTAACTGTCTATAATGTTTGTATTCTATGCTGTATATGAAATAACAGTACCATAATTCAGTGGATTAGCTGATGGGAACAATTATTTTGAATCAGGACCTTGTGCTATCAATTACACTGTCAATTTATGTTGTTAGATATGCCATCATTATTTTTACTTCCTATAATACCTGCCAATATTATTTCATGCTGCTAGGAGGCGACACTGAAGTTTTCTTAATGCCCTCAAAAAAGTAAAGTGTGAATGGTAGATAAACTCTGTTATGTTGAGTTATCATCCTGGCCACTGCTTATTTTCCAATTAGTTCATTCATTTGCTCTTTTGCTTTATTTAATCCTGACGCCTCATCTCTACAGTTTTACTTTGCGTAAAGTCCACTTCAGCTGTTTTATTTACATCTCTCAAATGAGATTGAAATCCCTGCATAAAGTCTTATACCAAGTACTTCACTTTGCCTGCATTTGTATGCTTGAATCAGTAATCTTTAAAAAATACCTTATTTATGCTAAAGAAATGCAAGTGATGTTTTCTCGTAATCAGTAGTAAAACTCAGAACCTCTACGCATATCTTCATAATCTTACTACATTAAAAATTTATATGATGCTCCTAAGTACTGGTCACTTAGTTTTTACATTAAATTTACATTCACAGAACATTACATTCTGATATATTCAACTGAATGTCTTCTAGTTTTTTCAAAAGATTATTTCTAAAAGTAATTGTTTGATACAAAAGAGTGAACACTGATATGTTACCATGGTTTTGACTGTTACAAATCAATGTGAATATCCTCCTACAATTCAAATAAGAATATAGATAGCAGTCACATTATACTCCCAGGTGGGTCACAAAATCAGGATTAATCTATTCCTTGCAAGATTAACTTCACACAGTGAACTGCCTACTTTGAATTAGTTTATGAATCAAAGATTTACCAGCTTCTCCTAAGATTTTTGCATAATATAGGAAACCTCATCACATGAAACTCTTGACATTAGTTGTGAACAGAGCAGAAAAGGAAAGAAGAGAAGTTTTATTCTTTCAATAAGAAATTAAAAAAAAAATTATTCTGAATACTGAAAACGTGCAAAGAATTCTAGATTGGA
The DNA here is from genome assembly GCA_013389865.1 of Piaya cayana. NCBI lineage: Eukaryota > Metazoa > Chordata > Aves > Cuculiformes > Coccyzidae > Piaya > Piaya cayana. The sequence goes on along the minus strand of WAAB01020653.1, from coordinate 7,723 downwards.
AAACTTACTTTAAAAATATCTACAATACTTGATTGAATTAAATTTTCATGCTGATGCATACTAACAGAAGTCCAAAATTAAGATCTGATATTTTAAGATAAATAAGATAATTGATATATAAGATGTCTAATATTTTGTACCAATGAATTAACATAAAGGAGAGAGACCTGTTATGCTATGTATTTTTGGTGGATCTGTGGCACGACAGTGATGTTCTAATCCCTCTAAGACAAATAGCACATGCCAAGATCATTTCCTACACTGACATTTTGAGACACAACCACAAGCAAATTCCATTTTCAACTGAAGTCAGTGACAAAACTCCCACTGACAGGGTTTCATCCTTCATACCTAAGTGTTTGGAACACTCTTAGTCACATAAGGTACTGATGGCAAAGAAGTGGAAGTCTGTTTTCAGCAACATTTTCTCAATATTCTTATTTCATGTTTCCTCGAGTCTACTGAATATTTGAGAAATATAAAGAAGAGTTCAGCATAAAATTGTATATCCAGTCGTGGTCTAGCTCAAACTTCATCTTATTCCTGTGAGCCACTTGATTGGCGAATTACTTCATAACACCTTTCTGATTCACCATGAAAAGACACCTGACAGTGATGCAGGATCTAGTGGGGATGTAATTGATGATACCATCAATTTAAAGTATCTAGATGGCATAAGAAGGCTTATTCTCCTTCTAGAACAAGTCAGTGATGAAAATTGCACAAACATGGAAAGAGGTGTGGGAGCAAAAGGAAAGCATGGAAGCTATATCATGTTCAACAGATGTTTTTCTCATGATTATAACAAGGGTAGAATAGCTGACCTGGCCAACCTGAAGCTAATATGAATAAATGATGACATATTCATAAATATAAATGAACAAACAAATAAAACAACTACTTTAGCTATGAATAGTGACACATGCAACTGTAGACTTTGCAGACTAGAGGACATAACTAATATTACATTAGGGACAAAAAGATCAGTAAAGTGTCAGTATTAAAGACAACAGCTGCTCTAAAGTGGTTCAGCTCTTTGAACACCAATACTGAAGCAAGAACATCCCCTAATAAACAATCTAATAAACAAGGGAGAAGACTTATGCAAGAAATGTTTAGGTAAAATATTAGAATAGGGAGATAAATACCTAAAATTTCACACAGTAAAAAAAAGACCTAAAAATATTTTATGGATCACTTTATGCTGATAATTTCACTCTTGTCTTATTTTTCTCAAATGACCTGACCTTCTGATCATTCATGCAACAAAATATTACTTTACACCTGTGATTTGTGGATAACCAATTAGTTTTTTTCCAGAAATCAGCTTTGTAGCTGACCTCAAAAATATTAACCAGAAAAGAAAGGAAGGAAATAAGAACTGCTGCTTTAATTTATAAATCTGTTTTGAAATCATTATGTCAGTAATATTGTCTTATTTTTACTTTTTTTTCCCCCTATGATTTCTCTGTATCTTGTGAGCATTTTCATGGTATGGTGATATGCATTTTTTGCCAGAAAAATGAAGAGAGTTCTCATTTATTTGTTCAATATAGATAATCTTCTGAATCTGTACAATGGAAGAGTGCAATCATTGATTTTTTTTCAATCCACTTTTTGAAAAGTGTAGGAAAAAAATGAAAGTCCAGTGTGCATGTGTGTGTGTATTTTACATCTTTTGTCTCAGTAATTTCTTAGGCTGGTGCCAGTTATTTTAAAAAATCAAAACTAATGGACCTTTCAAGTTTTACAAGAAAATTTATTGCTTTAATACTACACTCTTGGACTGTATATCAAAACTAAAATTTGACTGCTGTAAATGCTTGGTTCAAAAGGATGCATAATTAACTGTAAGTTCTTTAACCATGTTATGTTTTGACAACTGAACAGTAGTAGTTGAGTAGTTCCTTCAGCATGAGGAACTACTGTGTTTATTAAAATCAACAGACAGAATCCATAAGTAATTGTTACATGCTCTGCTGGTAATACCAATTTGCTAGTATCATACCAAAAATATAGTGCATTATACCAGGGATTTTGCTACAAACAAAATATGCAAGTATGAATGTACCAATAAGATAAATTTTGTCATATATTCTTTTCAGGGTTAGGAAAATTCATAATGCTCAAAGGCCATTTCATTAGACTACTTCGTATTATAATTTTTCTGTGCTCAATAGCGACAGTGGATAAAGTCAAGTATGCATTTCAAGAACAGTCATTATTATATGTAAAGCAAAATACAAAGGGCAAACTCTGACACATGCTGCCTACAGAAGACTAGGAAGTATAAGGGAAATTTCATCCAGCACAGCAGCTTAAGATTCACACCTTACGTACCCCCAAAGAATATCTCAAAATCAGTTTGAATTGTGGAATGAAAGCAAGAGGTGGAAATCATCAGTCTTGTAGTTGTAGAATAAGGAATAGAAATGAGAGAGACAGCTGCTAGAAAAATAGATAAGCCCCCACTGGACCTTTAATTTTTTTACCAAAATTCTTAGGAAAGCTCTATAAGGAAGAAAAAACATTGCATTTAGTAAAAAATCCCCAAACAAACAAATAAAAGTAACATATTTAGAAGCAACTGCAAAGGTGAGTTATTTTTGAATGTTTAATAATTTTAAAAATCTGTTATTTTGTAGATATTATGCCTCCATGTAAACCTAAATGAACATTTTCAATGTTAGTTGTCAAGGCCAGTGGTCATCAAAGATCACAGCTGTTCATAGTCACCACTAAAACCAACATATCAAATGATCATTTTTTATAATAAAACTATTTAAGATAGTGAAAGTACTTTAAGTTTGTTATGTCTGGTGAAAAACTCTAATATACTATTTTGAATTTGTCCTTTATTATGACAATCTATGTCTATGCAGTCTTCTCAAATCTAACACCCTTTGGCACGGAAATAATTGAAGAAGTTAAAATAGCTTTGAGCTGTCTTTGTAGTCTGATAGATTCATAGCATACGCATTAGACCAACATGATTTATGATCACCATCCACATTTCCATACCTCTTCTCCAAGACANAGTAATATTGTTTTTTTTTTTTTTTTCGCCTATGATTTCTCTGTATCTTGTATTTTCATGATATGGTGATATTTACAGCTTGATGCAACATCCTATACATTTTTTTTGCCAGAAAAACAAAGAGAGTTCTCATTTATTTGTTCAATATAGATAATCTTCTGAATCTGTACAATGGAAGAGTGCAATCATTGATTTTTTTTCAATCCACTTTTTGAAAAGTGTAGGAAAAAAATGAAAGTCCAGTGTGCATGTGTGTGTGTTTTTTACATCTTTTGTCTCAGTAATTTCTTAGGCTGGTGCCAGTTATTTTAAAAAATCAAAACTAATGGACCTTTCAAGTTTTACAAGAAAATTTATTGCTTTAATACTACACTCTTGGACTGTATATCAAAACTAAAATTTGACTGCTGTAAATGCTTGGTTCAAAAGGATGCATAATTAACTGTAAGTTCTTTAACCATGTTATGTTTTGACAACTGAACAGTAGTAGTTGAGTAGTTCCTTCAGCATGAGGAACTACTGTGTTTATTAAAATCAACAGACAGAATCCATAAGTAATTGTTACATGCTCTGCTGGTAATACCAATTTGCTAGTATCATACCAAAAATATAGTGCATTATACCAGGGATTTTGCTACAAACAAAATATGCAAGTATGAATGTACCAATAAGATAAATTTTGTCATATATTCTTTTCAGGGTTAGGAAAATTCATAATGCTCAAAGGCCATTTCATTAGACTACTTCGTATTATAATTTTTCTGTGCTCAATAGCGACAGTGGATAAAGTCAAGTATGCATTTCAAGAACAGTCATTATTATATGTAAAGCAAAATACAAAGGGCAAACTCTGACACATGCTGCCTACAGAAGACTAGGAAGTATAAGGGAAATTTCATCCAGCACAGCAGCTTAAGATTCACACCTTACGTACCCCCAAAGAATATCTCAAAATCAGTTTGAATTGTGGAATGAAAGCAAGAGGTGGAAATCATCAGTCTTGTAGTTGTAGAATAAGGAATAGAAATGAGAGAGACAGCTGCTAGAAAAATAGATAAGCCCCCACTGGACCTTTAATTTTTTTACCAAAATTCTTAGGAAAGCTCTATAAGGAAGAAAAAACATTGCATTTAGTAAAAAATCCCCAAACAAACAAATAAAAGTAACAGATTTAGAAGCAACTGCAAAGGTGAGTTATTTTTGAATGTTTAATAATTTTAAAAATCTGTTATTTTGTAGATATTATGCCTCCATGTAAACCTAAATGAACATTTTCAATGTTAGTTGTCAAGGCCAGTGGTCATCAAAGATCACAGCTGTTCATAGTCACCACTAAAACCAACATATCAAATGATCATTTTTTATAATAAAACTATTTAAGATAGTGAAAGTACTTTAAGTTTGTTATGTCTGGTGAAAAACTCTAATATACTATTTTGAATTTGTCCTTTATTATGACAATCTATGTCTATGCAGTCTTCTCAAATCTAACACCCTTTGGCACGGAAATAATTGAAGAAGTTAAAATAGCTTTGAGCTGTCTTTGTAGTCTGATAGATTCATAGCATACGCATTAGACCAACATGATTTATGATCACCATCCACATTTCCATACCTCTTCTCCAAGACATTCCCACGGACAAGTCTCCTGATAGTAGATACTGTGAAATAATTCTAGAACTCTACATTATAATGTTAAATAATGATGGAGCACTGTTATGTCAAAGTGGTACCACAGTTATGGTTAGCAGAAAGCCATTAACTAAATTCATCCTTGCAGAAGAATGTTCACCGGGTATCTAACACCAGCTTTCACAGTCAGTACTACTGACTTTACCATATTCAACCATACCATAGAACCCTATTGCTTTGGTTTTTTGTTCAAACCCATGAAAGTACAAGTAGACTTGAGTTTTATGGGTTGGTTTTATCCTAACATTTTCACAGCCCAGAACTACCAATACTCTGGATTAAACTGTAAGAAGATGCTATTTCTTTGAATTCTTTAAAAAAATCAGTTTTATTTTGTAAAAGATTGGTTTCATACTTCAATATGCGTCTTGAAAAACAAAGCATACCTCTGACTTCAGCCCCCTGAACAACATCCAGGGATTCATTTTATGATATTTTTCAACTTCGTGAAGTAGAATTGTAAGGTACTATTCAAGACCTCTGAGTCTAGACAATACAGACCAGCAGTGCTCACAAAGAAATAAGAAAATTCAAGGGAACCTCATTGAACTTCTAAGAATCTAAAAGAAGGGAAAAATATCACTGAACAAAACTGATGAATTATGACCACTTACCTTCATGTTCTTAATAGGAATCACTGCCAGAGGTAATATGTATAAGCAAAACAAACATATCTATTGTGAATTCTTAGGTAGAAGATCTGTTGTTTTATTTGACTTCTAATAACTCAGTTTCTAAGAAGCTTTGCTCTCGCTCTGCAAATCAATGTTTTATCACCTCCAGGATTTTGCTGGTTGTAGAAGTTCTGTTACTCTGGTCAGGGCTACAAGATCTTGTGATTAATTCCATACACATTTTTCTAAGAGTTGCCCTACATACATATGTATTGTAGTTTGAGCTAAAGCAGAACTTTCTCTAACTCTTCTGCCAAGCCTCTTCCAGGTAACTTTATTTTCTGAAAGTTACCACCATGTTTTTCAGACAGCGTCTGCCTCAAGGAGTGATGCAATCTGATGTTTATAGTTATCAGTATGGGGGATTGGTATGTAAAGAGACCATTGTTTATACTTATTCCTGTGGAAATCAAGACCACCTGAGAGTTAGTGGGATGCATGCCTTAAGTCAAAGCGTGGAAAAGAGTTGCATCTTTAGGGAGGAGTGAGTGGGACAGGGAACCCAAAACTGACCACTGAAATATACCGTTCTGTGTATGTCATTCTCAGTATAAAGCTTACAGTTCATAGAATCATAAGGTTGGAAAAGACCGACTGGATCATTGAGTCCAACCATTCCTATCAAACACTAAACCACATCCCGCAGGACCTCATCCACCTGTCCTTTAAACATGTCCAGGGAAGGTGACTCAACCACCTCCCTGGGCAGCCTGTTCCAGTGCCCAATGACACTTTCTGTGAAAATTTTTTTCCTAGTGTTCAGCCTGAACCTCCCCTGATGGAGCTTGAGGCCATTCCCTCTTGTCCTGTCCCCTGTCACTTGGGAGAAGAGGCCAGCACCCTCCTTTCTACAACCTCCTTTAACGAGGGTCAAGCCTTGTTCTTAAATTGATAATGTCTGAGTGGTGACATTGTCTATTTGTCTGTTTCCAGTCCCAGTGCGTGCATTCCTGAATTCAGTTCCTGAATGCAGCTCCAGACTGCTGCTGAGTCCAGTGTGGGACTTTCCAGCACTTGTTCTGCCCCATCAGTCATTACGTGTACTCGGGGGAGATTAATTAAGTTTTGTATATTTATATATACTTAATTCTTTTCTCATTAATATTATTATCCTTTTTATTTTTATTATTTCATTGAAGCTGTTTTAGTTTTGGTTTCCAATCTGAAAGTCTCTCCCATTTCCCTCTCCCCTTCCCCTTTGTGAGAGGGAACTGGGACAAAACTGTTCGCTTTAGCTGCTGACTGAGCTGGGAAGAGCCTAAACGGAGATGATAAACAAATGTGATACACCTTGACAACTCTCTTGTTACCCTTTTCCATGAAGATCACTTCTGAAGAACAATTTCTACTTGATGCTTTATATCCAGTAAAAAACTAGTTAAAACTTGCAATGATTAGAGGCACCGAGCAGCAGAACCCACCCACTGACAATTACCTAGCAGTGCTACAGCCTTCAGGTGGGTTTCATTTTCTGAATGTTTCATTTCTTTTACACTGTGAGCTCTCTAGGCCTGGAAACATTGCTAAATTTATAATTTGAGGTCTCCAGGAATGCATCAAATGTCCTGCCTGAAAGAAGGCGAGTTACAGGTGCTGGCTGATCTTCTATTCTTCAGCTTTTAAGTAAAGTTGATGATAATCTTTTCCCTCTCTTCTGTCTCCTCTTCTTGCACTGCTACAGACAATTATGCTGCTTCTGTATTTTTCAAAATCACTTGTCAGAGTAGGGTTAAGAATTTGATTGGGACCTCTGCATTTCATTAAAATATAAATAATCAATAAAATTTTCCACAATGGTATTCTTTGGTTTGGTTGTCAGTTATTTGGCAGTTTTAATCTTCAGTTTTAGACCAATGCTCCTTCCTGTTCTTCACTGTCTTCTTTTTTTTTTTTTCTCTACTTATTTCACTTCTATTTAGAATTTTTAAACACGGAAAGATTTCTATGTATATTTTATTTTATATATTGGAGAGACAAGGGCAGAATTACTCTACATTTGAGCGACCAAGTACAGGTTCAGATTCTTGCCCTAGACTGAAGGGAAAGAGTATTGTAGCAAGGGTGCAAGAGGCTTATTATTGCCTGTAATGAAAGTGTTTAACTAATATTCAAACTAGAAATAAGCTAACATTAAAGCCTAAGATATGAAACAGAATAGGCATTTTTAGGCATTTAAAACTTTGTAAATCAATATTTATTTAAAAAAAAATTCAGGAAGGCAGCACCATGAAATTAAATTAATCAATTATTCCCAAGCCAGTAACGGCCTTTCAAGCATCTAAATATTTTCCAGCTAATAGACACAAGAGAATAATTTCTC
>WAAB01020652.1:0-19527 GCA_013389865.1 Piaya cayana | reverse complement strand
TCATCGAGTCCAACCATTCACAGATGTTTCTTCTGTAATTGAGGTGGTAGGTTCCCCATCACTGAAAGCTTTCAAGGTCAGGTTGGACTGGATGCTGAGCTACTTGATGTTGTTGATGATGTCCCTGCTCATTGTAGGGAAGTTGGACTAGACTATCTTTAAAAGTCCCTCCTAACCCAAATCATTCTATGATTTTAGCCCCTCCGTATTGGTAAGATCATCTTCAAGTTCCTGTAAGGACAGATGTCAGTAAGATAGAAACTGGCAATTGCCATGTCCTTACACTATGAAGCAGAATCTGGTTTTCATGCTGAACTGAAGGAAAATGCTAACTATAACTTGATTTTTCATTAATTGAAGGAGTATTTAGACAGTAAAAGTGTTAATGCAAATATCAACTTTGTAATTTTGTATTTTCGTGCAGCGCTTAAAAGAAAGATATGTCTTGGCCTATTGAAGTTGCTGCATTTCAAATTATTCTTGAAAATACCAAAATTCTTTCCTTTGCCATAAGGAAAAGAATCACTTAAGTAAATTTTGTTAATTTAAATTTGTTTTCTTTTTAGAAAAAAAAACAGAGCTTATGGCAGAGAGGAAATGCCTCTTTGCCTAATTTATTTTTTTCTCAGGAATACTGCATTGAAACTCACATAACCTTCTAAAATCTCAGCAGATAAATTTGGAAGAGAGGCGCAAAATAAGTTGAGATTTTTAAGCTTTTCCCATATAAATATGTTATAAATTGATTCTTCTCTATTACGATCAGCAAACAACCTAGCTAAACGAAAATGACACATCTATAGGGGAGTTGTAGAGAGGAGGAGGAGGGAATTTTAAAACTTAGAGTGTGCTCAGTAAAACAGTATTTACCACACTTTGAAAAGACCACGTTTACTTCACTTCCATGCTTTTTCTTACACTTTCTCTTCAAGCTCAATAAAACCATTCTTCCATCCCCCTCAGAAACCAGAAGCACTTTATCTATCTGTGAGATATTTTTAGTATATTTTATTTAGCTTTATTACATCAAAACTATAAAAGGAGTTACAAATATTTTGTAATGCTGCTGCTGCTGCAGGAATTTCATTGGGATGTAAACTGTATCATGAACAGAACAGGGCATAATTTGTGTTATTTCTTATGCCTTTGTAATCAACTAAAACAATATATATCCAATTTATATATTTCTAAATATTTTGTGGTTGACTATGTCTGTGCTAATAGACGAATAACAGGGAACAACTTCAAGGTAATGAAACATTGACAGGCCTACATCTATATTCCTCCGTAAAATCTCAGATATTTGGGTGAAGGGTACACTTAGTTCAAGAGGTGCAAAATAAACAGAGCATGAGTTAGTTCCTGAACAGTTTATAAAATTATATTTACAATTAAGAACTAACTTCTAGACTCTCTTTTATTCACTATTATATTTATTAACAACTAACTAAACGTTCATCTATTTGAAGAGTATTAATTTCTTTATCCCATTTCATTTATGCGCTTGGATGCATAGGTGTAGTCATAAGTCTAAATTGGTTTGGTTTTAAAATTAAAATTATTTTCAGAATCATATCCCATAGATCTTGTTGATCTCTTATAATCACAAAGACTGAAAAAGCAACGTTATAAATGCATGTTCTGCATGCATGTAGGATTGAACAAGGCAAATCAGCACCTAATGTAAATTCATCATTCTAACCTAAGCCTTTTCTGGCATGTATGAAAAAGAATCGTTCAAGCACATGGAGACTCACAGCACTAGTGTTTGTTTTTTAAAGCTACTGCAGTCCCAAAATTGCTTGAAACCAATACAGTTGTATTGCCTCTGACTGTGTCTGAAATACAGATCAGGGATAGTAAATGGATGGATTACACTGATTATGGTGGTAACTACCGCTATGGCAGGAAATAACTTTATTATTTATGCTTGAGAAAAGGGCCATTTGTTTACTGTCATCTACTGTTCATCTGCATTATCCAAGTCAGAATGATTCAGACCAAAACATTCAGAAATGTGTCTAAATGGAGCAATTTATTCCCTGTTTCGATCAAGCCTTCCTTCATGATTTATCTGCTCTGTCCAGTCTCTTTAACTTCACTGTAATGAGATCACTCTTTGTTTCAGCTGTATCCTTTTAGATTTTATAATTATAAATACTGATTGGATTAGTCCCTTAGGCACAAAACCCCTACAATAACAATGCTTTCAGCAGGTGGTATTCTATAACCTGTAGATCACTCAGACTCAGCACCACTAAAAAACCTTGAATATTCATACTTCTATTTTTGTGTTATCTTGTTTAATGCAGTTAAGACTTTCCCCCCATAGTCTCAACAAAATGCAAAACTCATTTCGTTTTCTATTTGTATTTGGAATATATATATATATGCACAAATATATATATATGTATTCATGAAACTAGATTTTGTTTATCTGTTCTCTCTCCACCCTCCCTGCCTCTCCTCCTCCCTCTCCACATTCATATTTATTGCATTAACTTTATCAGCCAGCCTTGGATTTAAATGTGTCACTGAAGGAAGAATCTCTTTCATCAGCACAGGAATGCAGTAATGTTTCCTATCAAGAAAAGGCATTTCCCTGGTAAATGCTTCCTCTGGGAGTCTTTCCAATAAAGGTGTTTCCACAGGTCTGATTTTCAGCTGCTAAGCACACCTGGCCAAGCTCTTGTTAACATTTACTGGGACACTTTATAGCTTCAGCGAGGAGGGATTTGTGTGTGTTTATTTTAAAATATTATTTAACTTACCGTTCTTTTCTGAAATATCTTGATAGAACTGTGTTGCTGCATTTAAGTTTTACATTAAGGTAACTGGCCAGTGTATCAAGACACAGGAGATAAGTTTATAAAGGATATAAACATAAAGAAGCTGTCTGTCTGACAGAAAGTGCACATGAGAAGCTATCAAGGTAGGCATGAGGAAACAGCCTCTAGACTCTTTTAAGACCTCATTGTTTTGTTACCATACTCCTTCTTTCTGTTTTGAAGCAATATAAATTAGAATTAAGGTTGAAGTGACATCTGATTTGCCAGTAAAATATCAAGATCAACCTAACCTTTGAAACTTACTCACAGAACATGGGAGACGCATCACAGAGATGAATAACCGAGGGCCTCAGTGGACATAAATTAAGCTCATTATACGTTCAGGACCTAGACCTAAAGGTGTGATTTTCCCAAGCCGCTCTGCATTTAGCCTCGACCCACTGATACTTTAAATTTTTAAGACTGTTCTGGGTATTATGGACTGGAAATATAGTTTCTCAAATACCCAAAAATTGTTGCTGGAAAATGAAAGGTAGACTAACGCTCGTTTAATTCAGAAAGAATAATCAGAACACATAAAGATAAGTTACAAAGCCTGGAGGGAGTATCATCTAAGGAAGAAAAAAAGAGAGATCCTTAAAGGGTTAAAAAAAGAATAAAATCAGAATGTTTCTGTTGCTGCCCCAACATGATATGAACTCCAAGTACTTCACACTTTCCTACCTCTCTTCTCCAGAACAGGATATCTTGTTTACTTGCTAGATTTCAATCCTGTGGGGATGACTATTGTTGCTCTTCTGGTAAGATTTGCTTTGTACCTGCTTTTACATTGCCCTCCTTAAGACTTCAGCTTGTAGTTTTCTTCCCTCTTTCTCAGTTTTGTGCAAGGATCGACGTATACTCTTTCCCTATAAGGCTTTTATCTAAGTGAAAACTTGCTACCACATAGCAATTTTTTTTTCAAATCATGACTGTGGAATGCTAGCCTCATAATTTCATTTAATTATCTATATGTAAATGCAGAGCATTAATTGTTAAATGATTCTGATTTGGATTTTTTGTGCATCCCTAGGTGATTGCATGAAAAAAACAAAACCCTTTGTGTTTAACACTACATCAGCTTCTTCCTCTTTCCTAGATTCTAAAACCAGACTTTTCCATTTTAATCTTCCTCAGGATGTTTTATTGCTTCTGTCTAGGCCAGAACTTCACTAAGGTATTTTATCACATTTCTTTATATGCCAATGAAATGTGCCAACACATAGCACTGGAAAATTTGGGCTGTCTTAATGTTAGATGAAAGAGGTTATGTTCTTGCCATCACTTTATCTCAGCTTGAGTTTATGCCAATGCCCAGACTCCCTGGTCATCTGCAGTTCCCACTGGTTGGCTCAATTTTCCACTTTTGCTGGGAACAAGCCAAATAACCCTGCAGGTAAAGAGACTCAGGTACTCAGGAGAAAAGGATATTCCAAAATATGCTGTTTCATTTCATATAGATCGTGTATGAAACTTATAAGCTTCAGAAATCATTGCACAGAGTCTTAGCCACTTAGAAGTACAGTTAAAATAATTTTTAAATGAAAATAAAATCTTTTCACAGCCTCAACATATTTGAGTTTAAAAATTCTTGTCTATTTTCCCACTTATTCTAATGTCATTTTGTTTGCTTTTCTGTTCCTTTATCTCCTTTTTCCTGATTTGTTTTCTCATTTAATAATGAAACTAAAAGTTTTTATACAAATCTTGATTCACAAAGAAAGAAAACGTCAAAGAATAATTTTACTTAGACAAAAGATGATTAAAAAATATTTTCATTCACTTTATGCACGACTGCTTGTAGAATTAACAGCTGATTCAATGTATCTCACTATGTGAATATGTGAACAGTACTTGCATTAAACTCCTTGATGTTAGGTGGTTAAAAGATCTTGCTCTTATAGATTCTTCTGTGTTTTGAATTACTGTTTTTCAGAAAATATAGTTTTACGTGAAATTTCAGACCAAATTTTATCCACATGATCTGTCAAGAAGGCCAGAATTAAAATCAGTACTTGCCCTTTTGACTCTAGTTATTTGCTATAGGTGAATCAATCCTTCTAGATGTAAACTGTCTTCATGGAATTTGAACATCCAAATCCCAGCAACTATTTTAATGCATTTTTAGATAGAGTTTTATTTTTATATGTATACACATACATCGTGTTTATTTCTGTGGCCTTTATTCCTTCAGAAAAACAAAATTATTAGTTTGCTGCTGCTGCCAGTATTGAAGGAGTTAGATTCCTATGAGTGACACAAGTGTTTTAAATCTCATGCCACATTCATGGCTGCAGTTTAATATAACTTCTAGACATCATCTGTGAATTCTGTGTCCAAACCAATAAAAACAGTTCTATGTAATTCTTCATGACATATTGTGACAGAGGAGTAACTAGGAAAGAAGAATTCAGTAGTAAATAACACTTTTGCTCTGTCTTTTCCTTGGAGGTTTGAATAGCCACCTCCACAGCATTGATCAGTAGAATTTGAATAAATTTCCTTTTAGAAAAAAAAAGGAAAGGAAATTAACAAAGGAATTGTGGATGCAGGGGTAAGGATGACCCTCTGTTTCCCATTTGAACAGTAAAGAATTCATAGAATCATGGAATGATTTGGGTTGGCAGGACCTTAAATATCATACAATTCCAACTCCCCTGCCATGGTCATGGGCACCTTCCTCTGGATCAGGTTGTTCAAAGCCTCATCCAACCAGGTGCTGAACACCTACAAGGATGGGGCATCCAGGACTTCTCTGGGCAGCTTGTTCCAGTGCCTCACCACCCTCACAATAAAAAATTTCTTCCTAGTATCTAATGAAAATCTACCCTCATTTAGTTTAAAAACATTACCCCTTGTCTTATTGCAACAGGCCCTGTTAAATTGTTCGTCCTCCTCAATCTTGAAGGCTGCTTTCAAGTACTGCAAAGGTGCTAGAAAGTCTCCCAGAGACTTAATTTCTCTAGCCTGAACAACCCCAGCTCTTTCAGTCTGTCCTCATATGGGAAATGTTCTAGACCTCTGATAGTCTTTGTGACTCTCCTGCGGACTTATTTTAACAGATTTATGTCCTTCCTTGTGCTGAGAATTCCAGAACTGAACACAATAGTTGAGGTGAGACCTCTCAAGAGCAGAGGGGGAGAATCATCTCTCTTGACCTGCTGGTTACACTTTTGATGTAGCCCAGAATACATCTGGCTTTCTGGACTACAAGTGTACTTTGTCAGCTCATGTTTAGCTTCTTATCCACCAGCACCCTCAAGTCCTCTTCAGAGCTCCTTTCATACATTCAGAACCCAGCCTGTAATTGTACTTGGGTTTGCCTCAATCCAGGTACAGGACTTTGCACTTGGCCTTGTAGAGCTTCATGAAGTTTTCAGAGATTCAACTCTCAAGCCTGTCAAGGCTCCTCTGGATGACACCCTTTCCCTTCAGTATGTCAAATGTGCCACACAGCTTCATGTTGTCAGCAAACTTGCTGAGGTTGCTCTCAATCCCACTATCCATTCCTCCAACAAAGATGCTAAACAGCACCAGTTCCATTGTTGACCCCTACAGAATGCCACTTGTCACTGTTTTCCACTTGGATATTGAGCTGCTGGAACGCAATTCTTTGAGTGCAACTGTCTGGACAATTCCTTATCCACAGAGTGGTCCATCTGTGAAATGCACGTCTCCAATTTAGAGACAAGAAAGTTGTACAGGACAGTGTTGAATGTTTTGTACAAGTCCAGGTAGAAGATATCAGCTACTCTTCCCTTATCCATCAATACTGTGGAGCTACCACATTTGTCAGGCATGATTTGCCCTTAGTGCAACCATGCTGGCTGTCACCCATCACCTCCTTATTTTCAATTTGTCTCAGCAGAGTTGCCAGGAGGATCTGCTACATGACCTTGCTGAGCACAGAGGTGAGACTGAGTGGTCTGCAGTACCCTGGGTCTTATTTTTTAACTTCTTTAAAAATGAGGGCTACATTTCCCCTTTTCCTGCCAGTGGGATCTTCACCAGACTACCACAAAACATTTCCTTTTGAAAAATATTACATCTTGAAGTTTGGAGGAAATTAAATTCCCATCAGATATAGTTGCTTACATTTCTTCTTGCATTCTTTCCTATCTTCTGCTCACAGTTTATAGAGAAGCATTATTTTCTGGTTTTCTGTGTATAAGTGTGCTTCTGTTCTGCGTGCCTTTCAAATTTCTACTTTCTGTAGGAATTAAATTACATGTCTAAACTTTTTATATTTTTGTAGTTTGGCTATCCTAACTCTCTGCAGACTCTGCTTTCCCCACCACAGATACACAGTAATTGCATAATATTGATGTTATTCTCCTATTTTTCAATTCTAATTCTCTGCTGCCATACTTCAAAATACCAATTTGTTTCTTAACATCTACAGTGTATATAGAATAACACTGTACTGTTAGTCAAGCTGTCTGAAGTGATTTGTTCCTTTTCAGGCATGTTTGCTGTTTTAATTAGTTTACTTCCATACAGTGGATACAAACTTTATGTTTTAGAGTCCACAGTCTCCATATCTGCTACATCCCTTCTGCCCATTAAAGTATTTCTGTTCTTTAAATTGAATCATTAATAGTGTCCCTGTTGGGTCACGACAGTTTTGCCAGTTGTAGTTGTCATTTCCAGTTTCTCAGAGCTGACCCAGAGTATGGCTGACAGTGACACTGTTCTAAAATAAAAATTAGATGGAGATGACAATTCCAGCTAGATAGATAGTTTATTTGAGAATATACATTGAAAATATCTAGTTCTAAACCATGATGAATGAGAAGGAAAAATAAAAACTCTTACAAGGAGAGATGGGCTGTTGTAACAGTGAATAAAGCAAAAAGCAAAGTGGTGATACAGAAACAGCAAAACCAGTGTGTGTA
This sequence comes from Piaya cayana, assembly GCA_013389865.1. Taxonomy (NCBI): domain Eukaryota; kingdom Metazoa; phylum Chordata; class Aves; order Cuculiformes; family Coccyzidae; genus Piaya; species Piaya cayana. Next base: position 11,804 of record WAAB01020652.1, on the reverse strand, counting down.
GCAGTGCTGTTACTAATAATTTAAATTACTAATCATAATATCTGGTGATGCATGAATGTATCTGGAAGTAACATGGATAGACATTACATTGCTCTAAAGAAATTCTAGTCTGGGCTTACTGGTAACACATAGCAAAAACTGAATAACGCAGCGCACAGCTCTTGTGAAAGAAAATTGGTTATGAGGAAGCAAAATCTAAAGTAAGATACCAGAGGCTGAAAAGTACATGATAAAAAAAATGAGAGAAGAAGGGTACACTAGGCCAAAGGAGTCCAAAGGGCTGGAGAGGAGGACTAGGGAAAAATGTCCTCTTATTGGACACATATCTGCCCTCCTATTCTTCCTAGTGTCAGAAAGAGGATTTGAGAGGAAAATTTGTCCTTGATTTGAATTATATTTCAATATATTTTAAAACAAATTATGTGTTTTGAGGCTTACCTTTACTCTGCTTTACCTGGGAGGAAAAGTTCTTTCCTTTAGATAAAGGAAAAACAGGAAGAACTGGGAGAAAAGAAACCATAACACAAGAAGAACATTATTGACCAAGAAACACAGCTCAAGGAAATGATCACTAGTCCATCTAGACGTTTATAATGCAGGTAAAAAACACTGGGTTAAATAAAATATCACTATGAAAGCACTGAGGAGAGGAGAAAACCCTCTGGCATCTCTATTACATAAAATGGAGCCCACACTGCATGAGGCACCAGAAACGATGAGGGGAGGTGACAAGTCCCTTTCTTCTCCCACACTGACTGTTGATTTCAGATCATGAAACTCTCCTATTGAACACAGAAATCCAACTCTAGTAAAACATCAACATTTAAAATAAGCGATTGTAAATACTGAACAATAAAAAGGAAGATTCTTATAACAAAGGTAGGAAAAATTTCATGCATGTAGAATAATGTGGAGATCCTTCTCTTCAGCCAAACTTAAAAAAATTCTTATTATGGTTTATGAATTAAAAAAAATCAATTTAGTAGACAGATACATACATGTAAGGATGTATACATGCACCTTAATCATTCTTTTAATTCTCTCAGAGAACTTTATTAAAAAAAGATCCAAATTATACTTCCATGAAACAACTCAACTGATTAAAAGCTGTAAAAATATAAAGATTGGGGAAAATGTTAATTAACTTTTAAAGATTAGTTCAGAACTTCAGACAAATTTCTTTTCAGTGGAGCAGCAAGAAGGACTTCCTGACCAGTCAAGATTCCTTCCATAAACATAACTCTGTTTAAAATTTGTTTATCTTCAATGCATAAATATTTAGTTTGGTCTTAACAGGGTTTACACACGCTAGGAGGTAAGTACAAATGCTGCTGATTTCTGTCCTGGCAACACAGCTCATTATAAGGAATGTTATTTTTATGAAATTTTGACTTTGAATCATCATGGAGAGACAACACAGTTTAGAGCCATGCCTAGTGAGATGCTAATGTCAAACTCACATTTTTTTGTTCTTAACAGAAAATTCACTTAGGGAATCCCAACAGAGACTCAAGCCTTGCAACAGTATTTTCACTTGGTTCCATTCTCACTACAAATAATTTTTGCAAATGCTGCAGAGCAACAAGCTGAATGAAAGACTAACTAAGCCAACTGTGTTTTTCAGGGTGTGGAGGATGCACATATGCTTATTAAGAAGTTCAAATTTAGCAACAGAAGTTAATGTTGATGGATATACATGATGTGAGTATGAAAAAACAGGTATCCAACAAGCTGGACTCTAAGTAAACTAGGGACTTAGAGAACATAATTTTGATTCTCAGATGCTGCTTATTAAAAAAGCCATTCTCCTTTCAGACAAAAACAGTAAGGAAGCACAACTGATCAGTAAAAAGTACAAATACAAACTTTGCAATATACTATAGTATTTCAAAAAGCAGCCGGTTCCTGAAGCTATGTAAATATGTACCAGCTGAGGATTTGATCTTTAATTCAGTTTGGTAGCAAAGGGAATAAGTTCAAAAGTACCTTTATTTTCAGCATGCCTCTATGCTTGCCTTAGCAAACAGCCTTTATAATGAGCGCGCATTTCATTCAGCTTTCATTTATTCTGATTTGCAGGGAGAACTTCATTTCTATAATTATTCTAATATGGAAAATTGTATAGAAATGCTCGATAANTCTCTCACTTTTTTTTTTTCGACCAGAGTCTGGAGTTTTACTTTTCTTCCAGTACAAAGGAAAAAATCCTTGATGCTTTACAGAAGTTAATGGCATTTGTCATTTAACAGCGTCTAGGCTCCTTCTCATCTGTGTATGATCCAGATGCATTAACACCACCTAGTCAGTGCAGTCAGGTAGATTTATATCACTTGCATTTTCCTCTGACCCCAAAATTTTATAACCCGAATACCTCTCAGGGCTGGAGGATACAGGGTAAACAAGCTGAACGGTTCCTTTACAGCTTGATGTCAGTAACAGTAGTTCTGCTGCTTCTCAAATGGATAAATAAAAGGAGAGGTATTTTTGTAACAATTCAGAAACTGACTTTTTCTTTCACAAAAGGATGAGGTAACAAAGACTGTAATGTAGCTACTCCTCTAAATGTGTTTGTATTTGGTGCTCCCTAAATAGATTTCTTGTTGTTGTTATTGTCTAATTTAATTCAGAATGCTGATTACTGAATAGTCATTTGTAATCCTTTGAGTTTGTTGAGGTGAAGACTACAAAGTTTGTTTAAAAGAAGACAAGTTAAGAAAAGAGTGATAATCACAGAAACACTTTTTTGGAAAAGATCATTGAGTCCAACCACTCTTATCACCAACTAAACAATGCCCCTTAGCACATCATCCACCCATCTTTTAAATACCTCCAGGGAAGGTGACTCAATCACCTCCCTGGGCAGCCTGTTCCAGTGCTCAATGACCCTTTCTGTGAAAAATTTCTTTCTGAAGTCCAGTCTGAACCTCCCCTGGCAGAGCTTGAGGCCATTCCCTCTTGTCCTGTCCCTTGGGAGAAGAGGCCAGCTCCCTCCTCTCCACAACCTCCTTTCAGGTAGTTGTAGAGAGCAATAAAGTCCCCCCTCAGCCTCCTCTTCTCAAGACTAAACAACCCCAGTTCCCTCAGCCACTCCTCATTAAAATTAGAATAATGCTTGTTAATATTAAAATAATAGCTTGTTAATATTAGAAATATTAAAATAATGACTCAAAGGAAAATAATTGCTTCACTTCCATGTATTATGCATGTCTTATTGCACCAGGCTTTAAATCAGTCCTGTGCTCTAAATCAGTCCTGTGCTCCTGCTGCTGAATCATGCAGCATTCGGCTGTCAGCAGAGCCAGCAGCTGAGAAGGAAAAAGGATGTTTGCAGACTCACTGACTATGTTAATCAGAGATGTGGTACTGTGCACGGATACAGCTGCTTTGTGAAGTATCATCTATAATGCTTCTGCACACAAGATTCGTGTCAGAGGGGGTGTCAATGCAACAGCAACCACAGTTTTGGTTTGGTTTGATTTGGTTTGGTTCTTCGCATGACACTTTGCAAGGACTGTTGCAGTATCACCTATCTGGATGGGGTCTCTAATGTAACATTTGAAAATCCATCATCCCAGAGAAAGACCAGTGCTTCTGACGACAAGGGCCCAAAGGCATGTTAGGATTCCTGGAAAATGCTGCAGTGGGGTCAACATGATATTAGATTTGAGACTGACTGATGAAATTCAAAAGAGCCAAGAGCAGAGCTAGCACCTACATTAATAGACAAAACCACCTACTGATTAAACAAGGATTTCTTGTTGCCTTGAGTTAGCATCCACATAGTGCTTACATGAGCACTTCCAGTCTGAATCCCCTTCCCAGCCTCAGAGAACTAAATCTCCTTTTGGAAGAGGAGTGATCTCCCTTTGGCACAGCAGTGTCTTGCCCCTCTTGTCTCTAAAAGGCAGGCAATGATGATGCCACCACCTCTTCTTGCCAGTCCAGTGGTTAGAAATCACAGGACACAGAGTTGAGGATTTCCCTGAGACTGAAATTATTTAAAAGCACATCTTTTCCCAGCAAGGAGAATGCACCAGTTGCAAGTACAAGCACCAGACTGGACCAAAGGCAGGTTTTATCCCTCCTGTACCAAGGCACAACCAAAACTGCAAAATTAAAGGGGAAACAGTAGAAGATTTCCAAACAAAACACAGTTTAACTCTGAAAACTTGTGGCTAGCGTTCCCTTTCTGGGCACGGCAATGTCAAACTCAGTTACCAGGACTGAGCTAATCAGCCTATGAATAAAACATGTGAACAACATCAGGAACATAGACTAAACCCTCATGAGAGCGACTGTATCCCTGAACAACAAAACCAAGCTGCTTTTTCCCCCTCTCTCTCTCTGCCCTCATGAATCTTGCATCACTGAGCATAGTAACCCAGCTTCTATGTATGTCTCGACACCCAGCCTGCACTCTGTATAAACCTGGGGACAAATAGCAATAGTGATGGAAATACTGATCTCTTAAAGAAATCCTGTTGTTTTTTTTCTGCTCCACAATAAGCCTTCACGCAAGGCCCCAGAGTGTGTCCAGAATGTTGTGTGCATTTCCTTTTTTAACATTTGTGGTATGATAAGGAGAAAGATATGCCTTTTCCAAGTATTCTCCTGTCTTCATTCATATTTGGTATTTAAAAAATTAGTTTTAATTGGTATCTTCAATTCATTTATTTTGCATAAGCACTAGTCTTTCTATATGTGGTTTATTTGAGTGATTCATTCTGACATCCAAATAACTCATCCAACCCTGTGTCACTCGATAGTTGGTGTATTTTAATCCTTCATTACGTTGCATGGATCTCGTGAAAAGAAATTACAGGATGTTAAGCACTGACAGCTGATGTTTAAAAATGTGTGATATTTTATTTGGACTATTCCACTGCATATTGTATTGATCTACTGAACTTACTAAACTAGGAAACATCTCTTCACTCTGTGTTCAGTTCTTGTTTTCATATTGATGAGTTTTCAGCTGTCTCATTCCTTTCTAATCTTAATCAAGAGCAGCCTGATTATTTATTTACTTTATAATGCCATGTGTGCAATACTCTTTTGTCTTTGACTTTAGGGTACTGCAGGGAAATCTCCTGTTTCTAAAACTGAAACTTATTAGTTCTGGTCAAATTTTTATTTTCTAATGGATTAAAAAAAATGGAAAAATTTATGTGCAAATACACAGACCTACACATAGATTTCCGCAACAATTTTAAAAATAAATGCTCAAAAACAAAGAAATGGTGGCTGAAAAATGTAAATAATCTCCATACACATAGAAGACCTCAAAGTTTAGAGGTAATTCTTCAAAACAAATGAACTCTCAACATATATTTGAAATGTATGTGCATTGCATTTTCCAAGTATAGCACCATATTTCTCCTGCAGTTGTACATTCTTCTCCGCTTATCGATGGGTATCTGCAAGGTGATGTTTTGTAAATAAACTGGGGCTTAAAATTATTTTTAACACAAGTGTGCAATAAATAATTTTTATATGGTAAATATTGTCAGTATTAAACAATTCTGAATGATCTTAAAAATTATTAATAATAGTTTATGAATAAGAATAAATAAATACTCCTTTTATTATTGCCTTTTGAGATCACTTTTCCTCCTGGCTTTCTAAACTGTGCTGTTAAGAAACTGGAAACATTTGAATCCTCCAAGCTAAGATGAAGAAATAGAACATTTACTTGGAAAAAAAAGTTGAATGTCAGTGATTACAATAAGAAGCCTAAAGCATTTTAAAATGGGTGCAAACTCTCACATTCCAGGTTGCAAGAAAACTTCTGGCTAAGAAGTAGACGGAGGAATTTTTCCCCACAGTCAACCCATTTTCATTCTTTTTTTAATATTTTCCTCACAAACATCTGGGGTTGGCCATAGTCGTCAGGGTAGTGCCAGAGCACATCACAGGAACCATCTACCAATGCCTACCCTACAGATGTCATAATATGACACTATCATATTGTATGCAGAGTAGATAAATTTCCATGGATTTTTTTTTCTGTTATTATTAACAGCAAAAATATGAAGCATAATACGTCCTCTGAATTCTCATGTATCTGGTGAGACACAAAACTGGAAAATGCTGAAAGGCGGGTCATCTCTAATTTCTAAGAGCTCTGGAGCCAGCCCCATCTGATAATGAAAACCATTAAATGCAAAAAAAAAAAAATCCTTAGCGAGGAATTCACTTGCTTCTGTTGCCATTTCCCATAACCAATTCATTGTACTCTAAAGCCTTTTGCCACAAAAGCTAAAAGGAGAGGCTGGTCCTCTGGCAGTTCTCTCTGCTCCATCACACTCCAGCCTGTGCATATCTTTGGCACACAACAAAACAGCATGTGGCTACACAAAGAATTCCGCTCCTGCAAAAGAAACTCAGCTGTCACAAACTACGAGCAGGACCAAGTGAATATTATCAAACCGTGCAGCGACTGGCTCTCCGAGGGACACATCTCCAAGGACTGTGAAAGGGACCGTGGCATTAACAGGTGGCTGTGAGCACAAATAAATTAAGGATAGATCTGCAAAAGCAACAAAGAGCCTGGCTGCAACACATTGCATGGATGGGAGCCTGAATTAGCCTGGAAGCAGCTGGGGTGGGATGGGATGGCAGCAGCACTGATCATAGCTTCAGTCTGTGATGCCATTCAATGATCCAGCTCTGATTATACCATTCCAGAAGCACAGGTTGTAATTTTTATCTGTTATTTTCCACTTTTCAAGAGCACATCTCCTTACCTATCAAAACTCACCATAGATGGCCTTTCTATCCCCTCCTGGCTCTCACAACGCAGATCTCCAAGTTCCTTAGAAGAAAATGACAGATTATTGAAAATAATGACCAGACCCCTAGAAACTATGAACATCAGAGATCACAGAAGTTATTGCTACCAGGTTGATCTGAAAGGTGTACAAAAGTGAGGGTGCTGGTAAGGTTTAAGTGAGTAGTGATCAGTGAAAGGGAGAAATTGCTGTAAACAACCAGTCCTTTGTCTTAAGGATCTAGAGGATCTCTGTAACTGCAATCCATTTATGTGAAAACTAATAACCTAATACAGGTTCCTGCTACCTGAAACATGCAATTCTGCATTGCAGGACCTGGTTATTCACAAAAATTGAAGGGAGAAGTGGGAGAGCACCAAGAAAAAAAAGAAAAAGAAAAAAAGCCCTAGAGTGGAAGGACCTAGAACTTTCTATATTTCCATTGCAATAATCTGCAAATACAAATAATTTAGTTAATCTCTGTAGAGATTCCTTAGCTTTTTCAGTCTTTGTGTTTGGTTTACTGATGCTGATCACATTTACATGGAAGGAATGTATCCTGATTTAACCACTCAAAGGGGGTTTTAGGTATTTTTAGACACAACTCTAATGTTTAGATGAACTATCCAAGCAATTTGACCATCAGCCTTTCAAATCTGTGCTCCAAAACCTTACTCCTGCAAAAACATGTAAATCTTTTCTTTATTCCTGAAAGTAGAGTCCACAAGGAAGATGTAAAGAGTCAGATCCTTATTTTATATATATTTCCAAAGATTCATTCATCTTAAAGCGTTGGACGAGTGTACTCCCCTAAATATGTGAGCTATGGGCTTACATTCATATGTTGGACTGAGCTACTCTGGCTTAATGAGTGGCTGCTGATCCGATGAACTGTAGTAACTCCACTTTCTGCACAGTTTTATCCGTTCATAAATGCAGAGTGAGTCATGAAAGCCTAAATCTCTGTTACTAACTTTATTCTAATGCATTTCATTTGTTTACTCTGCGCTAGGAGCCTGTAGTCCCTTAATTACCGCAGTCCAGTAGATGAGTCATAACTCATTAAGACACTCTAACTCAATTGTGTCGGAGTTGAAGATAACCTGTGAGGTTGCTCAGCATAAAAGAATGGCAGTTCAGCTTCTGCATGAGACAGAAACCCCTAGACAATACTGAGAAGCAGTGAATAAAATGTTCACATATACACGGGCTTCATCTGATCTGACTTGTTTCCTGTACTCTGTGTAGTTATACAGCTGAGCTAACTGCCTAAGCTCCTCACTGCAGCCAGTGCAGATCTTGTCAGCAGAGTTAAAACAGCTTCACGTCTCAATTCAGTTCCCACACAGAGGTACCTACAATATTTGAGTTGCCACAGAGTATGATGGATATCTTTAGGGGTGATGTGATCCAGAGCCATGCTCCCCACGTGGTTGTGCAGTCTGTAGTGGCAACTGGGGGCTAGAGAAAAATCTTAAATAAAAATTCATATCTGTGTATGGGCAATTGAAAGAAGCTCTGTTGTTCGATTATCTCACAAAATGAAGGGGTTTGCTTTTCCTACACATCCACTATTGTCTACTGCCACAGGCAGGACAGTGGACTCTGGGTATTTTATCTGATTGGATGCAATCATTTCTATCTTCCTATTAAAATGGCAATGGAAATTACTTTAGGGCTGAGGTGTTACAAGTCACGTAATTTTCTACAAATAAATTATCTTCCACAACATATTTATTGAGAAAGGTGTCTCAGGTGAGGCTTTACTGTTCAGAAAAAGATTGTGCAAGGAGTAGAGACAGCAAAAGGTCTGACTGGCAGTGTTTGGATTGTAGATTAGTCTGTAGTGGAGGTGACAGGATTGAGTTGCCAACTGAGACCACAGCCCGAACCTGCTTCTAAAACCTTCCTCCAGTTATCATGATTCTGCCCACTCTTCTGGTTTGGCATCCACCTTTCTTCACTTGTCAAGCAAATCAAAGAACCATAGAGTCATAGAATAGTTAGGGTTGGAAGGGGTTGGGTTCAATGTTATGAGTAACAGCAAGATCTCTTTCAACTAGAAATAGAACATACATCTTCCTAAGATACAGACTTTTCTGATTCTCATACAGGAAAGATCAGGTGGTGCTGGATGCAAGTCTAAGTTCTGGCTATCTGTCAGGTATTTCTTCAAAATTAAGACTTGAAAACATCTTTGAAAGTTAAGGGGTAGTTGCAAGTGCAAAGCAGAGAGAACTTTTCTTCCAAAATTCAACTAGGTTTCTGCTTAGTCCTATCACAACCCTCACAATGTCAGCTTCTCCCTTTACTGCTACGTAACCTGTCCATTATCACCCAAGGTGCTACTCGCTTCCTCACTCAGAACTGGAATTGACTGTGTTGGATCATCTACAACCCAGGACAAATGTACAGATGCACATGGGAGCAGATAGCAGTGGCCTCTTGATGGAAAATCTTACTGTGCCAGGGGCTCCCTGATAAATATTCACGTTCAGTCTTACTGTGTGGGATATTCAAGGCAGTTTATTTCTTTCTCATATCTCATGCATGCCCACAGTTAGCAGGGAGCAGCTGGGATGGGGTAACCTAGTTCTGTGAAGTCTCATATTAAAACCGATTCCTGCACTGGTCTTGCATATACTCCAAATTGTTGCTGTCTGAAAGAAGGGATTTTCTTCCCACTCATCTTGAGTTATTAACCAAACGCTTAGGATCAGTATATTCAGGAAGACTTCTTTTCACTACTCTGTTTGGAAATGAAGGAATTAAAATCATAATTTCAACAGGTGCTTCAAAATTCAGCCTCTGGACAATCCCCAACCCTGCTTGTATTTAACGCTGTTTCCATGCCTTCATTTAACACAATAAAGAGCTTTAATCAGGTTTCCTAAGAATATAGAGCCTATTCCATCCTTGTGTTTCTAGACCATTTTGACATCAAGTTAGAGGGAAAACCTGAAGCTCAACCACACCAAAGACAGGAAAATCCATTAGGTGGAGGGAATTTCACAGAAAAAAGGAATTGTAATGTCAACTGCTCACTATTCAGGTAGATATTTTCTGCACTCCAAAGAATAAAATGGACTTACATTTGAAATATGATGCTTGTTCTCTGGAAATGTTATTTGTGTAGCCTTTTAAGAAAGTGAACTTGTTCTTAAATCCAGTTTAGATGCTTGGTAAAAGAACCACTTCCAAAGGTAATGAAGTAGAGTGTCTCAAAGATTGTGCTGAGCTATAAGAAGAGCAGGTAGAAAGGGAAAGAGTAGGTTCTCTTGATGTTCTGGTATATGGCAAATGTATATAACGTTTTTGGGTTTTTTTCCCAGCTGCCTTGAAAAATTAAGCAAAATATGAGTTCATATGTTGATTTTTTTTAATCTGTTTTCATAGCAAGTGGAAAGTAACTTTGAAATATTTTTTTTTTCAAATTTAAGTCATTTTCTCTTCTTTGATCATCTTTTAAAAATTAATGCCAATACATTTGCAGACTAAACAATTTTCAATTACTAATGAAAATTCTTGTTTAAAATGTCAAAATGAGACAGTTTTTATTCTTTTTTTTTCTATGACAATACTTGAAGCCAAAACAAAAATGGGAAAAGAACTCTGCTAGTATATTATTGGCTGATACAAGAGTTTACTAACAAAGGAGGAAAAAAGCATTTGACTATTTACACTCATATAAAACTTATGTGAGAAACATCCTTACCTGGTAAGAGGGGCCAGATTCTTGTCAAAATATAAAGGTCTATAGAATAGACGTACTTCCTGAGAAGGTGATCTTAAAACTACCTTTCTAATTAATAGAGGAAAATAAGAAACAATTTATCTAACATATTTAAGTAACCATTTTACAAGGATTTTATCCTGAAAAAAAAATATCAAAAGAAAACAATTACTGAGCTATTTAGGTTTGATTCACTTGCCCATAGATTAAGAGCTACCACTATTTGAGATATGATACTTTATGGAACCTCACAAGTTATCCACGGGAGATGGAGACAGCCAGTCCAGAAGGCTCCTGTGTGCCCTATGTCAGATTGCAGGCAGATGCCTCATGGTATCTCATACAGCACCAGACACTGGAGATCCAGGCGTATGACATTTGATATTTACTTGAGCAGCAGAAACAAGCACTTTTTTTTTCCCCCATTGATCAGAAAGACCACTGAGAATAACTTTCCCAAAAATCGACAGAGTATAAAGAAGAAACCAATCAACGCACCAGAGAAAACATGTTGATGGGAGCAGAACTGAGAAATTTGAAGATAGTAGAGGCTTGTGCTATGCAGAACAGTTCTAAACAATCACAAGCAAATGTAATGTAAATGTATTTAACTGCTTACAAATTGATACAGGGAAGAGAAATGCAATGCAATCTCTAAGCAAATCTCTAACCTCTTAGCACCTTTAGCTATTCAGTTTATTTGCTGGTGTGCTGACTTACAGATTAAGAGTGTCAAAATGCACTTTCTGTGCTCAAAGGCAATGTTAATGTGAAATGAGTATCTCTATGACCTGATATTTAGATTTGAAGAGAGAGTGACGGGGGAAAACAAAACCAAAAGCCTCAAAGGAACAATATAGCTTGTTTCCAAAAGTATTGATTAATGTATTGCCTCTTGAAAACAGCTTTGTTCAGTCAGGCAGGTGATTGGATGAGCTGAAGGATCCAGTACACTTTTGACAAGAAGGTGAATGTATCAACTCAAATTTCACAGTCCATCTATTCAAGTTGTCATTTCAAAGCTTTCTTATGCCATTGACCTGACATTAGATCAATAACGTTACGACACTTCATGGCACATCAGTAACATAACAAAAAAATATTGAGTGAAACCCCTAAAGGGTGGAAAAACGCTGAAAGCATGTATTATATGTGTGGAATTTTTTTAGTAAAGTCCTCTCACACATCAAAGATTTCAGCTTACTTCATATTTGCCATGTCATCTTATTTAGTAGTTTTTGAGATTGTATCAAGGGAATCACTTCTCCCTGAGGAAACTTGGACTGAACCTGAAGAAGGCC